>LPNX010958111.1:500082-623793 GCA_001517045.1 Pseudotsuga menziesii | reverse complement strand
CCTGTGAGGAATCTTGAACACTTGCTCCACAAAAATCCTTGATTGAGATGGTAAATGGTGTTTGAAAGCCTCCAAAGGTGTTGGTGGTCTCCTCAAGCCCTTATCCTCCTCCTCCAACAAATCTATTTGCCAAATGACAAAAAAAATGACTTTTCCCTTTTAAAATCATGGATTGAAGGCATGGACGCTTTTTTTGCGTCGACTCACGACTTTTAAACAAATGTCACGCCTTCACGATCTTTTAAAAAAGCACAACTTTTACTCACCGAAAAATCGGCTTGAAGGAAAAGTCGCGACTTTTCTGACTTCTCGAGAAAAATTGCCAAGGTTTTCAACACTGATTCAGACATATATAGAAAGTCCACATGTGGCAGTACAAGGGGTTGGAACAGTCAGGTTCCAACTATACCTTGGTGAGGTCTTGGAGATACACGGAGTGATTTGTTCATGGGATGAGAGTTAGCAAACTCTCAGTATCATCCTTTGAGGATGAAAGTTATGGGATGATGGTGAGGTCTAGCCATGTTTTCCGGTATCGAAGAGATGAACCAATTGGTACTACCATTCTACTAGGAGATCACAGGGACACGCTATATGTTTTGAGAGGGCACATTGTACGTCCAGGAGCAGGTAGAGTGGTTGTCAGAGTCAGAAGATGAGGCGAGAGTTGCATCTAATATGCATGTTTCTGATGAGGAGAGTGATTCTCTCCAGAGCACTGGCAGGAGACTCGACCAGTCTAGTGATGGTGTTGATACGCAGGTGGATGAGGGTCAGGTCGAGTCTCGGGCTTCAGAGTTCCAGTATGTTGTTGAGCACTTGTATCCGAGAGAGATTCCAAAGCAAGAGGGAGCTATTTCAGGAGTCAAAGATAGAGATGGTGATGTGGACCTTCCTCGTTAGGGAGTGTTAAAAAATGATAACTCTGAAGGTCCTCACTCATATTTTTGGTGTGGGTGTGATGAGAGGATTTCGACTTTGTCCTTTATATATTTATGTATTAAGTGAAGTTTTATATAAATAATGTTTTGTACTTTATAGAATGGGTCTCACTTAAGTGATTATTTAATAATTAAAGTGAATTAATTATTAAAAGTGAGTGCATTAAATGATGGCCCTTGATTTTGTAAATGAATCTCAACCCTAAATTAGGTGGTTAAGATAAGTAGTTACAAAATTTAAAGCATAAAACAAAGAGAGAGAGGACAAATGAGACGCCATTAATGAAGAGAGAGGAAGAAGAGAAGTGAAGTGAGAGAAGAGATACCCTAGCAGCAGTGGCACAATTACCAAGAGGAGCGGCAGCACACTTCCCAAGGCAGTTTGAAGCAATCCGTACAGCACCCTAGAGCAAACCATACAATCACACATGTGGGCCACATTTCCTAAGGAAGTTGACCACCAATAATTGTAGGTCGTACAGACCATACAACAAACTTTTTCAGGCGCGTGTACACATTTCCCGAGGCATACAACACAGCAAAAAGGTACTGGTCATACAACATGTGTGAGGGCTGTATAGTTGGTATTTGGCACGGAAATCGAGGTATTTGTTTGCTGCTTCAATTTGGTGATTTTCTGTCAGTGAGGGTTGAAGAATTCTTTCTTGTGTTGATGGAAAACTTCTGAGTACTCTTTCTTAATAAAAAAATCTTCTAGGGTTTTCCTCCGAGTTGGGGTTTTGCCCGGTCTTTGACCAAAAATATCTATGTCTCATGTGTTTGGTTGATACTTCAGTGTTTAAGAAGTTCTTGAAGTGGCGGTTTTTATTTTAAATTTATGACTAAATTTTAATCGAAACCCTAGATATTCAAGTGTTTGACAAAATGTGTGAATGGAAGTTTTCATATTAATGTCAATTATTTCCTTCATGTATGAGTCAGTTTTGTGTCGCCTCATGATGGCACATGGCCTTTCGGACTTCATCCATAGTACCAATGGGGTAAAACAAGGATCCCCCCTCTCGCCAACCCTCTTCGGTATTTACATTGATGAGTTGGAGTCTTTCCTCCATGAGCACATCCAAGAGAATGATGGCTGCCTTCTACAACAGGTGGTGATCTCGCTGCTCCTTTTTGCACACAACTTGATCTTGCTGGCTTCTACTCCTGAGGGCCTGCAGAGCCAAATCAAACCCCTGGCCAGCTTTTGTGAAGTTGACAGCTGACAGTCAACCTTAGTAAAACTAAGGTTATGATCTTCAACACATTGAAGAAAGCTCTGACAGACATACATTTATATTTCAGAGGGGATGCGATTGAGATCACCACTTCATACATTTACCTCGGAGTAGAGTTCACAGGGCCTCATTTTCTTTCTCTATTTTACTCTATATTAGGCTTAGCTCTCGCATTGTCTAGGAGTTGTGTTTGCACTCCCAAATTGTACTCGTACCGTTTGTATCCTTTTAGTCCCATTGACCTACTTTTGTGGTCATTCATTGGACATTGATAAAATTATCTTATCTTATCAGATCTATTCCTAGTTTTACTTTAGTTAGTAGTTGCATTCAAAATTGAAGGACAGTTTCCTGGTTAAGCAAGGGAATCATTTCTGTGGAATCTAGTCTAAGCTAGGGAGCACATCTCTAGGAGGATGCATGCTTGTATGCCTCAATTCATCTCCAGTAGAGGGGCACTTCACTTAGGCTCATCTATCCATGCAAGGAAGGCCCTTTAGGTTTAGGGTTTAATATTTCCAGTTAACACATCATTAGATATGTGACCAGAGGATTCATTGTACCTTCTAGTCTAAAAAGGATAAGGCAGGGTTATAGGCTTTATTCATTCAGTTTATAGTTCAGCAGTTAGCAATTTGCTGTTTAGCTGTAGCAGATTTTCATTTTCCGAAGTAATGAAAAGTAGTAACAGGTTCTGACGGTCAATTTATTGTGTTTCCGTTATATATTTTCTACAGTGTGTGTATAGATTCTAGCAATAATAACAGAATGTGGTTTTTTGTAGCTTTAAGTGTTCCACTGTTTAATTTCCTGTAGAAATACTTTTAGAAAGCAAAATCTGTTTATCATGGTTTGAGAAAATCTAACATCTGGTAATCTCAGCCCCCTAATGAAGGAGGAAGCCTACAGGTTGCTCAACTGAGAGTAAGCTACAGGATTGTATGACAAAAGCTTGAAATGTTTATCAGAAGTGTATGAGCACAAAAAATGTCAGATACAGGATTATACTGGCATTTAGAAAGGAAAATTTGGTACGTTGTTAGGGTCATTTCCAGCAGCACAGACAGACCACTTGATGGATAAAGACAGTAAGATAGATCTGGTGTTTATCACCGGCCTCAAATACCCCATCATCAAGCCATATATCCGAGAGATTTGTTCAGCTTAGGAAGGCACCTTGTAGAAGGAAATCAGAAGATTATGAATCAGCAATCATCATGTACCAATCCAGATCATCTTTTAATACTGAATATTAACATAGGAGGGGAGCACTGCATCTTGAAGATACACATCACGCAGCCCTCAAACAGCGGTCTCAACCAAGGATCAACAGTGTAAACAAAAGATTCCTCACCACAGTCTGGAAATGATAGTGCATCTCTTTCAGCTCAAGGCTTGTCTCAGACAGATACAGACTAAACAACAAATGAATTACCAAGAGTACATCCATGTTCATGACCCAACCAGGAAATGGAAGAAATTGCTGTAATTTTTATAACATAGGCTGTACTTTCAGACTTTCAAGGTGACAATAACTTGTCCATGGATAGGGCTATTCATTTCACAGTAATTGCAGATGGTTTGAACCACAGGATCACAAGAGAATTGAAATCCTGTTTATACAATCTGGGAACCCTGAGCACTTTATGTGGAGTATCAACAGTGCCCAAAAGCACCATATTCCTAATGCTTTTTTTTTAACGGCATCTGAAAATGGCAGCAAACTGGATGCCCAAGATACCCTTGATTCCGTGCCTCGTCCTCATTGCATGGCTGCATTATAGTCAGCACCATATTGTTGAGTTGATAACAAAACTCAGCATTTGCATGGCAGCAAGTTTGGCACTACATCAGGCCCAAGATCAGCACCTCGCCTACCCTGAGTCACAGTATAAAAGGAGCCCAATGCCATCTTCACCCAAAAGAGCACAAAAGTAGTGCTGGATTAGAGGACATATGATTGGCCTATAGTTGTTACTTAACCAATCTTTTTGATGCCAACTCCGCCTGTTGACAGGATAAAGGAGGTGCAAGCGGTTAATCGTTTTCATAGAATCCTGTAAAGGCACAGAACCCATAAAGCTTGTAGCAAGGTGTCTTAAGCTAGGTGCTGGGGGTTAAAAAGATGCACATGTTAAAGCAGTGCTGAAGAAGGACAGGCCCAGGTGGACCCAAAATCAAATTAAAATGACACAGATCCCTACATTAGATTTTGTATGAAGGCATCCTAAAGCCCAGCACTGGAAAGAAGTAAGTCAAAGTGGACCCAAGCAACTGCATGGATCCCGTAAAATCCAAATAAACAATATTGTAGGAGGGACACCAGCATTAAGAGGTATCAAATCTAAGTCTTGATGTACCAAGCGGTTGTTCATTCAATAAAAGGCTGTTCCTACTGTTCAGAATTCATCTTTAATGCATCATATGGCTGTGAAAAGTTGACGGATATGTTATTGTGTGTCTCTTGAACATTTCACTTGGCTGTTATTTCGATATCAGATCTGTTTATGGCTGATAATCCTTTCTGTTTGGTGGTTTAATCACATCTTCATCTACTTTCAAGTTCTATTTGTCACCTAGACTCCATAGCCCAAGGAGAAGGCACCAAGTATTGCTTGGCTTCTCCCATCCTATCTTAAAATACTAAAACAAACTTTCCTTCGACAAATCTGAATTATATCAGCACTTGGAAGGACAGTTTTGTAATTTTAATAGGGATTTCCCCCTTAAAGCACCACCTAAAGTGTGGAGGACAGCCACCAAGGTGACAAAGGGTGGTGTCCTCAAGTTGCTCTAGGGTTTGTACTTGAAGAATGGAGTTTGAAAAACTTTAAAGTGCAGATTTTAGAGGTAAAAATCCCCGTGTTTTACACTTCCTTCACCTTGATTTACCCACAAAATGCCCTGCCAAAAAAAGATTTTGCTTGGAACTATTGCACAGCAATTAGAAGTGGCTTAGTGATCAGGGTTACAGGAATCGCGACTCAAATCGCGATTTTTCCGAGTTGACTTGGATCGGAGGTGAAACGAGCCGTTTCAGCTCACGGCGAGTTAAAATCAGATCTGGACAGTTTAAATCGGAAAATCGCCGAAAATCGGATCGGCTCAGCGCGGCTGGGTCACGTGGCAGAAATCTTCAAGCCACTCGGTGTGTCCTTGGGGGCAAGTCTCGAGTCAAGGTTGTCACCTTGTTCTTGACTCCTCCATTTAGGCTCAACTCCTAACGAAGCCAAGGGGGGTAGACCCTATTAAATTACTAAGGATGATTTTTTAGTGTGGTGATGTTAAACTGAATCAGTTATTTAGGAGTTTGAATATTTTAACTATAGACAATTAAAGATGACAAGATATGAAGATAAACACACGAAAGCACAAAGCTGATACACAATATATATATATATAAAACAAAAAATGACCAATGCCTTAGAATGGAGTCAAATCAATGAGATCAATGTGCTTGCATGTGCTTGGAGTGAATGTTTTGCGATTGCATCTTGGTATGTTTTAAGTTAAAATTGAAGTATGAGTTGATTAAATTAGGCTAAGGGGGGACTCCAGATATACCCGAGAGTGCTTGGAGTATGTCCAAAACTAAACCTTCACGGCTACCCGCAAGGAATATGTGGGCTGAAATGGAGTCTCTGGGGCTATTGTTCGTAACGCACCCGTTAGGGTGTGACAGAGATCGGCGCCCCGAGGTCACTTTTCAGAAGTTCCCGCTTCCTTTGGGTATTTTGCCACCGTAAAGATTTGATCGAGGTGTTGGATTTTCACCTGATGGTTTGTCAGTTGGAGAGAGTGAGTCCTAATTATACTAGTCACCCAAGTGCTTTTGATACAGCTTGACTGTTCTATAGTGTTCATTATTCCATATCACTAATTCCTATGATTGCTTCAATTCTTGATTCCAATGGCTATTTCCAGGGATGTCCTACAAATTTTGACACTTCACCATTTTGGAAATTTCACAGAAATCCTTCATCAGAAATCTGTCCATCAAGATTTGAAGTTCTCACTTGTCATTAAAGTTACCCAAAGACTTAACTCCCAAGGCCATCCTTGATGATATGGTATGTTGGATAAATATTATCAGGGTTCGCATTTTCTGCCAATTGACAGGATTCTCCCAACACAAGTGGTTTAGTCAATCAATGGGTTTCTCCCAATAAAAGTGATTTCTGTCAACAGACAGAATTGGGTACTGTTAACCCCCAGTTGTGCTTGCACTACTCAAGAATTAAGATTCAGCAAGATTCCAGCAGGCGAGTCACATTGTACGTTGATTCAAGCATGCATATTGATCACAGTTTTTGCCAGATCCATCAGAGTCCACAATTAGTATGTTTAACAGTTGCATTTTTGGGAACCCTGGATCAGAGTACCACATTAAATGGATAGCTATACATTCAAGGTTTTTATAAAAGAATGCAAGTCCACTGAGACTGCTTTTTGCTTTTCGCAACTAAGCTAGACTGATGTTATTTCCAAACTTTCTCACTTTTTGCTTTAAGACTGCTTTTGGGGGCATGACTATAATTAGCATTTTCTGTGACAGGTACAGGTTCAATGTCAAGGTCCTGAGCAATGCAGGAAGGGTGGTGTTCAATGTCATGATTGATGATCGAATGTAGAGTCCAAGAGCAGATGGCACTCATCAATTTGTTCAAAGGTCTAATGAATATCATTTTCCCGAAGCTTAATTCACCTTAATATCCTGATCAAAGGCATGTTGGTGTTGATTTTTTTGAGCAACATCAAGAGCCATTCTCTTAGGAGAATGGGGACACCTCGTCCAAGACCACGGTGTGGACTCAACCTAGTGTTGAGTGATCATTCTATTGAATGATGATATCTAGTCCTTGACTATGATATGGACCCAGCTTTGCCCTGGGGGGACTCAACCTGTGTCGAGTGACCATTATGTTGAATGGTAGACATCTGGTCCAAGACCACGATGTGGACCAGTCTAGTACTGGTAGACTCAGCTTAGTTCTGAGTAGCCATTCTCTTGGAGAATGGAGGCGCTTGGTTTGTTACCAAGTATTTGACATAGGGTCAAATTATGCAGCCCATGGGGCACCTGTTCTGTTACAAGGAAGGCACTATAAGCCCTAGACTGGGTCTAGGCATGTGTGACACTCTGACCCTTGATTAATGGGCTTTGCGTTCTTCTCCAAGGCTTAGCTACCCTTGGTTAAGATACCCTAGTACCTTATCTTGGTATCACACAAAGTGTGAGATAAAAGCATTAGTAACTCTTGGTTTATGATGATGTATTTTGACTGGAAATAAAAGACCACGGGTAATGACCACAAGGGCACTTGAAGAAGGCTAAAAGCAAAAGTCAAAAATACATAAGGACTTTTGGACCACAAGAAAAAGGACAAAAATACATAAGGACTTTTGGACCACAAGAAAAAGGACAAAAATACATAAGGACTTTTGGACCACAGGTAAAAGTAAAAAATACATAAGGACTTTGGTAAAAGTCAAAAATACATAAAGGATATTTTGGACTATAAAAAGGCTAAAGGTAAAAGTGAAAACTAGAAAAGAATAAAATAATATTATTTTGTTCTTTCTAATTTTGGTCCACTTACAGGTGACTCAAGGATATAAAAGAAGATCAATCCATTTCATTATTACACACACACTTGCTCTCACAGGTACAACTGCTCAAGTTTGAAGAAGAAGATTTTGTGATTGTGCCCTAGCATGGATGAGTCTAGCTAGTGCATCATCATCATTCATTGAAGGCAAACCCTAAGCTAGGGTTTTTATGTTTTCTCTCTTAAGGGTTTTAACAAACCCTCTTCTTCAGAAGCAAACTCCATTCGGGCAGCTCATCTCCACTGGGCAGTTGGCAGATCTCCTTGGGCAGCCCTATCTTCTTCACGAGCTGCCCACACTTTCTCTCCGGCAGCATTCTAAGGGCTCGGCCTCCCTTCTCTGCCCTCGGGCAGCTAGCAGCAGCAACCCGTAAGGGCTAGGGCTTGTTGCAGACCCACGGACAGCCCATAGGGCATACCCGGGTGGGTGTTAATGCTGCCCCGAACCCTTGGGCAGCCTTAGGCAGACCCATGAGGGTCTCGGGTAGCAGCTTGGAACCTATGAGAGCTGTCGGGTCTGTTTAGACCCTCAGGGCAGCTCACGGGCAGGCCCTAAGGGCTTCGGTCAGGGCTGTTAGCCCTCGGGCAGCAGCAGAACTGCCACACAGGGCAGCCGGGCTGCCAAACAGAACAGATCCAGGCAGAAAAGGACGGGCAGCAGCCAGAGAAACAGGCAGTGGGCAGATCGAGCAGACAGTCAAGAATCCGAGCGGGTGTACAGACAGGCAGAGGACAGATCTGGGCATATACAAAGAATTTCGGGCAGCCTGTAATTATTGGGTAGGAGAGAGAAAAGCCCTATTTCTGAAGAAGCCCTAACTGGCCATTTTTTATGCAATTTGGAATCTTGATCTTCTGGTATTGTGGTTAACCCTATTGGGGTTTATGGAACTTTTTGAAGAATTTTTAGTCATCTCATTTACGAGATGAGTTACTAATGCTTTTTGGGGTTTTTGTCCTTTAAAGGTTTCCCCAGTGAAAAACTCGAATCCATTATGTTGGTGTGATGAATGTTATTTTACTGCACTTGTCATTTGTTTAAAGTTAGTCTGTAAATTTTTAAGTATTCATGCTAATGCTAAAATTCAACAGTTGGTTGAAATAGGCAGTTAATAAGCATATCATATTTGTAAAGCTTTAGTGGTTCTCTTGTTAAGTTGTTGCCAAATGTAAAAGCCTTAAAGTGAGGTTATCAAAGCCAAATCACTTGAAGAAGAAATCATAAAAGCTGGCCCCTCATTTTGTCTTATGTCCAATAAAGTCTACCCAGAAAAAGTTTGAAAAGGAATGATTCTGTATTAATGAAATGGGTTGAGTAGTAAAAGGCTGGTTAATCTATCTTAATGCATTTCGGAGATTTGTTAAACCTGTGAGGAAAAGCTCCTAAAGTGAGTAGTTACCAAGGCAAATAAAAGATTCGAGAAAGAGCGGCATATCATTGCAGTTTGATAGACAGGAGGTCTCTCATGGCCAGAACTGTACAGAATGAAAAAAGAGATGACTGAAGCAGCTGCCAGGTAATAGAAAAATAATCCTCAAATGCAATCAGCAAGACAACTTTATTGTGAAAGAGGACAAGTGAACAGCCAAATTCACAATTGAAGTCTGATAAGCTTGAGGTTAAGACAATCCATCCTACAGGATCTGTACAGTGTTGCTCAAGATCACAAATCGTTTTGTGATCAGTTCCTGTGGCTGAGATCAAACGACACTGGTGTTTGGTTGTGGAATTTAGAGTTTCTGGACAAATCTTTGGAATAATTGCCCACAGAAAAAGCGCCCTGAAGATGAAATAATCCATGTAATTGCCAAGTTTCTCCCTTCTGATATGAGAAGGTATCATATATGAGAAGTTCAAACAAATCGTTTTGTGATCAGTTCCTGTGGCTGAGGAAAAGCTCCTAAAGTAAGTAGTTACCAAGGCAAATAAAAGATTCGAGGGAGAGGGGCATATCATTGCAGTTTGATATACAGGAGGTCTCTCATGGCCAGAGCTGTACAGAAGGAAAAAAGAGATGACTGAAGCAGCTGCCAGGTAATAGAAAAATAATCCCCAAATGCAATCAGCAAGACTACTTTATTGTGAAAGAGGACAAGTGAACAGCCAAATTCACGATTGAACTCTGATAAGCTTGAGGTGAAGACAGTTCATCCTACAGGATATGTACAGTGTTGCTCAAGATCACAAATTGTTTTGTGATCAGTTCCTGTGGTTGAGTTCAAACAACACTGGTGTTTTGGTTGTGGAATTTAGAGTTTCTGGACAAATCTTTGGAATAATTGCCCACAGAAAAAGCACCCTGAAAATAAAATAATCCATGTAATTGCCAAGTTTCTCCCTTCTGATATGAGAAGGTATCATATATGAGAAGTTCATACAAATCATTTTGTGATCAGTTCCTGTGGCTGAGTTCAAACATCACCGGTGTTTAGGTTGTGGAATTTAGAGTTTCTGGACCAATCTTTAGAATAATCACCCACAGAAAATGCGCCCTGAAGATGAAATAATCCCTGTGATTGCCAAGTTTCTCCCTTCTGATATGAGAAGGTGTCCTGATCACTTAAAAAACACTCATTTAATAAAAATCAGCACTGGAGGAATGGCGGTACACTAGATATAAGTATGGACAGGTTTTCCAAAAAAACCTAAAGCGCAGTGTGCTGAATCCATATATTGATTATGTGAAATGCATTTGTCCATCATAATGGTTATACAACCTCCAAAGAAAATGATATCAAACAAATTTGTTGAACTAAAGGTAATTTGCATCTTATAACTCATCTAAACCTCAGAATCCAAATGACTTGGTTTTCAAATGAAGCACAGGGGCGAGTGCTATCTCAGTTCGGCTTCCAGCAAAGAGAGTAGTGTTGATAGGGAATGGTGATGTGATTACTAATGAGAGCAGATTCAAATGCTTTTGTATGGATACATGTGAAGAATGAAATGGAGAGGTGTTGTTGAAGAAAAATTTGCAGTGGTTTCTATGAAAATCTAATGGACAGCAAGCACATGAAGTTCACAGTGAACTTTTCAGGTGAGGAATGGAAGCAACAGAATTGGTATATTTAAGGTGCAAGCTTGGATATAGCCTCTATGAAAATCAAACTCAAATCTGCTCCTAAGCATTGCATAAAGAGTCTTGTTATAGAAGGACGTCAAATTTGTATTAAGAGCAAGTTGGAAGAAAAAAGTGCCGAAAGAAAAAAGGGTATTATCCTAAAAGCACCACTTTAGCAAAAAAAACTTCTTAAAGCAGCATATTTCCTCCTTGCTAAAAGCCTCCTCCAAAAGAAACCTTGTGAAAGTCAACCCATTTAGAGGCATGAAAGGCAGAAAGTGGTATTGACTTTTGGAGGACAAAAAGGAAAGGGAACAAACAGCAGAAAGCAAGAATTTTCCTGTTTTAATTGTGTTATTCCTTTTTTGTAATGCCAGTGAGGTTGACCTGCTTGGAGGGTTCTTAGACTCCTATATATGTACAGTTGGAAGGCAGGTCAAAGTTTTAGACAGTTCTATTGGAAGCACTCATTGTAGCAGCGGAACAGCTCTTCAACTTCGTCCACCACACAGAGACGACTACCACCATTTGCTTGCAAGGAGATCATTGGCAACCTGTTATCTGTCAGCTGCCATGATGCAAACAGTGTCTTGGGAACATGGAACAGAGAAACTCTATTGGAAAACCCAATGTAGATAAAATAAATAATCCATGTATGGATAATAAAATATATTTGATAAGATAAGTGATGATTTACAATTACATTGCCTTGGGCTTTATAAACCATTTGGCGCCTTTTTGAATATAAGTTATGTCTTTTGACTTTTTATAATTAGTTAATTAATTATTTCTTATTTAATAATTAATAATTATTAATATTAATAATTAACATTAATACTTAATATTGTTAATTATGGTATGTTATATAATTTTAATATAGCATTGCCTTCCTCTTAGAGAAGCTTTGTCCTCAAAGCTTAGAGGAGAAGACATGGCTTACGTCTGAATTTTTATTTGAACCATCGTCTCTAAATTCTTTCTTTTAGTATTTGCGACACATGATAAAATGAGACAATATGAGTTACAAATTCCAAAAAAGAAATGCCGCATGGTCGCTGATGTGGTCCATCCGAGATCTATCTTCATCGAGGCTATTTGATGGCTTTGTGGGGTGGTTGTTCTCATTTGTTGCTTAGTATGTTGATTTGATGTTCTTGCTTATCTGACAACATAACTCTTCTATGTATGTTCATTTTGACCCAGTCGTTGGTCAAAAAGACATTTATAGTTGGGGTGTCGATAAGGAGTTTTTGTTGTTGTTTTTTGATGGTGTCTCATTTGTTGCTTAGTATGTTGATTTGATGTTCTTGCTTATCTGACAACATAACTCTTCTATGTATGTTCATTTTGACCCAGTCGTTGGTCAAAAAGACATTTATAGTTGGGGTGTCGATAAGGAGTTTTTGTTGTTTTTTTTGTTGGATTGACTTCCTTTTGAACTGTGACAATGACTGAATTTGTGTTTATTTCTTCTTCCTCAACTTGAATTTGTTTTCCGAAAACTCTGGATGCTTTCTTCTGGATTTGTGCTACTTTGTTCTCCAGTAGATTGTTATTACTCTAAATCTTCTCTCACCTGTCGTTATTGAGATTTTTTGTCCTCTTTTAACTTCTCGATTTGTTCCTCTAGCTCTTGATTAACCTTCTTTAAAACAGAGTTTTATTCATCCTTTCCTAGTGATTTTTGTTGGAGAGCTTGAATCTTCTCTTGTAATTTTTTACTGCATTGAACTTCATCCTTTGCCTTCTTGATTTGAAGCAGCAATTTCTGATTATGATCTCTTAGACGAGAGATCTCTTCATCTAGTTCTTGTATGTCCTTGTCAAATTTATTTCTCGCAATTTCAAATTCCTTAGTTTGTTTGGTGGACTCCCAAATACGATCTTTCAATTTGGTATTTATTAAATCATTAAAATACTTCTCCTTGTCATTTTCAAATTGTAATTTTGTATTGCTTTCCTTGTAATATCCTAATTCGTTTTCCAGTTCCTGTGATTGCAATTGTGAGTTACTTTGTTCATCTTTCATAATAAAATATTTACCACATATTGGGCATGAGCAATTGCCATTCTTAAACAATGTCGGATATTGGAATTCCATTTCGCAATAAGGACACTTAGTCCAAAATTTAGATTTATATATGGAATCCATAATTTTTTTTAACAAATCCATAATGGCTTTAATGATTTCTTCAATATCTTTTGAGACTTGATTTCTGCTCTTTTTTTTTAATATCTTCTTGATCTTCTTTCTTTTGGCTTGGTTTTTTTGACAATTATTAATTAATAAATAATTGTTATTATAATTATTAATAATAAATTTTTTAAAGGATTAAATAAGATATAGTATTATAAATAATATCTTATTATTATAATTTATTTTAAATAACAATATGTTATTATTATGTAATAATTTTTTGTATTATTTTTTTTTAATAATTATTAATATAATATTTATATTTGATATTTCCACTTTATTAAAACCTTACGAGTGGATAGCGGCTTGGCAGAGTGGATGGCGGCTTGGCAGCTTGGCGGAGTGGATGGCAGCTTGGCAGCTGTGACTAGTAGTCGTAAGGACAAAGCTTGGCGACAGTGGGAGCGTGGAACAAAGGGATGTGTAGACTGAGAGGGGATGGTGCGGGACGCAGAAGGAAATGCGGCGATGGAGGCAAGCGGGCATGCAACAGTGATAGCGGATGTCGACGGTAGTTCGAGAGGCAACCGAAGGGAATGCAGACGGGGGACGACAGGAGTGTTGGAGGTGCAAGTTGAGAGGAAAGTGCTGGGCACATGGCAGGACAGAGCAACAGAGGAAGGAGCGCAAAAGGAGAAGTGGGGTGGCCCGACGGGACTCACGGCCAAAACGCACACAGAGAGGGGTGTACGCGACACAAATGAGGAAGGAGGATGGGAAACATGGATGGCGTTGGAAGGGAGTGGGAGAGCGTGGATGGGGGAAGGTGGCCGAAGGAAGGGGTGAGATGAAGGGGACACGAGACAAAAGGATGGGGGTTGGGCAGCAGTGTGTGGGTTGCGTGGGAGAAGACTGAGAAGGGATTATTCGACTGGTGCAGGCGCGTGAGGTGAAAACAAAAGGGAGTGTGCATGTAGAGCGGTGCAGAGTGTGATAGAAGGAGGGGGTGTGTGTAGGCACGGTGTGGTGTGTGGAAGAGAGTTGGTCAGTGGGGTCGACAATGGTGCAACACGAAGGAGAATTTTGAAGTAGATTGTCTTTTCAGAAATTCGAAATTTTATTGGTCTAAAAAACCTGAATCAAGGAGCCGATGCGGAGAAACTCCATATTTTAGTTGGCCAAAAGCCAGTTTCAACAGAATGCCCCAGAAGGGCCTCTGATACCACTGGAACAAAGAAACTCTATTGGAAAACCCAAAGTAGATAAAATAAATAATCCATGTATGGATAATAAAATATATTTTATAAGATAAGTGATGATTTACAATTACATTGCCTTGGGCTTTATAAACCATTGGGCGCCTTTTTGAATATAAGTCACGTCTTTTGACTTTTCATAATTAGTTAATTAATTACTTCTTATTTAATAATTAATAATTATTAATATTAACTTATATTAATATTAATATTTAATATTATTAATTATGGTATGTTACATAATTTTTATATAACATTTAATATTATTAATTATGGAATGTTATATAATTTTTATATAACAAAACATGTGATTGAATCAATTATGCTTTCTACTAGCTCTGTTCATTGGGGATGTTAATGATTTAATTGTTGGTAAATGCTTGGTAAAGGGTTGGCCTGTTTATAATTATCATGTAAATTTTGCTTGTGATGATCCAGAGGATACTTAACCAATTATTATAAAAATTTCCCAAGTGTCTCATCAACACCTTGTTGGGATTAAACTCTTGACATTGCTCAGAATACTACAGGTTTTTGCACATCAAAGCTCTTCAAAACATACAAGATTGTTTTGTAAAACCTTGACCAAAATGACTCAACATTGTAACTGCACTCTGATACCAATCCGTGGCAACCGCCCTTGCTGCCTCACCAGTTACCCACTTCCCCAGTACCAAAATCTCCCCCTCACACCATTTGAAACACTGGCCATAACTTGAATTGGTGCAACCAACAGCTCAAATTCTTCTACTATGAACTCGCCGGCCTCTAGCATTTTGGCATGAATTTCTTCTGATGCTATTGGAAACTTTCTTGAAAAGTTATGATCATTATCATAGGTAACCAAGGAGAAAGTCTGCTTAGCATGTAGGATTTGTGTAAATTTGGACTTGGAAAAGGACAAAGAAACATGTGCCTTGATATTCCTCGATATTGTAAGATATAGTTGAATATATATTCCTTCTAATGTAAGTGTTCTTGAAGTATGGACATATAAGCAAAACAAATGCCCCTTTATAAAGGATCAAGAGCAACCCAATACTAAATGGAAAACAATAGGAAAAGAGCAAACAATGAAGAGGGAGTAAAGGATAAAGAACTTGATTAGCTTTACTTGACAGAAGATCAAAAATGATCAAACATTGGTACTAGTCTTCAAGCCAAAACTAGAATCACAACAAACAACTGTAGCAATAGGCATAGAGGCAAGATTTGTTAGTTATGAATTAGACTGACAACACACGCAGAGAGCTAGGTGCCAAAATTGGGTGGAGATAGAGTCAACTCAGCTTCAGAAAATCTCGTTGACAGCAAATCCAAACCAAACTAGCGAGCAATATGCATTTTTCAAACTCCAGGAGTTTGACTTAGCAAAAATAAAATTTAAATGGGTGAAATTTTGTGTAATTTTTTTTTATTTGTCAGGCTTTCCAAGTTTTTATCGAGTCTGGGTTGTACTCCTACAAGAGCAGGGTCAGCAGAAGAAGCTCAGCAAGAGGATCTCCTTCAAATCCAGAAAAGGGTTTCACCAACATGCAAGCCCCCGTTGACAAGGATATAATTTTGGGCTTATGCTGTTAATTGCATACCTGCCTATGTTCTGTAGGCGGGCTTGGCATATAAATTAAGGTCTTTTGGCTTTGTTTCTCGGTTCGCTTCTGCCAAGATGTTTAATGAGAATCTGAAAGGGAAACTAACTATACTGTGCAATCCCTGATTGTGGTATGATAAAACATGCTGTAAATACATTCAGTAGTGTGCTTTGTACTCTCGGCGATGGGAGTTTTTTCTATATAAATGAAAGAAAAAAAATTCTCTAAAATACAAAACAGGGAGCTTTTACAAGAAATTTATTTAAAGATGTACGGTATCTGCAAAGTGGCCTGGTGAAATCTTTAAAATAGGTCATAAACTTTTCTTATAAGTATATTACTAAAATTTATATTTTAATTATTTTCGAAGGATGGCTTAGCAAAAGCCTGTGCAAATACTTGCGATGCATAGATATAAAAATCAAACAATCTTCAGGAATGTTCTCTTTCTTCCATGCATACAACATTTATTTTTTTTACTTTAATGATATACGGAACTTTAATTAAGTTCTTAGAATTCAACGAAAAAACCCTGATAAGTAACTCACCACATGCTTCCGCAGTATTTCAGAGTGTAAGGCCCGCGTTCGAGGCTACGATCGAAATGGCTATGAACTTTGTGCCTCCC
Organism: Pseudotsuga menziesii; assembly: GCA_001517045.1. Taxonomy (NCBI): domain Eukaryota; kingdom Viridiplantae; phylum Streptophyta; class Pinopsida; order Pinales; family Pinaceae; genus Pseudotsuga; species Pseudotsuga menziesii. The sequence goes on along the minus strand of LPNX010958111.1, from coordinate 607,330 downwards.
CTTGCCACTCTGGTCAAGCAACCTCAATTCAAACTTAGCCCTAACATCGGTGCCCTCGCTGACCAAGGCCACGAAAACCGAAACATACAGAGAATTGTCTTCGGGGTTTTTCCCGTCGGGGTAGAAGTATATCGCCCAGTCGTATCCTCCGACGTTAAAAGTCTCGCTCGCAAGGAAATTCCCGACACCCATGCCCTTGGCCAGAGAAAAACCTACGATGGTTAAATCATGGGATCCCTTTACGGTGTCTGCCACATAACGAGATTCCGTGTTTGAGGGGTTCCGACCGTTGATCCCCGTTCCGTAGACAGCTTCTGCGAGCTGTTCCTGGAGGGAATTTAAAGCCCTCTTCATGGTGAATACGCCTCCTGCCATTATATCATTTGATGCCGCCATTTAAATGAGGGTTTTCGGGGTTTTAATTATATTTTACAGTAAAGATCTAAAGAGTGTGTAATTGAGAATATACCTGTCAATGAATTGCTCTCAAGAGTCGAAGCTCGATGGGCCTCGGAATTCTTCTGCGATCCACTAGCCTGTCGATTCCCGCGATTCGAACAGTAGACTTAAACGAAGAAATTGCAAAACCAAGAACGACCGATATTGGTTTAAATGCGTATTTAAAACGGCAGGTTAGACAGTCGGTCACATGGGCCTTGACGAGCACTGAGCCTACTTCTTTATATTTGTGGCCACAAGGTCACATTGCTTGAGCGGTACGTAGCTTCTATTAATGGGCATTCTCATTAGCACGTGTTCTATTTTCGCTTGTGATCTCTGTATTTAATATTAAATGTTATATTGTATATTCCATAGAAATTAAAAACTTGGGCGGAATGTGCGTGAATGACCATCCACGAAGACAAACATGCTCATATGAAAAAGCGTTTTTCTTTAAATAGAGGTAAACAAGTGTATTATATTTTTTTTCTTAATGGTTTTTCCATGTGTTTATATTAACATAGATTTACATAACTTAATCTCTTAAATTTTTATATTTAACACATGTTTATCTTAAAACTATTTTTTTCTAAGATTAAAAAGATTAGAGTATTTAATTTTATTAGATAAATGAATCATATTATTCATAAGTTTAAAAGACCTTACAAAATATCATTTTCATAATACTCTCTCTTCATAATATTATCTTTCTAGTATCTATATTGTTAATTGATATTTATCCACACATTATTGTCATTTAATACAACTCAAAATAGTTCAAAGAAGGTGGGTTTGCCTTAATACTATTAGAGCCTTATCCAAAGTTGAAATTTGACGTCCTATTATAACTTTGAATCGAATTCTGCGGCGATCCTTAGCCCTATCCAATGATTCAGCGATCTAGCGATTTTCAGCACTTTATCGTCGATGCATTCCTCATGGCCTCGGGGGGAGGATCTAATCCTCCTCCACCCCCTCCTTTTCTGGTCCCTCCAGAAATCTCTGCTTTCAAGCATCTGATTACTGCACAAGGAAAGCGTTCAGCAAGCTCAATCCAGCAGAAATTTGTTAAAAAAACTTCCCTGCATCCCCACGGTAGCTCTCTCGACGGAACGGCCCTACAAAACAACTTTAAATCTCTCAAAAAAATGACTCATCGAACAATTACAAGTTTATGGCCTTCCCCAAAAACCATTGAAGCATGGGTGCAGCGGAATTGGAAGCCACTCATCTCAGAGGAAATCCGAAGTCACCTGATTGGGAAAGGGTATTTTGTCTTTATATTTGAAAGCTCAACATGTCGGGATCTAATATTCAGAAACAGACCTTATTTCATGGGACCACAAGGATTGTACTTGAACAAATGGACCCCAGATTTTGATCCAAATCAGGATGCTCAATATGAACTCGAGGACAAGGAAAACAAAGAACAATCATAACAACGGGAAAAAGAAGAAGGGGAACTACCAATGCATTCGCAACCCACCAACTTGACCCCTTTTTCCCCTCAAAAAAAAAGGTTCCTTGTCACCTTCATATGTTGATATGATAAAAAGAAAGCCTTCGGAAATAGTCTCTTCCTCGTAGGAAGACAACTTGGAGAGATCCTCTAGGAAAGCAAGAAGGAAATCTAACAAAGAAGCAAGAGAGGAGGAGGCTAAAAAACAAAAGATGCAAGGCTGTCAAAGCACCATAGACATGGCCTACGACAGAAGTACTAGGAAGAAGGCCCACCTCCTTCTTTCCAAGTAAGTAATGATTCTGCTCTCTTGGAATTGCAAAGGTATGGGGAACCCTTCGAAACCAGATGCAGTTAAGGATCTTCTCAAAATTGACCTTCCAAACATCCTCTTGCTCCAAGAGAGCAAAATAGATGAGGAAACTCTACTCCTATTTACCAGAACCATATGGATGAAGAATGTTGGGGAGGCAGTAAGTGCAAGAGAATCCTTTAGAGAAATAGCAACTTTGCGGTCTCGGGTGGAATTCTCCTTGAAAAAATCCTTTGCTACACAACATTGGATCTTCACTGAATTGTGTCACCTGCAAAGCAAACTAACTTTTACTCTCTTCAACCTTTACGTGCCTGTCTACTATGCAAAAAAAAAAAAAAAAAAAGTTGTTGGAATACACTTGTAGATTTTATAGAGATCTACACCCCTGCAAACATTATCCTAGCAGGAGACTTCAATCTAGTGATGCATCCAAAAGAGAAAAAAGGAGGATACAAAGGACAAGCCTCCATGCTTCATTTTGTAGAAAATTTGATTCAACAATGGGATCTTGTCGATATTAAGCCCAATTGGGGAAGATACACTTGGTCCAATAATAGAATTGGAGCACACCATATTTTAGTGGGTCTTGACCGTTTTTTAATCTAGAGTTCTCTTTTTCTAGAAAGAAAAATAATTTTCTGAGACATTTTGCCCAAGTTTGCTTTGGATCATAAGCCAATTCTCTTGCAATTAAAAGACAAGGAAGATCTAGGACCAATTCCATTTTGATTTAGCCCAATATGGATTGAAAAGGAAGGCTTATGGGATACAATTTCCAAAGCTTGGGATTCCCCTATCAAAGGCTCCTCGAGCTATGTTTGGGAACAAAAGCTCGAACTCACAAAACAAGCTTTAAAGGAATGGATTAAAAAATATTTCAAAATCTGCTCCTTCAGAAAATAAGTTGTACAGGAATAGTCTTCTCTGTAGATGGAACTTGAAGAAAAAGACATCACTCCTTCTGACTTAGCAAAGGACCAACAAGCTCAATCCCATGTTTTCCAAACTCTCCTCTAACTTGGAAGAATATTGGAGATTGAAACCCCACGGTATGTGGTTACAAGCAGGTGATTGTAACACCTCCTTCTTCCACAAGCAAGCCAAAGCCAAAAAATATCGCAACCACATCTCTAAGATCACTCCTTCAAAGGGATACACAATCAAGGGGTTTGAAAAAATCAAAGAGGCTGCAGAATCTAATTTCCATGCCTCGTATACGATGAATGGTCATTCAAATGAGGAGGTAAACGTTGATTTCCTTACCCATATTCTTGTTTTAGTAAATTTTGACGATAATCATTATCTCTTGAATCCATTCTCTAAAGAAGAAATCATTAATGTGATATGGGCAATGGAGCTGGACAAAGGCCCCAGTCCGGACGAATTCACAATCCATTTTTACAGAGCTTGTTGGCAAATAATCAAATATGATCTCGCTCGAATGATTAGATTATTTCACCAAAAGCAAAGATAGGAGGTTGCACCAACTCCGCTTTCCTTGCTCTGATTCCCAAAGAAACAAACCCTGGCTCTTTTGTTAGGTTCAGACCCATCTCATTATCTAACGCCTCCTATAAAATTATTTCCAAACTCCTAGCTAATAAAATCAAACCCTTGCTTGATAAGTTGATCTCTCCAAATGAGGGAGGCTTTGTAAAAGAAAGACAAATCATGGACAATGTGATTTTAGTTCGGGAATTTATACACTCCAGCAATCTTAGAAAATAAAAAGGTATGCTCATAAAACTTGACATGGCAAACACATTCGATCAAGTCAAGCACTATTTTTTATACAAAGTTCTTTCTTCCTTTAGTTTCAGTAAATATTTTATGTTTGATTAAAGCCTGCATTGATAAGCCCCAGATAGCTCCTTTAGTCAATGGAAGGTTGGCGGGTTTCTTTAAAGCTACGAGAGGTATCCGTCAAGGGTGTCCTCTTTCCCCGTTCCTTTACATCTTGATGCATGATACCTTGAGCAGGAAGTTGGATGCTGACAGAGAAGAAAGGGAAAATACCAAGAATTCGTTTGGAGAAAGGCATCACTTCTCTAAACCATGCCTTATTCGTTGATGACTCTCTCTTTCTAGGAGGTGCCTCTTTAAAAATCACCAGATCCTTCAAAGATCTAACTCAAACTTACTGTCAGGTTATAGGTGCCATGGTAAACAAGAGAAAAAGTGCAGTCTACAGTTGGAATGTTGATCAAACTTCAATCCTTCGAATCGCCCATCTTTTGGATTTTACAGGGTATAATTCTTGGGAATAAATCAATTATATGGGCCTCCCTCTCTCCTTGGGATCTGTCAAACCTACTATTTGGGTAGAAGTACTCAACAAAATCAAAAGCAAAATTGTTGCCTTGGGAGGTCAGCGGCTCAACTATGCAGGAAAATTGGTTATGGTCAAATATGTCCTTTCTTCTCTCCCTATTTATCAATCCTCCATGCTCTTAGCTCCCAAGTCAATCACTCCTGACTTATCGGAGACTTTCTATGGAAAGGAGGAAAAGGAAATCAAGATAAAATCCATCTTGTAAGTTGAGACACTGTCAAAGACCTCTGACTGATGGAGGACTGCAGGTAAGAGACCCTCGCCTGGAAAACATGGCCCTAGCCGAGAAAATCCTTTGGAATTTTTTCTCCAATCGGGATCATCCTATTAGTAAACTCTTAAGGAATAAATACTTAAAAGGGACCACAATTCACAACATGCAAGTAGACACAATTCCCAAAGGCACATCGGTTTGTAATCTTTGTAGAGCAGAATAATGTTTTTTTGTCAACAAATGTATCGCATCCCTGGTAATGGGCTTAAAACCCAGATTTGGACGGACAACATCAAAGCTCTTCCTCCGCTTGAGAACTTAGTTCCCTCAGACCTTAGGATCTTGCTCAGCCAAAGAGGTTTGAATACTTTGGCAGACATTTTTCAATGGGATAACCATGGAAACTAGCTGGCATGGACCCTCCCATAAGTCCCAAATCACCTTCTACCACAAAAGAACCTCCTCCTTTTGTCTGTTGCAGGCCTGGAACCCATGCACCTTCATATTAAAGATGAGTGGGGCTGGGGGAAAACAGGAAACTACATTGCAGCCCAAGGAATTAGAACGCTTCAAAGCAACAAGGCGCCTATCCACACTCCATCTCTGTGGAAAATAGTTTGGAATCTGTTTGGCCTCCCCAAAATCAATTTCTTCATATGGCTCCTAATGCATAGAAAAATCTTAACGAGTGAAAATCTGGTTAAATGTGGCTTCTTGGGACCTCACCATTGTGCTCTTTGTTGTAGCAACTTGGAAACCATAGATCATATCTTTGTGGATTGTCCCTTTGCCCTCTTTATGTGGACTGCTTCTCTTCAGGATCTGAATATCCCTCCTCCTTCCCAGATCTCAATCGTTCCTTTATTCTCTACTAGGTAGAACCGTTCTCCTACATCCCTTCCCAACAAGTCGCTTTGGAATAGCATTTGGTTGACTCTGCCAAAAATCATCTGCTGGAAAATCTGGTTAGCCCATAATAATACCATCTTCAACAGTCAACACTAGACATCAATTCAAGTGGCTACCAAAGTTAAAGCTCTTATCATGGAAATGATGAGGATTAAGATGAAAGATCTAGATTCCCTCCAGGCTTCGATAGATCATCCCTGGATCATATCCTTAAATCCCGATAAGAAGATTTCAATTGGCAACCATCCAATCCCTAAGCTAGCTTGGGCCATCAGGCAACTGGATTTGGATTTTTAGCACTGGTGGAAATACCAAAATATAGCTACCTTTTCTTTAAGGGGGCTTCCAAGGGGAATCCTAGAGCTGCTGGAACTGGCGAGGTAATCTTCTCTCCTGAAGGAATTCTTGACGTTAGTTTCTGTTGGGGTTTAGGCAATTGCACAAACAATCATGCTGAAACTCTTGCACTTCTCAAGGGATGTCAGTTGGCTTTGGTCGAGGGAATCACAAAGGTGCAAATATTTGGGGACTCGCAAGTTCTGATAAAAATCCTACATTCTGGGAACCATTTTGGAAACATAAGCCTCAATATGATCCTAGAACGAATAGACATAACTCTTCAATGTTTCTCCAAGTACCAATTTTTTCACATTCTGCACGGATCAAACCAAGCCATGAAGAATATGGAAAATCAAGGTCGCAAGTTAGAATAAGGTCTTTTAACTTTAAATGATGAACACATGGCCCTGCATCCCATCCCATGAGTTGGTGGGATCTTTTACGCCTTACAAAAAAGGAATTTTGGCATTGAAGAAGATGAGATTCAAGCATCAACGTGTAGGCTTGTGAAAACAAAAGACATGTAGACTCAGAGGCTATGATTGCCTCACTCCACGCTTTTGGTATCGACTCTGTTCTTCTGAACCACAATTTCATTCGAATGTTGTCCTAAGATACTGAAGCTTGACCTTCTTATGCTTGGCAGTGATTGTAAGCCAATATGTTCTAAAACAGTGGAGTTGATGCGTTCTCAACTGTCTCACTGGATATGTAAGGCGTTTAGATGGTCGTCCTTGGCATTTGTAATCCTGGTTTATGGTCGTCTTAAGCTTTGACCACGACCATAATTTAATATAAACTTAATCATTCCAGTTTGTTTTTAAATGACGTCCTATTTTGCACTTCCAAAAAAAAATATGATGTTTTAATTTTAACATTGCTTTTCATTTGAGGTTTAAATCTTAATTTTACATGTCACAATAATAGTTGATTTTTTTTTCAAATAACATTTATAATAATTGTATGAAACATGAAATTCTCATATCTTGCATAATATACTATAGAAATATAATAAACAAAAAAGCCATAATGATTAAACAAAGTATACACATAAGGACAAAGAATATTTATCTTGGAAACCTTTAAATAGGCTTCTTCACAAGCAATACAATGGACATCCAAATACCATGGACCCAAAAAACCATGACGGACTCAATTTACCTAATAAGGGGAGATAACTTAACCATGAAAAAAACCAAAATTTATATATTAGAAATATAAATATAAAGAATATACATGGGCCTAATGGTTAAGAGCATGTGTTTCTTCTTAAGAGGTCACGGGTTCAAATCCAGAGGGGGGTAGTGTGCATACACCTCTGTAGACTTTAGCAGTTAAATCATTGCATAGAGGGGGGTCCCTTGTCCCACAAACAAGGGGGTCTCATACACCAAATTGGTGTCTTGCTTGGTGGTGACCTTAAAAATAGATTATTATTATTATATATAAGCCCGGTGTGTTAACTCTAGTGGTTGAGAGTTGTATTTGTTAGCAGAAGGTCTCGGGGTCAAATCCTCGGGTGGCTATTCAAGGGCCTCACTCAATGTCCCCATCGGGTTAGGCCCCGTAATCAGGGCCGACGGTTTACCTTCGGTAATATATATATATATATATATTAATGACGTGTAAAAATAAAATCAAAATGACAAGTGAAATTAAAATTCCCATTTTATTAATGACGTTTAATTTTATGAAGTGGGAGTATTTTGACGTGTAAAATGGCAAATGAAAACTATTTACCTTTCAAGTTTTGACACTAGCCCTGTCTTAAGGGCTAATGACTACTTTAAATGGTCCATGATCCAATTCCTTAATGAAATATATTGACAACCCATAGCTGAGAAGAATCCTCCTCCAACGTCAATCCTTGCTTAGATAGACAATCTGCCAAATAGTTTCGCTCCCTACAGATGTGTTGGAAAGAGATATCACTAAAGAATGGGATAATTCTTCGAATTTCAACCATAAGGGGAGTAAGAAAAATATTATTAAGCTTAGACTTGTAAAAAGCCAGTCAATTACAAAAAGTGAATCTTCAAACACCTGTAATTGATTGATCTTCAAGTGATATATATATATATATATATATATATATATAAGGGAGGCTCAGGTGGAGTGATATATGTATATTTTTCCTTGGAAAAAAGCATAATTTTATTTCAACAAAGGTGAACAAAATTACATTTTGTAGATGCAAATGCATTACGAGCAATCAACTTTGTGTCATAGCACATAGTCAAAAATAGACCAAAGGTCTGAGAAAAAGAAAAAAGGAAAAAAAAACACTACATTACATCATAGGACATAGAAATCGAGGAAAAAAATATGCCTTTATTTTCCCTATTTTCCCCATCTTCTTTGATTTCACTTCGGCCCATCCTCCATGCAGCGACGCAGCTACAATCAATTGTTTACATGCCACCTCCTCTAGTTGTTGAACATCAAAATATGTGAGATATTTTCACCATCCGTGCAACATAAAGAGCATCTACTCGGACCAGTAAGATATAGATTCATGAGATGGTCCCACATAGGCACCTTGCCTACCATTGAAAGCCATATAAAGAGCTTTGATTTAAGAGGACAATTTAAAGACCATAATTTCCCCATACACCATTCCGAAGGAGGGAGATTCTCTTCAGCATGCAGCACCAAGGATCCAATATTCGATTGATAGGATCCCCCATTAGGATTCTCAGTCCATAGTATAGGATCCTCCACTTCAAATATATGAATATGACATTCATAAAGATATTTGATATATTGGTCCCAAATGAACTTATCCTCTTCCACAAAACTGGGTTTATTATAATCGAGCCATTCCTAATTAAACAGAGTAGATGTCTGGTGGTTGATAATACGGTGCAAAAAAATTGGCCACAATCCATAAGATGATCAATCATGTGTTCCGACAATCTACAATCAGTCCTTGATCCAATCCATGAGTCGTAACCCAACCTAAAAAGTTTGTCCTTCCCAATATTCCATGAAATCCGGTTGTCTATAATATCAAAAGCATCAAAGATGGCTTTCCAGAAAATGGATTCTTGTTGCCTATGTTTATCATTCGATCTGAGCCACTCCTGGATGATCATGGGGTAAATGTATTTATGTTGAATAACCCTTACCCAAAGTCCATTGTAAGTCAGAATTCTCCATGTCCCTTTGGTAGCTAGTGCTATAGAGAAACTGCGGTAATGCATAAGACCCCAACTACCTAACTGTTTAGGAAGAGAGAGCTTCTACCAAGATATCTAGTGAAATGGTCTACCTTTGTTAGATATTCTCTATAAAAAAATAAAAACCAAGCTTTCTAATATGAGTAGATACACAATTTGGGATATGTGTCAGTGATACCCAATATATAGGTAGTCTTTCTAAAATGGACTTCAAAAGAATATAACGACAAGCCCTTGAGAGAGAAATATTACACCATTGATTGATTTTGCCTTCAATTCTTATGATAAGCCATGCCCAGTCCGCTTTTGTTTAGTCATTGGGTTTTAGATCAAAACCCATGTACTTAAGACTATATTTATCAAGCATTGAAAGAAGTTAAATGTCTTCTTATGTAAAATTTATCATAATTTAATTTATTTTTATATATTAATTTCTTCATATTAAATGTAAAAAATACATCTCAATATATTTTCATCCTTCTAGATGCATTATAGATCTGAGTTTAATATAGATTTATACTAATTTTAGTATTTTAGCAATTGTGTAAAATTTAAATTGAACCCAAGGGTGCTAGATGTGAGGGGATCATATACCCTGAATGAATTTAAGTACTAATTTATGCATGGGGCATCGATAAGGCAACCAATAACTAAGCAAAAGTTCGAGCTCTCTATTGAAGCATATTGCTCAACGAGGATATGGGAATTCAAAACATCAGAGTCATAGAACTCAACTATAGTTATCGATCAAATGATCTACTCTTCAACCCCCAAAGATGCTCATATGTCTAGGCTTATCCAGAGGGCACAAGTAATCACAACAACGTTTAACTAGATCTCATATCTCCAATTATTAAGATACCAAAATAAAGATGTTGATCATAAAGCCACCAAGCCATCAATCTAGGCATTGAAACGTTAAGGAAAAGTTGGAGGCTAAATCAACTAGTGTCCTCCCATGAAATTAATCTCTCTCAAGTGCAAGGATATGGTAGTGATTAGCCCGCTAGATTGGCTTGAGTGGTTGAGTGTTGTGAATTACAAGCAAGAGGTCACATGGTCAAGTATTCATGTTGGCAACCTATGTGAATATTGTAAGCCTCATTCGATGTCCCTGTTGAGTTAACTTGCCAAAAGTGAAACCAAACAATTACCTTGGGTACCATCATCAAAATGAGGGGAAGTGCTTGGAGAGTTTTCTATGATGTGCATTTCGTCGAAAAAAAAAAGATATGACAATGATTCATTGTAACACACGGTGAAACGAATGTGCAATCTCATGCACATATGACACACAACATCAACATTTAATTTGCATAAGACCAAGCTTCTTTGCATTACATCATCGAATCATGCCCAATCAATTTCCTTCAATTAAATTCTTGAGCATGAATAAACTTAAGGTATGTGGGCAATCTCTCCCAAATCTCTTAGACACATAAAGACACAAGAGAACCCCCAAGGTAGAGAAACTCTACTCATTCAAAAGAGAACCCTGATTCTCAACTCATTTCGCAGCAGGGGGTTTCATAAGACTTTTGGGAGCATGCATGATAGTATTGCTTAAACTTGCCCAAAGGAGAACATCACCCCATGGTGGAGGACAAGTACAGGGACCAGTTAATGACAATGGAAAACCATCACACCGATCAATGTGTTATTGTGAGGTCTCATAATTGAGATAAGGATTCGGGAGATGTGATCAGCATACAAAAGAGCTCTAAGAATGCCATGGCCTACTAGTATGAAAAATATATGAATGGAGGAAGAAATGGTAACAAGTTCATGAAGAGGGTAAATAGTATTTGAACCAACAAAGTGAAGAAATTGAAATTGAAATAGAAGTAATGAAGATAAAGGATCAAAGGAATGAGATGGCTACAAGCAACAAAAACTACAAACTAGATGATATTAAAGAGAAATACAAGGAGTTGTTGGAAATGATTGAACAAATGAAGTAGAGTAAGAAATTAATAAAATATATGGCATCTTTTTTCTCTCCTCGTACCCACTTAGTATTCATGTAGGTGAACAATTGTACTTACACACACACACACACAAAATAAGGATGACGATGGTGGTGGTTAACACTGAGACCAACTTTGGTCTATCGGACCTTAAGAGTAAAGAAACAAATTATTTGGTTTACTATAAAATTTTCTTCCAATGCTCAAAAATCTTAGAAATAAGTGTTCATATGTCACAATAGTTTTGACATGTTAGAAGGTTAGGGAGGTATGTATTGTAGCAAATATTATGAAACTATGATCAAATTTAGGTATATGCAAGGCACTCTAAGATAAAGTGACTTTCATCATCAACGCTCATAGTCTCATAGACATGACAAATCCTTTCCACCCATGGTTTTTTTAGGAATTGTCCAATGCCCTGTTTCACTATGAAGCTCATTCACTAAGTTTGTTTGTATCTTGGCTATATTAATTTTCTTCCTTGGACTAGTTAAAATAGAGAGATACCTTTGATCTTCTAGATTTTGGTTAATGGCCTCCTTATAGTATCTTAATTTCTTTTTTTCCTATAATTCTTTCTCATTCCACATTTTATCTTTAAACTTATAAGTAATAATATTTTTAATGTTATTAATATTTTGCAAAGATGCATTTTCGTCAATTCCCTAATGGTATAACCAAGTCATGGCATCTTTATACCAACCTCTATTGGGTCGTAGGTGGTCTTGACTAGATTTTAAAGAAATTTAAGGAAATATTTGATCTCCCATGTTATTTATCCTATATTTGTACATCAGGGACCTAGTCATGGTGATGCTCTTGATGGGGGGAAACCCACTTCTATTTGGAGGATAGGATATGGTGTATTGCTTTTAATTTTGAGGTTATAGCTTTTAAAATGCTTTTAGATTTGTTCTATCTTCTCCAAGATTCTCTATAGATGTTGCAACCCCAAAATTCACAATTGTACAAGATAATGGGAGAGGCTAAAGTTTAAAAAATGAACTTCTTTTTATCCCACATCAAAAGATTTATTGATTTCCAATTTTTTTCAAGACCAAAATAAGCTTTCCACCCTCCATTAATATTTTTCTCAATGCTATAGTTCTAGATGAGCTTGTGATGGATATCGATACTAAGATGTTTGTATGAAGACACTTCCTCCAAGTTGTTATTGTCATATACAAAATTAGCGTAAGTGACCTTCTTGGACTCGATAATCATAACTTGTGTTTTGTGAGTGTTAACAATCATACCCATATTAGAGCATAAATCCTTGAGAATTCTTAATTGCATATCAAGATCAAAGGGACACCTTGCCATAAGAACAATATCATTAGCATAAAGAAGAAGGATGGCGACTATTCCAACCAAGGTCGTGCTAGCACAACCAACTTATCCTAAACAACATTCTAGCTTATCGATGCATTTGTTGAAAAGGGTAGGGGAGAGGGGGAAACCTTGCTCAATTCCAATATTACAATTAATATCTTGTGACCACCCCTCGGTGCTCTTAAATTGGCAATGACAATGTCGTACAACCTTATAATGCCAAATCTCAACTCGAAAAGAACCTTTAGCTCTTTTAATCTATTCTACAGGTTATTTATAAGCATCGTATCAAAAGCTTTTCTAAACTCCACAAAGCGGCGTAAGAGATTGAATTTACTATTATGACATTCCTCCACAATGATCCTAACTGTAACTAGGTGGTCCATGGTTGAGTGATGCCTTCTAAATCCCGCTTGACCTTTAGCTCGCTTACCTTCACTTTCTAGCCATATGTTGTTTTCATTTTCCAAGATAATATCGTATAGCTTAGCTAAGAGAGGGTTAATAATAACGGTTCGATAATTAGAGGGGTTATTTTTATCACCGCTTTTAAAATAGGAATAATGAGGCTTTGAGTCCAAGGAGCGGGGAAAACTTGCTTGACTGCTAGATTGAAGAGTTTGTGGATGTGAGGGACGAGGACATGCCCTCCAAAATTTAAAATTTATGCTTGGTATCCTTCAATATCCTTACCGTTTCCATTTTCTAGGCGCTTAACCCCAAAATCAATGTCTTATACCAAAAAAAATTCCTCCACTGTAAGGACGGTTTGAACTTTGTCTATGGCATTCGAGATTTGTAAAGATTTTTAAGATTTGTAAATATTTTTAAAACTCTCTCTCTCTCTCTCTCTCTCTCTCTCTCTCTCTCTCAGAGAGAGAGAGAGAGAGAGAGAGAGAGAGAGAGATCAACTAATAAAGTCTATATAGTAGATAATTTGCATAAAATTGAGATCAATTACAAAATATTGTCAAAAAGTACAAAGATTAACAATCCTTAAGTTTAGAGAGAGAGAGAGAGAGATCAACTAATAAAGTCTATATAGTAGATAATTTGCATAAAATTGACACCAATTGCAAAATATTGTCAAAAAGTACAAAGATTAACAATCCTTAAGTTTAGTTGCCCGCACGGGTGTGGCTAATTGACGATTCACTCGATATGAAGTCACGTGTTGTAAATTGGAGGTCATGAGTTCAAATCACACCTTCTTTGCCCGTGTCCCATGCTTGCGGGGTTTGCGGGGCACCTAGGGGTATAGTGGTAGCGGGATTGGATCCCCGAACCCCATGTCAGGCGAGTACCAACCCATTCTCCAATTGTCGATTCCCCTAACAAAAAAAAATTCCTTAAGTTTAGTTTGAATTGTAAATAAACCAACTTTTCAAAGCACAAAAAAACTAAACTATCACATTGGAATATGTTGCTAATATCTAAGTTTGAACCATATAACATAACATGGTTATTGCAACAATGAGTTCTATCGCTATGTAAAGAGCGTTGCAAAGGAAATGACACAAAGAAATACAACAAAATTGTAACGTTGTTGAATATCAATTAACAATGTGAAACATGAAAGGGGATGACTTTGTACAACTAAGACATGCTCAAAGTTTTTGATAAAATCGAACCATTTTCCATAGCCAAACTTAAAGAAAAGAGTGTGGATATGACTTTGAATTAAAATATTGATATAAACTAACCATCTCTTATGAAAACTTTATAATTTTACAGCCGTATAATCAAGTAAAGTGAAAATCTCAGGTTCCTCTTGTTAGTTGGGTGGTTGGGGCAATAGGTTACACTGTCTCCACCTAGGTTCAAAACCTGTAACCGTATCTACATAATACCTCCAAAAGTGTCACAATTTATAGTAATGAAAAATAAAAAACTATAAATTTCTCAAACACAATTTAAGAAAATATACATATACATACTACATACCCAACTAGGAAAATAAGCCACAAGGTGACTAGTCCTCCCAGAAGTATTCAATTTTTAAGCAAATAAAACTTATATTTCATTCTACGTCGACTACAAAGTGCCACATACATAAACATTTTGCATGCTTTCATATCACATATGAGGACTAAGTTCATATATGTCCATTGTCTCCCACTACAAACTATATGGCAAATGTCAAATATTAATAACAGAGTGTAACACTTTCAAAAAAAATAGAGAGTTTTCATGAGAGCCTATTGTGTTATGGAGTGAAGATAATTAGGTTTTCAAAAGAAACATGAGATATAATTCTATGAGAACCTATTGTGTTATAGAGTGGAGCCACTAGGGTTCTCAAAACAAGCATGAGATGTAATTATACTCATTACCTATTACCTATTGTTTTAGAGAGTGGAGTCACTAGGGTTTTCAAAACAAAGATAAGATATAATTATACTCATACAACTTTGTAACAAGAATTTAAACATCAAAACTTTGAGACCTCAAAGTGCTTATAGTTAAAAAGTCATAAATGATTAAAATGTTAAACCGAAAAGATATCTCAATACTTGTAATGAATTTAGAATGGTTAACTTCTTTCAACTACCTTGATTAGTGACCAAAAAGGCATTACCAATACACTTAACACATCTAATCACTTCTTTCCTCCTTATTTGGAGGTTACAATCAAAAATATGTTTTATTCTACATCTAATCACTTCTTTCCTCCTTATTTGGAGAGGTTACAATCAAAAATATGTTTTTTTAAAAGAATAATAGCCACATCAATGACTAATTGGAATTTGTAGTGCATAATACGTACAACATGAATAAAGTTTATCAAGGGCATCTTAAAGGCACTTCCAACAATACAGAGAGGATAAACTTCACATTCACATGGATACTTTAACATTGTATCATGTATTATATGATTTAATTGTAGAACTATAACAACCCAAAAAATTAGTTTTTTTTTTTTAAAATTAGGAACCTGCACCTTGTATACGGCGACGCTAGAGCTGGAGTAGATCATCGAATCACACGAATAGTAGCAGTAAATCTGGGCCGGGGTCAGCCTTAGTTTGAATGTGAGAACGCTCTGTCCAAGGGCAAGTAGAAATGTCACTGTGGTTGCACAAAGCATTAAAGGATGACAACACCTCCCGCAAGAGCATATTACGGTCCCCCCACAAGGAAAGTAACCTGGGCTTCCATCGGGTCAGCCAAAGGCCCCACCGCTGGCTCACAAACTCAACCCCTCACCATGAGGTTTGAACATGAGACCTCATAAAAACCAAACCCCACAAAGGCCAACTAATCTACACCTCATAGCTAGTATTATTCATCATATATTTTACTAGTCCCCGACAAAGACTCTATAAAAGGCCTTAGAACTACCCAAGTTCATATGGCTACATAAAATATAGATATCGTCCTTATTTTTCCTCAAACTTACTAATTAAAATTAAGCAAAAAGCTAAAACTCCACACAAAGGTCCTCCTCTTGATATGCACATCTCTTTCTTTTGAAGAAATTGGACAACTGGCATACACATGCAACATGAAAATGGCGTAACATATGATAACCTCAATAAGCTTTCTCGCTTTTCACCTTTCTTTTATTTCCATGTGTAATGTAACTTTTAAGTTTCATTTCAACAAAGAATTTTGTTTAATCTTATAGAAAGGCAGTTTATATATATTATAATAACAATTTAATCATATTCATCAAGTATCAAATACTTATGTATCACATGTTTGTTTAAGCACTTTAGGACATAGTGTAAATTGACGTATTTGGCAGTGTTAATGCAACTTACTAAATAATTGATGGTATATCAAATTAATTTATTTTATCAATATGTTGTATTTATGTATTTAAATTAGATTTAAGTTAAATAATTGTGAAATGGAATATCATCCTGGTCACTTATATATATAAACCATGATTTATTTATTTGACATTATTATTATTTACTAGTTATTAAATATTAATGCGAATTGGAATATAAGATAATGCAAGAACGGGAAGACTTCATTGTGGCAGATGCTTGAAATTTTTTTTTCAAAAGAAAAAATACCAGACCTTGATATTCAAAATTGAATCAAATGACATCATATACAATCAGCCTGCAACAAGCAATCCAAACTGCTGAATAAACATGCACATTTGGGGACCCCTCTGATCACTATAGAATCAGTGATTCATACCATTCTGCCAAGAGCTTGGGCAATGAAAAGCATAAAGCCTGCCAAGGGCAGGTTTTTATCATCATTCCTGATAAAACGGGTCAGAAGTTTTTGCTGAATTTCATGATTGAACATGACCATGAAGCTTACTAGCCCTGAGCATAACAAGAAGGCCGAGAGTCTCTTCAATGTCAGCTAGGATCTAGTACAACATAAACAAAATATTCCGTGCCAAAAAAAGAGAAGGGGCTAAAGCCCGGCACAAAGCTTAAAAAAGCCGATAGTTCCCATGATCAGTGATCATTCCATCCAAAGATTCCGTAAAGTTCCCAAAACCAGGATCTAACAATAAAGCCTTTTTTGAGAGACAGTCAGCCTGCTGATTATGCTCACGAAAAATATGCTTGATGGTCATAGGAGGGACAGTTTGCAGCATGGAATGAATGTCCTCACACCAATGACTCAGATTTGGAGAGTTTAGTGATGCAGTTCTGTTAGCCCAATATATAATGACAAGGTAGTCACCATATATAGTAAGGAGAGGGATCCCCAAATGTTTGGTCACTACACTAAGAGCCCAGAGAGCCAGGAGCTCAGATCTTGTATTAGTACTTCTGCCACAAATACTTGGGATTTATGGAGACGGTTTGACCAATTACGAATACTATCCTCATATCACTCTGATACTATGATTACTCTAATACTATGTGAACTAGCTACTCGACATGAATCAGATTCATGTAGAACACTATTTTTCTTACTCTATCATTACACGAGTCATAGAAAACATTTACGCATCAAGTTAACACATGGAAAGACTAATTGCAACTTTATCCATAATCTATAAGTGTAGATTAATAATTACCTATTTCATTGGGATATAAGGTTATTTAGGTGGATTTCTAGATGTGTAGAACTTTGCTAAGTCATAATTTATTGATATATTTAGTTTACGAATTATTAGATATATTTTTAGAAAGTTATTATTTTTATGGTTAAAAAAAACAATTACCTAAGTCACAAGTTATTGATATATTTAGTTTGCGAATTCTTAGATATATTCTTAGAAAGTTATTGTTTTCATGATAAAAAAACAATTACATATTTCGGTTAACTTTTTTTTTCCAGAAGAATATTTCGTTTAACTTATAGATTACTAGATATACTCTTGAAAAGTTACTCTTTCCATGGTTTAAAAAACAATTACATATTTCATCTATTTCATTTACCTTACTAATTATTGGGTATACTCTTGAAAAGTTATTGTTTCCATGGTTAAAAGAAACAATTACCTATTTCATCATGTACACATGACTAACCATGCATGGCATATGAATTCTTTATGGCATAAAACAAACATCGCATGGCATATGAATTCTTTATGGCATAAAACAAACATCGCATGGCATATGAATTTTTTATCGCGCAAAAAGAACTTACAAATTAACTACAGATTATTGGATATACTCTTAAAAATGATTGGATATACTGGATACACTCTTTAAAAGTTACTGTTTCGCTCGTTAAAAAATCAATTACCTATTTCATCATGTGCACATTACTAACCATCGCATGGCATATGAATTCTTTGTCCCACGGGAAGAACTTAAAAATTAACTATAAGATTCATGGCCTTACCGTTAAGATTCTTTCATTGAATGACTACCTCTTGCTTTTAGACTCTTGCATTACTTTTTATACATTGCTTCTTACCTAGTTTTAGAAAAGAGTTGGACACTAATACAATGTGAAGGTGGATGACTTATCCAAGGAGACACTTTCAATGGCTTCTGGCCTCTTACATTACATTGAATTCACTAAAGGTGAATGTGTTGGGAATGGAACGATTCAGTTTTACTAGCTTCGTGCTAGCCTACTTTTTTTATCACTTCTTTGATGTATTTTTATCATGAGTATGGAAATATTGATTATCACATCCTTTGGATGGTTGAGGTAGACTCTGTGCTCCTCTTGTTTCAGTTTTGGCATTCCCACAAGTGCCTCAATGGATAAGCCATGTATGGTATTACTTGTATACTCTTGTAGTCATCTTGGAAATCGGGATGGAGCTGAGTAGATATCCTATGTTACCCTACTAACTATGAATTTATTTTGGGTTGTTGATCCTTCATTGTATCTGTCTATTTGTGTCTTGATTCAACAATATTGATGGGGGGCAGAATCTCCTTGAGAGACTGAGATTTGCTTTTTATCTGTTGGACATGTCCATTATAGAGAAGGTCCTCTTGTGCTGTAGCAGTTACCTTTGATTCTAATGAATAACAAGGAACATCTATTTTTCCCCTTTTAAAAAGGGCTAAACTATTATTTCACTACATAAAAGATTCAATTTCTTTTTTAGTTTGCTGTTTATTTCATTACATAAAAGATTCGATTTCTTTTTAGTTCAGTAAAGGCAAAAAAAATGTTTTTGAAAAATAGTAAAAAGGGAAAAACTAAGCTATTCAAAATTCTTTGAGAGATTTTGACTTTTAAGGGACTATCTTTTTAATGTTAAAGAGGACGAGTACTTTGATTACTATATTATATAGTGTAGTTTTCTTTTAACGATTCATAATTTTATGAAAACTTTTTTTCGTTTCCCAATGTTAATTAATTATTAAAAATTAATATATATATATATATCGAACAATATCAAGTTGTTCTTTTATTGTTACTCAGCTTGAAAAGCAAGCAAACAAGTTTATGGTTTCATCTTATTAACTGTATGAAAATGGCTTAAGAGCAGTCGTGAAGAGAGCACTTAGTAAGTTAACATTTGTGTTTGGTTGTACATAACTTAGCATCACAGTCTTACAACTAACTAAAATTACAACTAACTAAAATTACAAGAGCAAAGCTTATTCTATAAATATAAATGATTTTTTTAATTACTTTTCATTATATATATTTTATTTTTTTAACTATTTTTTATAAATTTTTATTTTATAAGTCAACATGATTTTTTTAATTTTATTTTTGGTAATGTAACATCACGTTACATTACATGACAACATCTCCCCCATAATGGACCGTGAAGCACCCATAGTGGATTGTAGAGCACCTTGCTCCTCTCCATGCAATTAGTGTAAAAATTATATATTCTCATTTGGTTACAAAGTGCTACAAACATCAATACGTTGCATGTGTATTGTAACGCCCTTGGTTTGAAACCCCATTGTTTTGTTCATGTAATTTTTTAAAATACTATGAGTGTCTGTAAGATTGAACTCGTGTTGTAATTGTTTTGTTAATATTAAATTTAAGCTCGCAGTGGCAGAGCCAACATGCTCAATGAACGGGGACTCATGTATTCACCTAGGTCAGTGAGGGGGTGGTCTCATATAGCCTAAAATTTAAGTATGACCTTATTTAACTCTTTTTACCTTATAACTTTATTAAACCCATACTTTCCCTAATTGGTTCCTTAAACATGCTTTTGAAGTTAAAACGGGGGCTAAGAAGTTAATGGAAAAATGGGACAAGTGTTGAAAAAATGTGACAAGGACATGCAAGGTTGGTGGAACCTTACGGAAAAGAGAACCAAGAACGTAGGAAAAGAAATGGAAGCATAGAAAAAATAGAAGGTGAGTGACAGAGGGAAGAGGAAAGAATAAAAGAAGAAAATGCAACGTGCGACATGGGGATGTTGTAGCATTGAGGAGAATTGCGAGTGAACATAAAATTCATGGTCAATTGGAATTGTTGGAGGACAAATAAACAAGTCTAGTTCCGTACCAAAGTGTCCAATTTGACCAGTTTGTGGCAGTTGGGCTGGTTGAGTGAACCTGCAATCCCAAGCCTGTTTTGTTACCTTTTTGGTTGATAATTTTTATTGGTTTTTGCCTCTGGTTGCACCAAGGATATGACAACGATGTAAGAAATTATTTAGGTGGAATTCTAAGCACAGATGCAGTGATCGTTTTCACTATAGTGCTAGCTAGAATGAAGCTAAAGGAAGGATATGCACAATTAGCATGGATTTGGTAATAAACTAGTAAATCTTGTTGCCAAGCAATAAATCCAAGAAAAAACTAGGGAGTTATGCTGAGAGAAAAATGAGCAGAATTTCCTCAGGTCAGGTGGAGCGTGGCTGCCACAAACTAG
This sequence comes from Pseudotsuga menziesii, assembly GCA_001517045.1. Classification (NCBI taxonomy): domain Eukaryota; kingdom Viridiplantae; phylum Streptophyta; class Pinopsida; order Pinales; family Pinaceae; genus Pseudotsuga; species Pseudotsuga menziesii. The sequence continues at coordinate 586,598 of LPNX010958111.1, read as the reverse complement.
TTTCCCATTTCAATTATTTCGCAGATAAGTTTATTTGCTTGGAAATTGTGTTTTAGTTTATGAAATGGTAAATAATTAATCACTAATAAAAGTTTTGAACGATTTCTTACTTAAATTTCCTAAATTTGGATGCAAGGTATAAATTCATGCTTTATTTTGATTAATTCATGGGTATGAAATATGTGCAAGTTTAATTATGGAGTAATTATTCAAAACTTTTATGAATGTTACTTCTTTATTCAAGTTGGGGTTAAATTCACTCCATGTGGATAATGTTAATTCCCATGTTGTGTCTTAGACATATTCAACCTATCAATTATTTAATAAAGTTTGGATGTTTGTGTCGTAGATATGCTCGACCCGGTAATTATTTAATATAGTCTAGTTGTTTGTATCGCAGATATATTCGACCCATTAACTATTTAATAAAGTCTGGATGTGTGTGTTGAATAATATTCCACCCATTAATTAATAAATAAAGTCTAAATGTTTGTGTAGAAGATATGGTCAACCCATTAATTATTTAATAAAGTTTAGATGTTTGTGTGGAAGATATGCTCGATACATTATGACTAATGGGTAAATTGAAAACAACGGGTTGTTTTGGTTTAATAAAAATCATAGCTTGGTTTGGGTTTTTTAACGAAAATTAATGTTTGTGTAGAAGCTGGAAAATAAAATAAAAGACAATGTTCTAATTTTGTTTATTAAATAGTTATAGACCATAATATGTGCCAAGGCACATTTGTTTTAGGTATTTAACATTTAGAGGTACTGTGGTTTTGGAAAACCATGGGTAGTAATTGTTAAGCTAAAAGATTCACTTGTGGCAAATGACTTATTAAGTTTCCTTGTCTTAGCTCACTCCATCACAACTCACTTCGGCTTAGCTCACTATGTCTCACTCTACCCGCAGCTCCTTGGCAGCTCATCATAAAGTGTCTTATACATAAAAGTTTGGAAATATTATTTTTCAAGCCATAATTTATTATGGTATGTGTAGTGTCTTAACAATAAAGCCAAGATTAACTTATGTTTCCTAAGTGAATACAAACATAGTCCCATGAGTATTTAGAATCTCAATATTTTACTATGATTGATTTTGTTTATTATACATTCGTATAAGAGTATATGGGTCTTATGAATTAGTTAAACTTCATCTATTTATTTATGATGATTATGCATTTTAATATGCACTTGTCAGGTTTATGTATGTAACAAATATGCATATAATATTCATATTAATTTTTTTTTATGAAGTCTAGTATGACACGGGGTGTGTTACAACTTGGTATCAGAGCTAAGGATCAACCCTTAGCCTTTGGGATATGTTTGCATATTAAGATATTTGTTCTATATATTTTATTTAATATTATATTATGATTGAATTAAATGTATCAATGCGGTTAGTGTAAGTTACATTATGCATATGAATTTAGTTGTGAACTAACAAACTTGGATAATTCCACATTGTTATAACAATATAGTTTTTTCAGGCCTTGTAATTTCCAGTTGCCAGAGATCTGTATGCCTTAATGACATATTTTCTCGCTTTCGACATAGGTTCACATCATTGACTTTTGATCGAAATATTCGACTGAGTGTTCGACATCGGATCATCTATTCACACTTAGGAGATTATACTAGCATACCTTGGGAATCATTGACATCGATGGTGATCTCCCTCACACTTGTTAACGATTCACATCATTGGCCGGTAATCAAGTGGTTTCTACCATGCTCAACGTCAAAACATTGTAATCACATGGATAGAATCGTACTTTGTTGAAGACGAGACGAAGACCCTAGGTATTTGTTAAGCGCTCATAGCTTTCTCCCCAGGTTGCGATGAAGTATATTGTATGAAGTACCAGCATAGATCCACATTTGTATGGTCATGGCTATGCTCAAATTTGTGTCTGTAGGACATAGATCTATGTTGTATATCTGGTAGCTATGTCCAAGTTTGAGTCCTCTTTCACATAGATCTATGTTGTATTCTAGTAGCCATGGTTGTTCATTCTTCTCATGGATCTGCCTTGTATTGGTCTGCATCCATGATGAAGTTACATTTATTCATAAGTCAAAGTATTGATGTATTGCAGATGCCTACTCGATGATACTCTCTGATCAAGCTGGTTCTTACCTCAAAGTGATAACTTGCTCTATCAAATCTCTTGCCTATCGTATACCTCTAGCCTCATGCTTTGGGGGGCATTCTCTTACACTCAAAATCTGTCACCAGCATGTGATAAGATCCCTAACACAAATATTTTCCCTCAAATACCAAAACTTGAAGTGAAACATGCTCTACGTGTTGGTTTTAACATACAAGATTTCAACATCGCTCTTACCCTCACGCAGATAAGCGGTACCTTATGTAGCACCTCCCAAGTCATGTGTAAAACAGGCGATGCCACTGCCTTTAACCCTTGTTGTTGGCGCGATTCTTATCCTTCACCGCTCTGTCATAAAGGAGTGTAAGCGGTGCCCTTGGTAAAAGGTGAAAAAAAGAGGTTTCACAAAGCTTCTAGAACAAGAGCCTCGTGTCTAACCTTATCCCTACTCACTTGGGTCAGTTGAGCTTGAAATCCCTCCTTTGAGGATCTTATGGCCATCTCACCCACTAATTTCTCAACCATTCCTATCTCTTTGAGTCCTATAAATACAAGCTCATACTCCATGGTTGGGAGAGAGAAGAAAGAAGTAAAGTTATACTGTTGAATTAACATCTTGACCTAATCCATTAGAGAGCATAGAGGAGCAAGTTGGAGCTATTGGGGATGAGGTGCTAGTCTTGTGAAGGAGTGCATCGACACTAAGGAAAAATGGTTGTAAGCTCTTTCATTTATCTTTTAATTCAAAGTTGATATCCTTCCCATATATCTGTTGTGTTGATCTCACATATACATTATTGGATTCCTTAGTCACTAATATGGATTTATAGATAGTTCTCTGGTATCTTTGATGTTGTTGCATGTTTGATGTGTTTTGGCAGGTCTATAGGTCTTTCATCAAAGGTTGTATTCTAGGCATCTATAACGTTCATGGAAAGTCCTCAACCTAGTTGTTCACTGATTTGTTCTGGATCTGAACCATTTAGACCAGAGGAAAATCTTCTGTCCGCAGAAGGTGCTATATTCCTGATAACAGAGATGAAAACGTATTTGCAATCACATGACTATTAAGACAATCAAGAATCTGTGATTGCCATATTTAACCTTAAAGGAAAAGCCTACCATTGGTGGGAACAAGTGAAGCAAGTAGAAGGTTTGGAAGAGAGGAAGATATCCTAGAAAAGATTCCAGAAATACTTCAAGCAAGAATATTTATCACATCAGTATTACGATAATAAGATGATTGAGTTCTTTGAACTTCGATTGGGTAATATGACCATGGATGAGGATGAAAAGAGATTTTTGGAGCTGTTAAGTTATGTGGATTTTATTTAAGAGGATAAAGTAAAAGTCCAATGTTTCCTTAGTGGCATGCCAACATTCTATAAAGACTGGATCAAATATGATGAACCACTTACATTGAAAGAGTGCATAAGGAAGGCAAAGTGCCTGTATGAACAAGGAAAGAACATGCAAGACCTTCACAAGAGCTGGAAAAGTAATCTGAAGGAAAAACAAGAACAAAGGAAAAAGGGATTCAAGCCCTTTGGTGGTAAGCAAGAATGCTTCAGTTCTGTCAAACAACCACATCAACAGTTATAACTAAGGATAAATGATTCAAGCCCTTTGGTGGTAAGCAAGAACATTTAGTTCTTTCAAACAACCACATCAACAATTAGAACCAAGGATAAACGAACTCATAGGACAAGGAAAGTCCGCACCTGTTAAATGTTGGAGGTGTGGAGGTGACTACTATCACAGTAGTTGTCCTAAGAAAAAGAATAAGGATGCCAAAGTTTATAATTTGAAGGAAGTATCTACAGTGGGGGATGCAGCTCGTAAGGTTCCATGTATCTATGCAACTTCGGAAAATCACAAAGCATATCATCGGTCATCAATGATTGAAATTGAAGGTAAAATAAACAATTTACCGGTTTCAATTTTAATTGATTACGAAGCTACATTCAGTTATGTTAATACTAACTTGGTTGAGAAATGCAAGCTAGTGGGCATAAATTGCATAAGCACAAATTGGTGCAATTAGTTGCAGTGATGAAAATGAAAGTTATAGCAGTGGTTGAAGACTGTAAATTTTCTATGAATGGGTTACAAACCAAATCTAATTTGTACATAATGTCTCTGGGATCTTATGACATTTTGTTGGGAATGGATTGGCTTGACTCACATCATGTGATTCTAGATCACCACAACAAGATTGTGATTTTCCTGGATAAGGATGGAAATTATGTACAATTAAAATGCATACCTAGTCCAATCATAGTAAGAGAAATATCAAACATACAATTGAAGAAATACATTTCTAAAGGGTTCCAACTATACATTATTCACGCTGAAGAACTACTAGCTGAGATAGATCCATGTGCATAGGTAATGACCATTCTCAATGAGTTTGAAGACGTCTTCCAAGATGTGCTTGGTTTTCCTCCCAAAAGAGAGATCGATTTCACCATCGATTTGGTACCTAGGGAAGTGCCTGCATCTAAAGCACCATACAGGATGAGCATCCCACAACTTCAAGAATTGCAAATGCAGTTGGAAGAATTGTTGAAGAAAGGGTACATCCACCCTAACATTTCACCCTAGGGAGATCTAATACTATTTGCAAATAAGAAAGATGGTACATTGAGGCCGTGTGTAGACTATAGTCAATTGAATAAAGCCACAATAAAAAATATATATCCTTTGCCGAGGATTGATGATATTTTTTATCAGTGAGAGGGGCAAAGGTGCTCTCCAAGATCGATCTTAGATCTGGGTGTCGATGCGCATTAAGGATGAATACATCAGTAAGATCACCTTCTGGACCAGGTAGTACACTATAGTATCCTTTGGGTTATCAAATGCACCAACCACATTCATGTGCTTAATGAATGGGGTATTCAAGGAATTTTTGGATAAATTCATTTAGTATTTTTAGATGGTATTTTGGTTTATTCCAAATCCGAAGAAGAGCACAAAGAGCATCTTAGGGTCACTTTGCATATTTTGAGAGAGAATCAACTGTACGCTAAACTTAGTAAGTGTTCTTTCTATAAAAAACAATTGTTATATTTGGGCCATATAATCTCCGAAGAAGGTGTAGCAGTGGACCCTGTAAAAATAAGAGCTATTGAAGATTGGCCTACTCCTAGGAATGTGACAGAGGTTAGATCATTCATGGGATTGACAAGTTGCTATAGGATATTTATAGAAGCATTTTCCGGAATTGCAAATCCAATCACTTCGTTGTAGAAGAAGGGAGTAAAGTTCATTTGGAGTCAAAAGTGTGAGGAAAGTTTTAGGTTGTTAAAAGAATTGCTAACTCAAGCTTTAGTGTTAAAGATACCAGATTCACAAAAATATTATGTTGTATGCACTGATGCATCATTGGAAGGACTTGGAGGAGTTTTGATGAAAGATGGTCACATGATTTTCTATGAATCACGAAAGTTAAAAGAAGATGAGAAAAACTATGTTGATCATGGCCTAGAGTTGACAACAATAATTCATGCACTCTGGATATGGAGACGCTATCTCATGGGGAGCAAGTTCGAGTTAAAAACTGATCATCATAGTTTAAAATATCTATTTGAACAACCTCATTTAAATGCTAGGAAAGCTAGATGGAATGAATTCTTAAGCGAGTTCAATTTCAAAATCAAGTACATAAAAGGCAAGGAGAATCAAGTGGTAGATGCACTCAACAGAAGTGTCCAGCTAATGCAAATTTCAGCCGTCAATGACCAGAAATCAGACCTGAAAGTTAAATTGCAAGAGGCATTGAGGTTAGATAATTGTTGTCAGTAGGTTGCAACAGTCTTATAGTTAGGTAGCAGACTTGTAAAATTTTCTAAATATTCAATGACTGAAGATGGAATTCTTCAGTTCAATGGCAGAACTTACGTGCCAGCTGAAAGTGAACTTAAGAAGATAATAATGCAAGAAATGCACAATGTACCATATGTAGAACACCCAATGTATCAGAAGGCATTAACAACAATTAAGAAATAATTTTATTGGCCAAGTATGAAGAAGGAAGTGGCTATGCATATAGCTCGTTGTTTGGAATTCCAAAAAGTTAAAGCACAATGTAAGCATCCTGCTGGTATACTCCATCCATTGCCTATACCTGAATGGAAGTGGGTTGTAGTAACCATATATTTTATTACCAAGTTGAAAAGAACTCAGAAGCAACATGATTCCATCATGGTGGTGGTTGATAAAGTAACAAAGTCAACCCACTTTGTACATTTTCAATCAACTTTCAAAGCAACCAAGATTGTAGAATTTTATATGAAGGAAATCGCCAAGTTACATGGCATACCTAAGGCAATAGTTTTAGACCATGATCCAGAATTCACTTCGAACTTTTGGAAAGGCTTGTTCAAGGAAATTGGTACTAAGTTAAATCTTAGTACAATGCATCATCCACAATCTGATGGGCAAACTGAACGAGTGAATCAAATTATTGAAGACATGCTTAGAATGTACGTGATGGACAAGCCTAGTAAGTGGGAATATTTTTTATACCTTTTTGAGTTTTCTTATAATAATGGTTATCAGGCATCACTGAAGATGAGTCCTTTCGAAGCACTTTATGGCAAAAATTGTATCATTTTAATGAGCTAGGACAAGCCTGCAGATAAGCTGATTGTGGGACCATAAATGCTTCAAGAAATGGAACAATAGGTAGAAAAGATAAAACAAAATTTGAAGGCAGCTCAGGATAGGAAAAAGAATTATGTTGACATGGACAAAGTACACAAAGAGTTCCAAGTTGGGGACAAAGTTTTTTTGAAAGTGAAAGTTAGAAAAAGTTAATTGAGGTTGGGCGGCTGCAAGAAATTGGCAGCTAGATTCTATGGTCCATTTGAAGTCCTGAATAGAATTAGATCCGTAGCTTATGATCTTGCTCTTCCACCTATGATCAAAATACATAATATTTTCCATATATCGTTATTAAATAAATATGTTCATGATCCAAATCATATTCTTAATTGGTCTGTGATATAGGTAGAACCCGAAGGGGAAATTTAGGTTCAACCCATCTGCATATTGGAAAAAGAACCAAGACGCTCTAGAACATGGGCATCATATAGGTAAAGGTCCAATGGACCCACTATAGTCCTCAAGAAGTGACCTAGGAGATGGAAGATGAGATGGGGGAAGAATATCCACATCTATTTGAAGATTGATAAAATGAAAATAAAGTTTTTGAAGTTTATTTTGAAATTTTGGACAATATGAACATCTAGGACGGTGTATAATTTAAGGGGAGGGGAGTGTAACACCCTTGGTTTGAAACCCCGTTGTTTTGTTGATGTAATTTTGTAAAATACTACGAGTGTCTATAAGGATGAACTCATGTTGTAATTGTTTTGTTAATATTAAATTTAAGTTGGCAGTGGCAAAGCCAACATGCCGAATAAACAGGCACTCAAGTATTCACCTAGGTCAGTGAGGGGGTGTGTCATATAGCCTAAAATCTAAGTATGACCCTATTAACTCTTCTTACCTTATAACTTTATTAAACCCATACTCTCCCTAATTAATTCCTTAAGCTTGTTTTTGAAGTTAAAAAGGGGGTTAAGAAGTTAATGGAAAAATGGGACAAGTGTTGCAAATAGGTTACAAGGAAATGTAAGGTTGGTGGAACCTTGGGGAAAGGAGGACCAAGAACGTAGGAAACAGAATGAAACTAGAGGAAAAATAGTAGGTGAGGGAAGGGGAAAGAGGAAAATGGGAAAATGCATTGTGTGACATGGGAATGTTGTAGCATTGAGGAGAATTGTGTCTGAACATAAAATTCATGGTCAATTGGAATCACTAGAGGACAAAGAAACAAGTCCAGTTCTAGAGCAAAGTGTCCAATTTGACCAGTTTGTGGCAGTTGGGTTGGTTGAGTGAACCTGTAAGCCTAAGCCTGTTTTGTTACCTTTTTGGTCGATAAATTTTCCTGGTCTTTTCCTTTGGTTGCACTAGTGATATGACAATGGTGTAAGAAATTATTTTGGTGGAATTCTAAGCACATATGTAGTGATGGTTTTCATTGTGGTGCTAGCTAGAATGAAGCTAAAGGAAAGAATTGCACAACTGGCATGGATTTGGTAATAAACTCGTAAATATTGTTGCCAAGTGAGGAAATTTGAGAGAAACCTGAGATTGGTGAGAATCTATGGTGAATGCATGAGTCTCAACTCGGGGGTGGAGTTCTGCTGAGAGAAAAATGAGCAGAATTTCCTAAGGTCGGGTGGAGAGTGGCTGCCACGAACTAGTTTCCCATTTCAATTATTCCGTAGATAAGTTTATTTTCCTGGAAATTGTGTTTTAATTTATGAAATAATAAATAATCAATGAATGATAAAAGACCTGGATGCTGGTGTCGTGGCGGGGAGAACACGCGCTGAGCTCACGGTGCATAGACCAGTGAATCCGACCCATGGCAAACATTTAAGAGGGACAGTTAATAATTCGAGGGTGCCAATCTTCGACACATTCATTCCCACAGATGGAAGTGTCTAGTTGGTTGAGCTGAGTATAGCTCGAAGGTACGATGGCATTAACATAGGCCCAATTTCTAGGTATTTATTACGTGTAGTGTTTATGTTTTATGTTCTTCACTGGTTAGTTATAAATGGGGGTTCGACTTTATCCTCATCTGTGGATTAGTACTGCTCAATCTTGTGTTTTTGCCTTTGAACCCGACGATTGTGAACAAATCTTGTTTCGTTGCCATGTCGACGCAACGAGGAACACTAAGACAAGGGGGAGCCGACTGAAACACTACTAGAATGGACTGGGAAGTGACAACTAGTTTTGGGGAGAATGTTTCCATTCTAGTTCGGATGCTCATTGACAATTAGGAAGGTTTCCTGCTTGCAGACCACCTCGCCTCTGGAAGAAATGGGGGTCACATCAACCACTAATGGCTTGTAAAGAACATGTTGGGTGTTTTGATGGAGGATATGTTGTCCAATTGATCCACAACTAGAGAAACGATGCAGACAATCAAGGCCAACCTTATTCAAATGGACGACATGCTAGGCATTCTGGAAGCTATCTTTGGCTGGCAAAATTATGCTTCGAGCCACCATCTTGAAGCAAAATTGTTGGGGCATAAGGGGTTCATGGGGAGAGTTCAGGGGCCGTTGGAGGCAAGGAGAAAGCAACATAGCCTACTGTGCAAAAGGGAAAGGAGCATGTGCTAGAGCCCTTCTTAGTTACTTCGTCAATTGGCCCACTACTGACAAAGCGAATTCTCGATGATATGGGGGGAATTGCTTTCCCTTGGCAGAAGACGATACCCCTTCCTGTAAAGTTGCCTCCACAGGAGCCCACTAAGGAGGAATACTCTGACTGCCCAATCATAGAGGAGGTGTCAGTCCAACCTAATGAGAATGCAACCAACAAGGCAGGCTAAGGAGGTTCCAGATCCACTATGTGATTTCCAATTTTTTCTGTCTTAGTTTGCTTTATAGCATGCTATACTTTAGTCATGGTTTGTAGGCTATTACAAACAATGTATATTTTTAGAAATTACTTGGTCTCCCTCTCCGGGGTAGGTGTTTTATGACTTTGCACATAGCCATTTTGACCTTTTTGAGCACCTGGGTTTGTGGTCACACTCACTCAAGCTGCCACAGACGGTCGACTATTATGTAATTTATATTTCTACAGTTTCATAAATGTCCACAACTTTACAAAAAAAATGAGATAAAAGTTTTGAACGATTTCCTTGTTAAATTTCCTAAGTTTGGATGCAAGGTATAAATTCATGCTTTATTTTGATTAATTCATGGGTATGAAATATGTGCAAGTTTAACTATGGATTAACTATTCGAAAAATTTATGAATGTTAATTTTTTATTCAAGTCGGGGAAAATTGACTCCATGTGGATAATGTTAATTCGGGTGCTTGAAATGGTATGTCTAAGTTGTTTTATTTGGAAAATAATAACTCCTAAGAGTTAGCCGTAATTTTTAAGCCATAAGATTTCTGAATGTTCATGTAGAAGTTCAAGTTTTGGCCCTAATTAATGAATGGTTTTGTATGGTAGTGGTTGCATGTTAAATTCCATGGGTGGAACTGCTAAAATTACACGTCTTTTGTCTTATAAGAATTTGGAAAAGTATAAATAAATAAATATTTTCCCTTTTTATATCTTGGAAACCCCACCTTAGTGCACAATAAGTTTTAAGGGTGAATTCTTTGTCTTAATGAATATTTGACTTAATAAAAGGAAGACTATTTATTTGAGAAATGTCTATCATAATTTTGATGTCCTTGGCATAATTTTTATATGATTGTTGTGGCAATTCACTTGTTAGAGTTCATTTATTGATTTTCCTTGTTTTAAGGAATTTTTGACATAATTTAATATGGTTGTGTTGAAATTCACTAGTAGGGGTTCACTTATTAAATTTCCTTGTCTTAAAGAAAAGTTTGGCATAATTTTATTGCTTTAGTTGCACTCACTTTGTCTTAGTTCACCTCAGTATGTTTATCACTAGGTCTCCGCTCACTAAACTGTTGGAGTTCCCACTAAAATTTTGGAGTTGCCACGAATAAAGTCTTATACATAAAAGTTTAGAAATATTACTTTTTAAGCCATAATTTATTATAATGGTCAATTATTTCTTAGCTAAAATATTATAATATTTATATTAAAAAGAGTGAATTTATTTACATGTTTTAAGGTAATTTAAATTCCCAATGAAACTTAAGACAATTTCTACTGCCCAGTAAGAGTAAAATAAAAGGGGTATGTCTACCTATTGTCTTAACAATAAAGCTAAGGCTTATGTTTCTTAAGTGTATACTTATATTTCGTAAATGCATACAAACATACTCGCATGAGTATTTATGAATCTCAAGATTTTACTATGATTGATTTTGTTTATTATACACTGGTATAAGAGTATATGGATCGTATGAATTAGTTAAGCTTCCGCTATTTACTTATGATAATTATGCATTTTAATATGCACTTGTCAGGTTTATGTATGTAACAAATATGCATATAATATGCATATAAATTTTTAATTTGTTTTTAAGTCTATTATTTTTTTTCCAAAGGAAAAAAAGCTAAATTTTTTAAGTCTATTATTACACTCGGTGTGATACATTTTTTAGTGTTATGATTTTACATATAAAAAATAGCCTATGAAAATCAAAATTATAAATCTTTCCCACTAAGAACTAACTGGGTCGACTCATTCTACAACCTAGTAGGGAGGAGATGTGTAACTCCTTCCATGCTCATCCAGAGTTGACACCTGTCCTTTAAATATATACATACACACACACACACACACACACACACACACACACACACACACACATATATATATATAAAATAATAACATGTCTACTCAAATTAGAGTTAACATTTACAACGACATATATTTAAAAAACACAATTTAGATAAATTGGAGATGTGTAACTTCTTCCATGCTCAACGTGTCTTTTAAAAAAAAATTATAAAATAATAACATGTAACTTACATATCTCATTCATAGTGGGTTGTAAACACCTCTATACTCTCTATACACATAGCATTACACATAACATTAGTTTGTTACGTGTAACATTACACATCCCCTACATACAACAATACATATATTAAATTTAAAAAAAATGTAAAATAAAACTTTGGAAAGACAATGCAAATAGATTAAAAATTTGTGTTTATGAATCTTATGACTTTGTGCATACTTTGTTCAAAATTATATTAAAAAAATCATATAAAAAAAACTTATAATGGAATGTGCCTAACAACAGATTTTTTTTTCAGAGGAAAAAATACCAGTTTTTGTTATTCATTAAAGAATCAAAAGACATGTTATACAAACAACCTCACTTTCCTGGCACGGAATGGAGAAATGAAACCCCATCAAAGCAAAGACAGAAACGAACTAAGCATTCTTACAAACAACCCAAAGAGTAAGAGCACAAAGTCTGATCATACCAGACTTTTCTCATCATCCCTGATAAACAGGTCAGATTATGTTGGTAGAGATCGAGAGTGATAAAAAAACAGACAAATCCTGAGCAAAACAAGCCGGCTGTAAGTCTCAGCAAAGCAGACAAAGAATAAGAAACATATCATACACTAAGTGCCAAAGGAGTAAGAGCATATAACTCTGCACATGCTAGAAAAGCATAAATTGGCCATGATCTATGATCATGCCATCTAGAGATTCAGAGAAGATTCCAAAACCCATATCCATCTTCAAACCCTGTTTGGAGAGACCATCAACAATCGAGTTATGCTCACGATATATATGTTTGAAGATCACATGAAGGGCATGTGACAACATAGCACGAATATCATCACACCAATGATTCAGATAGGGAACATTTAGTGATTCAAGTCTGTTAAGCCAGGAGATAATAACAAGTGAGTCTCCAAATATCGTGTGCATGGGTAAACCCATCAGCTCACTCACTCTCAAAATAGCCCAAAGTGCCAGTAATTCAGCTCTAGTGTTTGAGCTGCTTCCACAGCTCAAGGAGAAACTAAAGCAATGATCATCATTGAGAAAGATCACAAAGCCAGCACCACCAATATGCTCAGCAGCACCCCCATCAAAAAAGCCACAAGGATAATTCATCATGGGACTCAGACCGATATTCCTAATTTTTTGGTTTTTTTGTGGAACAGGGTACAAGTACATAAGGTTATCAATCTGAGTGATGAGTGCATGAATAGTAGGCACTTTATTGTCAAATAAGCATATGTTCCTAAGTTTCCAAATACACCAGAAGATGAAAATAGGAAGATATCTGTAGAGAGTAGAGAACGCGGTATGGCTGAACCAATAATCCAGAAAGGAAGAGACAGATACAAAATGGGGAGAAGTATACCCAAATCGAGCTGCAAAGTAGGAAATGATACCAGTGGTAAAAGGGCAATCCAGAAAGAGGTGTTGTGTATTCTCTTCACTCAAACTGTAGAGGACACATCTACTAGGGCCCTGAAAACCCCGGTGTTGTAATTGATCCCAGGTCAGAATCCGACCCCTACCCAAAAGCTAAGTGAAGCATTCAATTTTCAGAGGGATATTGAGATTCCAGATCGAATCAAGAATAGAGGCCTGATCCTCAGAATAAAACGAAGATGAAATACAATCATAACCCATAGTTGCTGTTAAAGGACCCACATAATTGTTATGAGACCATAATAGAGAGTCATGGTGATCAGAAAGACGAATCCTTCCAAATTCTAGCCCTCTAGTGAAGTTTTCCCATAAAATTTTCCAATCACCCTGAAGTTCCAGGTCATATGCCGAGAACCAATAGCTCTTAGCATGTGGTGTAATATTCCTCGCATGTTCCAATGAACATATACCATAATCTTCCAGATAGTCCCGCAAATTGTGAGGGAGAAGAAAGGATGACCCTAAACCAACGATGGGATCCACACCCAGTCGGATAGAAGACCCATTACCAACTTTCCAGATTATCCCTTTACCAAGCCAAGATATGGTAAGGAGAAATCCTTTCTAGATAACATAAGCCCTTCGAAGAGAGAACGATTTTTCACGGAGCTGGGAATGAAGTGGTAATATTTTCAGATATTTAATAGATAGCAGCTGAAACCAAATACCTTTGCCATTGATAGCCAGCCAGAATCTTTTTAATCTCAAGGAGAGACTGAACCAAGATAGATTTTTAATGCCCCATCCACCCAGGGTTGTTGGGCGCGCTAAAAAATGCCAGTCCACAAGATGGAACTTCTTATTCTTGGATGAAGAACCCCACAAAAAAGAATAGATCATGCGTCCAAGCTTATCAAGAATGGATTGTGGGATTGGAACTAAATCCATCCAGTAGACAGGAAGACTGGAAAGAACATATTTGATAAGAATGAGACGACCACCAAGTGATAAGAGTCGGTTGGTCCAATGAAGGATTCGATTTTCAAATTTTGAAAGAATTCAGTGCCAATCTTTAACTAGGTACCCCGATGGCTTGATAAAGTATCCCAAATACTTAAAGCCGTGATTTATATGCTCAAATCTGTAGGGTAGGAGACCAGTGATCCGGCACAGTAGATCAACATCCAAGTCGATATGGAGAAAGCATGATTTTTCCAAGTTAATCCGCATGCTAGAAGCCTCACAAAATGTGTCCAGAATAACTTTAAAGGCCATCCATTCCTCAAAGGATCCCATTCCGAACATAATCACATCATCTACAAAGAGTAGATGTGTGAGAAATAGTTGAGGTGAAATCTTGATCCCTTTGATTCTGCCATTAACTTTGGCATCTTCAATCAATAAACTATGACCTTCAATAGCCAGAATGAACAACAGAGGAGACAAGGGGAAACCCTGCCTAATGCCACGTGTGGCAGTGAAGAAGGGAGAGGGGGAGCCATTTACAAGAATGGAAAAATTTGCGGAAGAAATACAGCCTAGGATCCAATTCACACCAACTAGTGGAACCCCGATTTGAATAAGTATAAGTCAGATGAATGTCCAATTGACCCTATCAAATGCCTTAGTCAAATCTAGCTTAAGTATAAGGGCACACATGTTTTTAGTCTTGACAGTATGGAGGACTTCCTGCGTAATGGCTAAGGATTCAATGATTTGATGATTCTTCAAAAAATCAAATTGCCGAGGAGAGATGGATTTGTCTAAAAAAGGTTTGAGCCTCAGAGCCGCAACCTTAGAAATTAACTTATAGATCAGATTACAGAGAGAAATGGGACGGAAGTTAGCAAAGGAGACAGGCAGTTCTTTTTTGGGGATAAGTGCAATGAAGGTGGAGTTTAGGGAAGGAACCACCCAACCCAACCTCTTGGAAGTCTCAACCAAATTAACAAGATCAAGCCCCAACAAATCGAAGAATGCCAGATAAAATTCAACAGGCCAACCATCAGGGCCCGGAGACTTGTCCTTTTTGAAGGATTTAAGAGCAGCCTCCACTTCCGATAGAGTAACTTGTCCAGTGAAAGACTCCTTCTCTTCAGGACAGATGAAGTAGGGAAAAAGACGAATCACCTTGAGTTGGGTTGCAAGGTTCGTCAAATGATCATCAACAAATATTTTCTTAAAGTATTGAATCCCCAAAGTCTTGAGACACTGATCATCATGGACCAAGTTGCTAGCCTCAACTTGCAAACTCCAAATGGCATTATGGTTTTTCCGAGCAGATGCCACAGCATGGAAGTATTTGGTGTTAGCATCCCCATGCAAATCCCATGTTACCCTGATTTGTAATCTTGCAGAGAGAAATTCATGGTCCATAATCTTTTTGAGCTCAATTTTAAGTGATGCCAATCTGCACTGCTCCTCAGCACTTAATATAGCAGAAGTCAAGTAATCCAGGATAGAGCTAATTTCATCCTCCACAATAGCTGATTTGTCCTTCATCTTAATAGATTCAAATTTAGTCCAGGACTTGACCTTTCCTTTAAGGAGATGAAGTCTAATAGAGAGATCTTCCATGGCATCCTCCGAGGCACTAGACAAGATAAGAGGCCATTCAGTTCTAACATATGTATAAAATCCTCATTGTCCAACCAGGAATGATTGAATTTAAATGGGAAAGCATAATAGACCGGATGATCCAACCATTCAAAAAGAACTGGGTATACTTCCCCCCCGGATCCAGCTCCCAAATTAGCTCATCCTCCTGCTCAGTTAGCTGGATATGTGACGAATGAAGGCCTCTAATATAGTTTTCGTAGGAAGGCACCTCTTGCTCCCCCAGACCCAGCTGGTCTGCACTTTTCCAGTGTTGTATCCAAGGATCCGCAGGTCTCTCTTTAGCCAACTGGCTTAAGGTGAAGATACCCCGAAAGGCAAGGGCATTGATTACTTCCTCAAGAAGAACATGCTGCTGATCACTCCCCATCCAAGGATCCCTGCCCACTTGAAGCTTTTCTCCATTTCCCACATCCCAAGATAGATTTGATTCAATTAACGAGAAAGATTTCACCACAGCCTTCCAAATAACCGACCCCCCTGAGTGTGTCTTCCTAGGGTTCCTAATCCATTCCTCAATGCTCTCATGTGGGAAGTATTTCTGTTTGATTACTCGAGTCCATAAACTAGAAGTTTTGATCAGTCTCCATCCTCCTTTTGCTGCCAGCGCTTGGGCAAACAACGAAATATTTTTAAGACCCCATCCCCCCAGCCCCTTTGGAACTGCTATTCTCTTCCAACTGACCCAGGGGGTCACCTGTTCATCCTTTTTACCGCTCCATAAAAATCTAAAACAGATCCTCCTAATCTGTTCAAGTGTCCCTTTTGGGATCCATGACAGGGACATCCAATAAACTGGTATGGCTTCTAACACAGCCTTGACCAGCACCAACCTCCCAGCTCTTGACAACCACCTAAAGCTCCACACCTGTAACCTTTTCTCCACCTTTCTAATCAGCCAGCACCAGTCCTTTTTCTGATAACAATTTGCTTTTAGAGAGAAGCCCAAATAGTTTAAACCAACAT
The DNA here is from genome assembly GCA_001517045.1 of Pseudotsuga menziesii. Lineage (NCBI taxonomy): Eukaryota > Viridiplantae > Streptophyta > Pinopsida > Pinales > Pinaceae > Pseudotsuga > Pseudotsuga menziesii. The sequence goes on along the minus strand of LPNX010958111.1, from coordinate 570,018 downwards.
CGAGACCAACAAGGTTAAAGGGGAAGAACTCTAAGAGTTCAATCTCTTCTTCCGGTCGAAGCAGATGAGAAGTGATTGTGGACTTTTCCACATTGATATCCATCCCTGTGGCTTTGGAAAAGAGATCTAGAATCTCCTTCAGAACTCGCGTATCCCTTCTATCTCCCGAGTAGAATATCATAACATCATCCACAAAAAGAAGATGTGTAATAGCTAGCTGTTCACCTATACTAATGCCAGTGAAACGTCCCATCCTCTTAGCTTCGTCAATAGCCCTACTGAGACCTTCTGCCACCAGCAGAAATAGCAACGGGGAGAGTGGACACCCTTGCCTCAGACCCCTCTCCGCATGAAAAAAGGGAGAGGCCGCACCATTTATCAGAATAGCAAAAGAGACAGTAGTTATACATGACATGATCCATCTAATGAAATTTATACCAAAACCCAGATGAGTCAGTAACAGGCGAAGATAAATCCAACTTACCTTATCATAAGCCTTTGATAGATCAATTTTCAAAATAGCCCCTTTGATGCTCTTACTCTTCAAGCTGTGTAAACCTTCTTGTGCTACTCCAATAGCCTCATGTATCTGACGGCCTTCCAAAAAACCAAACTGTTCTGCTGAGATATTCTCTGATAAGACTACTTTTAATCTACGGGCAATAACCTTCGAAACAATCTTGTAGATACAGTTACATAAGGAAATAGGTCTGAATTCGTTGAGAGTAACTGGGTTGTTCGTCTTTGGAATCAGTGCTATGAAGGTAGCATTGAAGCTCGCTGGAATTCTTCCTGAAATGTGGGTGTCTTCGACCACCTGTAGTAGATCCAGACCCAAGATCTCATAGAAACCCTGGAAGAATTCAATAGTCCACCCATCCGGCCCTGGACTCTTATCTTTTTGAAAACTGCCCAAAACCTCCTTTAATTCTTCTTCGTCCACAGGTCTCATCAATCTTCTATTGTCCTCCTCTGCTGCGAATCTCAGAAACATCTGTGCAACCCTTATAACCTCCACAATGGAAGCCTGAGCAGGCGCCCTAAACAAATTTTCAAAATGGTTTACCCCACATCTATCTTTTCCATCAAAATCGAAGTGTTCTACCCCAGCACCATCTCTCAGACTCCAAATAGTATTTTCAGCTTTCCTGCCCCTGGCATATGCGTGAATTTTTTTTGTATTTTCATCACCACATTCAAGCCAGATCGCCCGACTCTTGAGTCTCCATTCTTCCTCCTTTTCCAATAACAGAGTGTTCCTCTTGCCTTCCAGCAAAACCATAGCTTCTTTAGTTTCCAAAGTCAGTAAACCCCCACCAGCCCCTTCGTAGATCTGCAAAAGATCGGCTTCAATCTGCTTTAGTTCAGCTTCCTCTCTCACTCTTTTGGCTTTGTCCCATTCCTTGACCTCCCCTTTTAGTCTTTTAATATTCTCAGCAAATTGAAAGGCAGCTGATCGATCTAGAGTCTCATAAAAAATCCTCCAATGTGCCAGGACAAGATTTTTGAAGGATTCATCGAGGAGCCAGACTTTATTAAACTTCAAGGGGCTAGGGGGGTTGGTTGGCCCTTTTTTTTTTATCTCAAAGAAGATAGGGAAATGATCAGAGTTTCCCCCACTTCCAACCCATTGCCTAACCATAAAGAACCTGTCCACCAGCTGCTCTGCCACCAGGTACCTGTCCAGCCTTTTCGCTACCCTGGCTTCTCCTCCCCTGTTATTCCGCCAAGTAGGCTTCAGCTTAATAGGCTCTATGTCCAGCAATTTGTTTTCAACCAGCCTATGGAGGAAATACCCAGCTTGAGGATCTGCAATTGCATGAGGACCCCAAATTTCATTCTGACCCAGAGTGAAGTTTAAATCCCCTCCCACAACAACCGAGTCACCTCTGAGGAGCGGATCCTGGAACAATGCATCCCAAAAGGGAGCACGATTCAAATAAGGCCCATAAACATTAATCACAGAAAGTTTAGTACCCAAATCAGCAGAAAGGAGATCGACTCCTAGAACAGAGTCCCTCCCCCAGGAATTCACCATCTTCGCCGCACTTAGCTTCCAGCCCACATCCAAGCCCCCAGAACGCCCCCGGACATCCAGCGTCACAAAAGACCATCCAGCCAACCAACTTTCCAGCTTTTCCTTGATGATATCACCTAAACCTAAGGTCTCTTGTAGTAGAATCACATCAGGGTGTTCAAGAGTAAGCACCCTTTTGAAGGCTGATTTCTTTTTGGGTCCAGCCAACCCCCGACAATTGAAGGACATAATCTTCATTTCCTGACAAGTCTCCGGGCATTCACCGCTCTAAGTGCCCTTTCAATGGAGAGTTGTTTCCCCTCCCTCAGATCAGCCTTGGCCCGTGATTGAGCCTTTGAAAGATGAGAAATTCTACCCCTTCCCTTCCGCACCGGCTGCTGTTCTTTCCCCAGTCCCCCCCAGTCTTTTTCAGTCTAGAGCGAAGGAAATACCCAGATTCAGAAGTCTTGGGAGAAGATAGAACCAGGTCCTCACCCCCCCTCCCAGGGTCCGGTTCCGGGGCCAAAGAAGTGTCCGACATCAAAGGGGCAATATCAGTGGAAGGTGCATCAAAAGGTTCAATAGGGATACCCCCCAAAGCCGACGAAACCCTAACCCGGTTAATCTTCGATGAAACAAGCCCATCAAAAGTGTGGCCCAATAAGGACAAGTTTTTGAGCCCCTCCACCCAGTCAAGACCAGCCAAAGAGCACTGATTTATTAACAAATTAAAATATGGAGAAAAGGAAAATGAAGATTTACCCGGGATTGGAAGCCCCGGATTAACCTCTGCTTCCACTGGTTCTATGATTGCATCCACAGCAGTTGTAGTCGGTGGGCTGACTGCACGAATAACTGGTTCTCCTTCTGATTCTTGACTGGTAGGATCCAATTCCTCATTAGAATTCTCAAAACCTGAGTCCTCTGACACCAACACAAGTTCCATAGAAACCCCCTCCACCGGAGCTCCATCTGAGTCAAAACTTATTCACATTTTTCTTCCCACCGTTTAAGGAACGCAGCGGGAGGCGACATTCCGAAACCGGATGACCATAGGCATGACATCTCCTGCACCTGAAGGGCACATTTTCATAATCCAGTGATTGCGTGATGATATCCGGGCCCTAGTCCAGATTAATGGTCTCAGGAAGACCCTCTCGAATATTCACTTCCACCAGGATCCGAGCTACTTGTTTATAGTGAGTCTCCAAGTATGTCAAGTCCACTTCCAGAAACTTTCCCAAAATGTCCCCAAGATTTCTGAAATGAATAGGATCCCAGAAATGTAGAGGCAGCCCTGGGAGCCGAACCCAAATGGGAATCCTATCCACTCTCTCCCGGCTAGCATCAAAAAGAGGATGCCAAGGCTTCAACAGAATAGGTGAATGACTCATATGCCAGTTTTTGTTCAAGATTAACCGCATATCATCCTCAGACTTGACCACCACCGCAAACCAGCCACGAAGTAACATATCCACCTCCGGAGAATAACCCAAAAACTCTCTCCAGGTTCCCTCCACCCAGTCCACCACCGTCTTACGAGCAAAGGTCTTTCCCATGACCCTACCCACCAGCATCCTCTGCGACATCACTAAAACCTTATCCCATGCGATATCGTCTCCCACCGCGTATCTGCCCACAGATCTTGACTTTACCCAGCTCTGTTTGCGTCTCTTGGAAAAACCCTTTATCTTCTCCACAGCCCCTGTCGAGTTCTCATCCTCACCCTTCGACAGCCCATCAGCCAAGATAGGGCTCGCACATCCCCTGTGTTCAGATACAAACAGCGGACCCCTCCAATGCCCTTCGAAACCACCGCCCTCCTCTCCACAAGCCTGCTCTACTTGCCTGGCCACCCCCGCTGCCGCAATACCATCAAAACCTTCCACAACCTCAAAGCCCTCCTCCAAAACCGGCACCGAAAACCCTAAATTCCGGGAAAAAAACACCCCAGCTTCCGGCCAGCTCGAACTACCCAGCAAATCGACCTGCAGCCCATTGATACCCTCAGATCCCACCGGAGACAGTCTTTGAGGTGAGAAGGAGAGAAAATCCGAAGGAGAAAAGTCTGTTACCGGTCTCTAACCCATAACCAGACGATCCAGTTTCAACAGTTCCCAGCCCCGGGAAAGCCTCCAAAATCTCCCTTGAACCTCCAGCTGGCACACCCCACACATCCTGAGCCTCCAGGTGGTCACTGGAGTAATCAACCATCTCTAAATCCTCCATCACTATCACCGCAGCTAAACAACAAGACCTAACAAGAGAAACGATCTGCAGCAACCCCAAGCCGCTAGCCTTCAGGAAACCCTACCAAGCAAATCAGTAAACCAAAACCCCAAGCAAACCTCCGTGTAAGAGAAGAAGGTCTTCGGGAATGCAAAACGGTCATGATGATGATGATGGGGATAGGGGTGGTACGGTCAGAGAGACCCACCCCCCTGCCATCCCTGTACCTTCTGATCAACCTCGAAGCTTCTCCATCAACGGCGCCATTCCGGTTCTCCTATTACATTTGTCTTATGCATTGGTTCAACTTAACTCTAAGTTACTTATGTCCTTTAACTATTAAGCTCGGTAAGGACTACTGTAATCTTTATCATATTATTTGATTATAGCTCAATTGGATACAAGAAATATTAATTATTACTAAGGAAAAAAGCTATTGGTAATATATTTATACCTATTATCAACATAAACTAGTTGATGAAACTAATTCTTCTATTTCGAAGTAAAAGTACGGTTTATATAAATAAAGACTGTGTAGAAAATAATTGCTAAAATTCATCTACTGATATCAGTCAGTACTATAAGTAAAATTTTGTATTAACCTGCTATTTGCACAGTCTATTTCTAATGACATGTCTGCAAACAAATTAATAATCTTCTAAAAAGCATCTATCTACTAAAAGGTAACATATCATTACTCTGAACATGAGTATTCAATTCATTACAATCCTATCATACTTTATATACTTAAACAAACTACCTCTGCTAGAGTACGATCTGGATTACTCCAGATGGGGAAAAACACAGGTAGGATTTATCTTTCATCCCAGTACAGATTTAATCTAGAATAACTAAGAGGTTTAACACAGCATATCATAACATCATTCATTTACTAACCATACATAGAGATTAACTATAACACAGGAATTGGAAGGAAAATGAAACCTGTCTTTTTAAGCTGGACGACAACAGCAATGGGAGGTCGTTCCTCCCTACCAACTCCTGGAGAGTGCTCAAACAACGACTTCTCAGGACCGCCGAGCCTGTTCTGGTCTACTTGGCTGGAATTAGGTGGAGCAATTAACAAAGTACCAGTCCTGATACTGAATACCAACTTTGCATACTGCAGTAAGATCTTTCAGCTGCAAAGCTGCACTAAATCAACTTCCTGCAGTTTACCCCTCAAAACACCTTCCTTCAATTTTCCCTTTCCTAATAAATTCCTTGAAGTGCATTCACCTGAATGATTCTTCTCCTGGAATGAGCAGCCTCAGCTCTCTACATTGGGCATTTTTAATAAGATTGCCTAGGTCTTTTTTGGGTTAGTTGTCATTAATTGAGCCACCTGCTCTGATCCCACTTTCTTGGGGGATCATGACCCCAAATGTAGGGAAGTTGTCACCTGCAACATAAGAAGTGTTTGAGGATGCTGCCACTTGTATTTTTTCTCTCCACCTAGTTCCTTCCACCACTTTACCAGTAACACTCTTTTTAACAGGTCTCCCAGGATGTTGTCTCCACTTTTTATTTATTAAAAATTAAATATTCAGAATTACATTCCACATCCTTGACTCTGTTGAGTCATCAGTTTCCACTTAGCATTAAATTTAACATAATGTTTGGGAATAATATAAAAATAAAATAACATTATTTTACAAAATTGGGGCATGTGACATGATTTGTATTGGGCCCCAGGCAATGGGAAATTGATCAGTTTGTGGCATGACAAAAATTTAAGAAAGACACCTCCTTAAACTCCTCGCTTGCAGCATTGGATGGTCGCGTTGGGGGTGAACATGATCTGAGATATATCCAAATGGGAGACTGAAGAGCCATTTTGTTGGGCTGGTTGGGTTTTGCCAGAATGCCCTGATGACTTAGAAGCCTTGAAAACTCTGCTATTCATCCACTTGGCTAGGCTAGCACTGATTTCCAAAAACAGGAAGGATCGTCGTGGCTGGGGAGGGCAGTCTAGTAGATACTCAATGGCAGAAGGTTACCAACATTATGCTACAAATTACAATGTCCTTGTCAATCCTCAAATCTCGAATTACCTTTGGAATTGTAGAACACTACCGAAGATCGAAATGTTCATTTGGTCTCTTATGCATGAGAGAGTGCTCACTAGCGAGAATTTGGAAAAAAGAGGGCTCGTTGGCCCATTTCGTTGTCCCTTATGTGCCGAAGCCTCCGAAACTATCAGCCACTTATTCTTAAAGTACCCATATGCCATTTCAGTTTGGAATGATGTGCTGAAGCGATGGGGAGACGGAGTGCATTTGCCGGATAATATTCAAGCATGTTTTCTTAAATGGGAAAGCTTGTATCAAGGTGAGCTGAACGAGAAAAGTGGAGTAAGAGCCTGCTGGTTGAAACTCCCCAAGTTAATTTGCTGGTGTATTTGGAACGAAAAAAACCATAGGATTTTTTAGGAAAAGACTCAGCCTGCATGGAAGACTGCTATTAAAATTAAAGCTTTGTTTGGGGAGGTTGTCAGTATCTCTAAGATCCCCAAAAATAAAAGAAACCTGGCGGACAATGAAAAAAATTGGATGCAAAGTATCAATATCATGGCTGTAAATAAAGCAGTTGCTAATAAATTGGAAGAATGGGATATCAGGATGGATAATTCTCAGTTTGAAAATTGGCTAAAAGAAAGGAAGATTTTTAAACTATTTTTTTACGGGGCTTCCAAAGGGAATCCGGGGAAGGTCGGGGGAGGTGGAGTCATTATTGATCCAGATGAGAACGTCGAGATTGAATACTGCTAGAACATTGGTTATGATACTAATAAAATGGCTGAGGCTTACGGGCTCTAGCAAGGCCTGAAGCAGCTGCAGAAGAAAGGAGTGGATGAGGTCATGGTTTTCGGAGATTCCAGGGTTATTATTCAAGCGTTGAATGGGGGAAGAAGGAGCAAGAATGATAGGATAGCAAGGCTGATAAGTAAAATTAGATCCAAGGCCAAAATGTTCAGGAAGGTCTATTTCTTTCATATTCTTAGGGGACTAAATGACTTGGCGGATATTGCAGCCAATAAATCCTGCTGACATTAATAAATCTTTAAAAATATATATATATACTCGATCGATCATACCTGTAAAAACCTGTAAGAAACAATATTCATCTGCGTTAGCACGAATGCTAAGTAAGCCCCGGATCTAAAAGTAAATTCCACCTACTGACATAAAGAGCTAATCAGTAATCTGAAGCAGATATTACACAAAAGATTTTTATTCTACTATGAAAAATAAATTGTTAAGAAACCACTTACTTGACTATATTGAGGTTAACTGTTAGCTGTTAGTAAAACCACAGGTTATAACATTTATTGTTAACTCGAAAAATTTTAAATTTTTGTGAAAATTGGGGTTGTGACAAATCATCTTTAAACTGTGGCAATGCCTTTACACAAATATCAAAGATTGAGGAGCCATTCTGAGTCACGTGGCCTTCATCAAGGCATTTGAGCCTCGGGCCTCTGAAGTATTTGGCTTTCAGCACACGACTGGACCAGGAGGGCTTGAGGGAGAGCAAGTTCTAGAGTAGCTTGGCTCCCATAGCCAAGTTTTGAGTTTTGAGATCTCTGATGAGTAGACTACCCTCTAATCGTGGCAATTTAATTGTTTTCCAACTCACTATTGCAAACTTTTTGCCTCTTCCAAGACTACCACCCTGCCAGAGAAAGGATTTAACCAGTCCTTCGATCTGAATTATAGTTTTGGCCAGAGCTAGAAGAAGAGAGCTTTGATAGAGCAGGTAGCTATTCAGGACAGCTTTGATTAAGACTACCTTCCCAGCCAAATTTAACCAAGTTGATCCCCATCCTTTGATTTTATTTTTGATTTTCTCCACAATTGGGTTCCAGGCTGAGCTCTTGGGCTTGGTTTTGAAAATGGGGACCCCTAGATAATTGAAGGACTCCCAGGAAACAACCCCATCCATGTTGAGACCCCGAGAGATATCTGACATTTCCCTAGGATTGATATTCCATCCATAAATTTGACTTTTCCTTAGATTGATTTTGCTTCCAGATGCTTGACGGTAACGGTTCAGTTCGATCTTGAATCGATGGGCAATAATTTGACTGGCTCCTCCGAGCAAGATATTATCATCTGCGAATTGCGCATGATTAATATCTTTGATGCCCCTAGCCATCCTAATGCCTGGAAGGTCCTGTTCATGCCTAGCAAATTCTAGCTGAAAGCTTAGTACTGAAGCTTGGATGCCATAAAACAAGGGGGAAAGTGGGCAGCCTTGCCTTAGACCTCGCGAAGCTTGGAAGAAGGGGGCAACTCTTCCGTTGACAAGCGGGGCTATCCACGGTTTGCTGATACATGCCTTGACCCAAGAGATAAAATCTGAAGCGAAACCAAATTTCTGCATTACCTGAAAGAGAAAAGGATGGCTGACTCTATCGAAGGCATTGGCAAGATCAATTTTTACCACCATTCCTTTGTCGCCGTTATTTAGACTAGAGTGTATAGCCTCTTGGACTAAGATAATATTTTCCCAAATCTTTCTGCCTTTGACAAATCCGGCTTGGTTCTCAGGGATCAGTCTAGGTAGGATATGATTTAGTCTACTAGCCATTATCTTAGTTATGATTTTATAACCTATATTGCACAAGGATATAGGCTGGAAACTGTCAAAAGATTTAGCCTCCTTCTCTTTGGGGATTAGAGCCAGGAAGGCAGAGTTCGTGCTGCCTCCAATTTTACTGCACCTCTGAGATTTTCTGACCATTTGAATTAAGTCATTTTTAATAATGTCCCATCAAAGCTTTATGAAATTAGCATTATACCCATCGAGACCCGGAGCTCTGTCATCCTCCATACCATCAACGACCATCTTGATTTCATCCATCGTGATACTCTGTGTAAGAGCCTCGTTTTCATAATTTTTTATTAAATTTGGGGATCAGGCTCATGAGCTCGATGTCTTCCACGATAGGCTGGGCATTGAAGAGATCACTGAAATGCCTCGACGCTTCCATCTTTATGTCTTTGAAGTTGCTGATAAGTCTATCCTGAGACTGAATTACAAGCACGCAATTGAAGTTTTTCCTTGCTTCAGCCTGCTTGTGGAAAAAACTCGTGTTCCTATCGCCTTCATTCAGCCATTTACATCTAGATTTTAATCTCCACCATTCGGATTCATGTTTGCAGGAAACGTGAAGATTCAAGTGCAACTTGAGCTCAGTTTGGATGCCATTATGGTCCACGATTTTATCCTCCATGACGGCCTGGTGGCACTCTAGCTCAAGAGCAGCATGTGATTTTTTATCAGTGGGAGAGGGGATCGCCTTAGCCCAAGATTTTAGTTCTTTTTTAAGCCTTCTGAGTTTCTCCTCCCAAACGTAGAAGGGTGACCCTGTAACCGGGAGGGACCAAGAATCAACAACAATCCTTAGGAACTCAGGTTGATTGGCCCACAGGGGATTAAATCTGAACGGAATAGGGCCCCAATTCTTATTATTAACCATCTCAAGGAGGATGGGCTTGTGATCTGATACTCCAAAAGGTAAGATTTTGGAAGACAACTTTAGTCCTAGTAGGAGGAAGGTGTCCGGGACTAGGAAGCGATCGAGTCTGGCAGCAATATGCCCAGGCCCAATCCTCTTGTTATTCCAAGTATAATTTCCAGAAGATGGTTTAATATCCATGAGATCCCATTCCAGGATAATCTCATCAACAGTTTCTCTCATGGGGTCTCTGACCAAAGAGTCCCCTCATTTTTCATCTTGACTTAGGATGACATTTAGATCCCCTGCAAGAATAACATTACTTTGCAGGTTACTCTTTTTCTCGCGAAGGAGACTCCAGCAAACATTTTTTTCAGCAATAGAATTGGGAGCATAAATATTGAAAATTCTTACTAGTGTATTCGTGTCTTTTTGCCTCAGCGGGGTGAAGACCCAACATGTACTGTACTTGATGTCAACAGCCTCAAATTTCTTATCATCCCACAGAGTTCCAATGCCTTCGGATGCACCCCTTGAGCTAATTGCAGCTTTACCTCTTTTTTTCAAATTTTTTTGACTTACATGGAGAAATACGGCTTCCTCCATCTTGGTCTCCTGGATCAGAAAGATGTTCGGTTGATGTAAAGAGATTAGATCTGTCATTGCTTCTTCCTTGATTTTACTACCGAGACCTCTGCAGTTCCAGGAGAGGACCTTCATTACTTACTGTTGGAGAGCGAAGGAATCCATTTCTGGGTATGCCCCTATTGGCGGGTGTTCATAGTATTTTTCAGCTGCTTTTCCAAGGTTAGCTGGGAGCCTTGCAGCTTATCCTTGTAGGTTGCTTGCTCCCTAACTTCTTTCTTGGATTTCCTTCCTTTGGTTTTAGTCATTCTTGGAGTAGTCAACTCTATTTCCCCCTCCTCTTCCTCTTCTTCCCTTCCAGATTCTTCCTCTGATTTCCCCAAGGATTCCCCTATTGTTATCAGTGCCATGTCTTCATCTTGATCCTTCATTTGTTGGGCTGATAGGTCTGCTTCGAGCTCCTTACTATCTCCATTACTAGCTTTCTCTTCAACTTCAAGGGGATCATCCCTTGCTTCAACGGTTTCTTTGGTCTTGGATGTTTCTAAGGATCCTTCAGGAGGGATGACCCTTGATTCTTTATTCCCCTCGCCCTTCTTTGGATCCATTCCAGGTTGGTTTTTGGATTTAGATCTATTCACGTTTTTCCATCCCTCCGCCTTGTCTTGCTGGATCTCAGGCTTTTTAGGACAATTGCGGATGAAGTGTCCGTATTCGTGGCAGCCTCTGCACTTGAAAGGCAATTGTTCATAGTCAAGATTTTGTAAGTGGGACCAATTCCCCATGGTTAACTTTATAGCTTCTGGCAGGCTAGCTTCGAGATCGACCTCAATGCATATACGGGCACAAGCATATTGGTCCTTTGGACTAGCCATGTCTATGTATTTCCCCAGTACAGTCCCTATAGCTTGGAGGGATTTAGGGTTCCAGCAGTGCATTGGGAGGTTGGGTAGCCTGACCCAGACAGGCACTGCTTTAGGGGTATCAGCCTTGGGATCGAAGTCCGTAGCCCACCCGTTAAGAGAAAGACCCTGCGGCCCCATGAAGTAGGGCCCATTCCTAAAAATTAAATCTTTGTCTTCCTTAGATTTGAAGTCAAACATAAAATAACCTCTTTCGACGGAGTATGATGCAACATTGTTGGAGATTAGGGGCCTCCAGTTTCTTTGGAACCAGTTGTCAGTAGTTTTTGGCGAGGGCCAGAGCCCCGTGAATTGCCCGATCAGGGCTCGGTCTGCCAGGGAGAGAGAAACTCGGATAATTTCTTCCGGTGGAAGGGAAACTTTCAGCACATCTTCAATTCTTTTAACAAACTTCAGAGGATCTCCTTTGCCGGATCTCCGGTTATGAGAGGAAATTAACCGGTCGAAGGCATCCAAGCGTAGATTTGGGGATGGATCACCGCCCACACCAGTCACCATTGGACTGCCCCACCAGAGAAGCCTCTCAGCACATGGGCCATCACAAGGATAGCCTCGGATTCAACAAACCAATGAGAGCAGCCCAGCTAGGGCCAGGCAAGGAGCCCAAGGGCCAGACGCAGAACACTGGCAGCGAAAGCCAAGGAGCACGTCCAACTTGAAAAAATCTCAGTCGCTGGCGTGAGCACTGCGTGAGCCTGCCTCCTTGATCCTCCAGTAATCGATGATATTCTCACTACGATCCTCCTTCTTCCTGCAACCTAAAGGTTGATATTAAACCATACAAAAATCATAAATTATTCATTTTACTTTGAATGTAATGTTTTTCTTCACACTATTTTGATGTTAGTTTCATTTTTATTTAAAACGTAAAATACATTTTATGTTTGAAAAAATATTTTTTAATACTTATTGATTGGATGGCCAACTAAGATGGTTAAAAGAGAGGGTTCACTTCATGAAAAATAGACATCATCTAGCCAAGGCGTGCCAACCCAAAACACTACATGTAACCTAAAAAAATAAAAATAAAATAAAATAAAGTGCATGCCTATCTTTATACTCTTTGTGTTAGCTTCATTTTATTTGAAGCTTAATGTCTAAAGTATGTTTACATGTTTGGTTTTTTAAATGTGTTGTGGGGTTTTTGTTAAAAAATAGTTTTTAATAAACAAACTATTGATGCATTATTGTATTGAGAATAGTGAGGTGTTATACAACCTAGTATGGGGAAGATGTTTTTAGGTAACATTATGTTTGTTATAACAAAAATGGGTAATTGATTTTTATAAAAAGGATGAAATGAATCAATGCCAAAAAAAATTTACATTATAAGAATCTAGAGAAAAGAAATTCTGAAGTTTTTGCAACCAATTATCTCATATATAGACATCCATATTTTTGCCAATAATTCACTATGTCTACAGGAAATTACACTACTATATATTCTTATAAACAACCTAATACTAATATGCAACAAAAGAACATAAAACAACACAAAAACTAGGTTGAACTAGGTGCACCGCTCATAACGTGGTCCTCCTGATCATTGTTTTCAAGATTTTATTATAATTCTACTTCATTATATTCTTTTTTTTTAACAAAAATGGTTGAGTAGTTTTTTATAAAAAAGTTTGATAAAAAATTACATAGCTTTGAGCTTGGACTGCTCCCAAAGGAGAGCTACGTCCTTGACTCCTTGTTCATCCTCTACCATCCTATATTTTTCATGGTATTTCCCTAATCTATGGAGACTAAATCTCCCGACAAACTGCCCAAGTAAGAGAGTGAAAACACAATACATATGCAAAACAACATGTTGTCCCAATTAAGGTATCCAGTTCTTCTTGTAATGCTTTTGATCGCAGACTAAGACTCCATAGTCTAGATCAACACCCTTATTTGCCATGATGTCTTCTTGTTGGTTATTTTCTCTGAGCAGATAGAGGAAGTTGATAGCTTTGTATTCATTGACCATGCATTTTAGGATGTATTGCGTATTGGTCACTGGATTCTTGCACTTCTTCATCAAGTTCCTTTCTTCTCTGACGACCATCATCGAGTCCTTGAAGACCACCAACTCTTCCATGTCGAGATTCCTTGCAAGTTCTAGACCTTTGATTAGAGCTAGCCATTCGACACAATTATTTGTCTGCTTTCCAATACCCCAAGAGTACTCTTTTATCTTATTTCCTTTAGAGTCGAAAATGACTCCACCCGCACCTACTAGCCCGAGGTTTCCTTTCAAGGCGTTGTCAAAGAATAAGGAGTTGCAGCCCACATTCTTCCACCACACATTGAAGTCTTCAAGCTTCGTTCTAACATGCCAACTTTGAAATTTGGAATTTTTCCTTGGTTGAGTCCAGTGGATAAAGGAAGTGCCTGCCAAAAAGTCAGAAGCCCTAGCTCTTTCTGCATTTGTCAAAGGTTCCTTCTTAATATTTTCCATTTTTCTCATAGATAAGGCTTCCACCTAGAGTTCCTTTGCTATGGCAACAACTTTGCTAGGACTATTTTTTTCCCCCTCAAAAATTTCAGAGTTTCTTGCTGTCCATAGTTTCCAGCAAATATATCTTGGGAGATCTTCCCATGCTCTAGCAAAGTCTCTTTTTTTAAAGAGAGATCGCTGGTAGTAATATTTCCAGCAAGCGAAGAAATCACTCCAGTTTGTTGGCAATGTTAAATCCCATTTCAAGTATTCGAAGGCCCGCTACCAAACCTCTTGAGAGAACTTGCACTCAATCAAGAGATGCTCCAAGGACTCTTTAGAATTTTTACAAAGTGCACATATTGTTGGGCCTGTGATTCCTCTTTTCCCGAGGTTCTCGACGGTTAAATTTTTTTGATGGGCCAATGTCCAATAAAAAAAATTAATCTTTGGCAGCCCATAGTTGCTCCATACCTAGGCCCATTTCCTGTCACGTGTGTTGCTGCATGTGTCCTCACCTGCTACACGATACCAAAATTTCACCTCGCAGGTGCTTGAGCTGCCCCATCCACGTTCATCTGGAAAATTGCGATGTACAGGAGCAAACCCATGTAGAAGGGAGAGGAGGTCATTTTGATCAACACAAAGGTGACTCAGTACTTCCAATTCAGACCAACCTGCCCATTTGTCGTTACTCGACTAGTTTGAGAGATCGTATAGGGTGCTTATGTTTGCTTGATCCATCCATCCTTTTAGCTCTGTGAAGTTCTGCTTGAAATTGGCCGAAGAGGATGGTCCTATATTGTCGACTCAGATCTTAATCTGCTTGCCACTACCGAGGATCCAATAGAGCTGATCCTGTAGAATAATGGTTGCCTTCTTGCACAACTCCCAAATTTGCATGCCTTTTTCCCTTGATCGATGGTGTATGCACATCTTCTTTTGACACCACTCATATTTTTTTTTTTGGAGGATCTCCTTCCACCATGCTCTCTTTCCAAAAACAACTCTCAAGAGTATTTTAGCTCCCAGAGCCGAATTCATTTTGCATGTGTCTCTTATCCCAGCGCCACCATAGTCTTTAGGAGTGTAGACTGTGTTCCAGTTCACAAGGTGGAATTTACTTTGATTTTGATTGCCACCCTNTCATTTTGCATGTGTCTCTTATCCCAGCGCCACCATAGTCTTTAGGAGTGTAGACTGTGTTCCAGTTCACAAGGTGGAATTTACTTTGATTTTGATTGCCCCCCTGCCATAAAAACATTTTGATTTCTCTGGTGATGTCTTTCAGAGTTTTTTTGGGAGCTAGTGAAATTGAGCAAGTGTAAATTGGATAGGCAAAAAGGATTGATTTGGTCAAGACTAGCTTACTAGTAGCGTTCAACCATCTTGTCCCCCATTCTGCGATTTTTTTTTGGATCTTATCTACCAACCCTTGCCAGTCAGCGGATCGCTTCTTCCCTTTGAACATTGGGATCTTGAGATAGTTGAAGGAATTCCATTCTGCGTTGCCCTCAAACCCACGTGTTTTTCCTATCCTTGCCAAGGTGCCAGGTGGGCAGTTCTATTCGTAAATTTTGGTTTTGGCAAAGCTCACTTTGCTGTCAGAGGCTTTAAGAAACATAGATAAGGCACCTTTGAATCTTTTTGCGATGATGGTAGATGCCCCTCCTAGAAAGATGGTGTCATATGCAAACTGTGCGTGGTTGCAGCTTTGATTCCTCTTGTTATCTTCAGGCCTTTTAGCTTGCCATATTCTTGCAGACGATTGAGTTTCCTGCTCATTGTTTCAGCCACCAGAAGGTATAGGGAGGGGGATAAAGAGAAAACTTGATGGAGGCCTTTGGTTGCCTGGAAACATTTGGTGGGTCTCCCATTAAATAACGGTGCAATCCATCGGCATCTGATGCAGGCTTTGATCCATCTGACAAACCTTCTAAAGAAGCAAAATTTGGCCATGGTTTCGAGAAGGAAAAAATGATTTACCATGTCAAATGCATTGGCCATGTCTACATTGATAGCCATGCCTTGTTGTTTTCTTTCCATGCTGGAGTGGATAGCTTCCTAGACTAAAATTATATTATCTAGTATCTGGAGCCGACTATAAAACCACCTTGCGAATCTAAGATAAGACACCCCATGCTGTTCTTCATTATGTTGGCTAGAATTTTGGAGAGGATTTTGTATGAAGTGTTGCATAATGAAATTGGTTTGAAGCGGTCCGGTGTGAGAGGGTTGTTTTCTTTGGGAATTAGGGATAGGAATGATGAGTTTGTGGCCCCTCCTATCTTATCTTTTTTCCTGGTCCAGTTTAACATTCTTTTCAGATATTCTTTTATGATTTTCCATGCAGCCTTGTAAAAGTTTATAGTGAAACTGTCTGGCCCAAGCGCTTTGTCTATCTGAAGAGACCATATTGCATTTTTGATCTCATACTCCATGATTGGTTTAGAGAGTTCTCTATTCTCTGCGTCTTCTATGAGCATTGGAATTTCAAAAAGTAGGCCTGCTTGAGATTCCGGGCCTGTCTCCTCACTTTCTGTATAAAGGTCTTGAAAGTGAGTGAAGGCATGCTCTTTTATTTCCTCCTGCCCAACTATCTTATTACCATTGTTGTCTTTCAGGTATTTGATGAAATTGTAGCGCTAACGAGCCTTGGTTTTCTTATGAAAATACTCCGTGTTATTGTCACCTCCTTTGAGCCAGAATTTCCTGGACTTAACTCGCAAGTCCTCTTCCTCCTGCCTAGTTGCATTTAGAATTTTTATATTCAATTCCTTCTCCTAGATTAGAAGTGTGGGAGTCACTTCTTTTGCTTCCATGCATAATTGAAGAGCGGCCAGATCTATTTGTAGCCTAGTTTTAAGATTACTAGGATTCTTATAGCTAGAATTTATCCAATTTTTGATAGCAGAGCGGGCCACTCTTAGTTTTGACTCCCAAATAAAACTAGCTGAACCATGATAATGTTGATTCCAGACATCTTTGATCAAATCTAAGAGTTTTCCATCTTACAGCCAGATCGAGTTGAAGCAGAAGGGGATGGGGCCAAGAATTTCAGGTTGGGTTAAGGTCAAGACAATGGGCTTGTGATCGGAAACTACTGAAGGGAGGGAAAATGAGGCAGGGAGAAGATCTTGTTGAAGGAAAAGAGAGATTACCAGAAATCTATCCAGTCTTGCCGCAATGTTACCTACTCCATCTCTTTTGTTTCTCCAAGCATACTTCCCGTTCCTCAGAGGAATGTCCAACAGATTCATATCTGAAATTAGGTCCTCCATTTTCTCACCTAATGGATACCTGACCTTTGTTCCTCCACGTTTCTCCAGCTGTGACTTGGTGGTGTTGAAATCCTCGTGTAGCTTAAAAAGATCCTCCCAAAAAATTGTCTTGTCTTTGTGATGTGTTGGCCCATATACATTGCAGATGTATATCGAGTTTGAACTATCATTTTCCTGTATTTCAATAAGGAGCCATTGATGGCTTTCCCTCATTGATTTTATTGAGAATTTGTTTGAGATTAAGGTAGATATTCCCCTAGAAGCTCCTCTGGAGCTAATGGCTTTGCCATGGAAATTTTTCCAGGATCGTGAGAGCTTGATTGTCTCCACATCTGACATTTTTGTCTCTTGGATTAGTTGAATATTTGGTCTCTCTATTTTTATTATCTCTTTTATTGCTTCTACTTTGCTAGTGCCTCCCAATCCCCTGTAGTTCCAAGAGATGGCTTTCATCATTTATTAAGTTATTGAGATCCTGCTTGAGATCTGTTATCCATTTTTGTCCCTCCTGGGTTTCTTGGGTATTGCAAAAGTTTTGTTTCTTCAAGGATCCATTTTCTTCCCAGTTCTAGTTCTCTTTCAGCTTCATGTTCTCTGTGGTATCTTTGTGACTTTCTCCCTCTAGTGTTTGGTTACATAATTACCTCGCGCAATTATTGCGAGTGAGGAGGTGAATGGTCTGGGGAGAAGCCTTGTTGTGCTACTTTGCTTTGTTTTACCATATTTTCCTAGGAGCCCCTCAGTGTTGTGTATCCTTCAAGACATTTTCGAATCCTTTCAATTCTTGGAGACGTGGGAAGAGAAATTGCAACTCCGGGAGTCTCTTCTTCTACTTCTGCTGATCTAATTTTTGAGGATGGGATCTCTCCCTCTTCCATATGCAGCACCTAAAATTGGTTGTTGGTTGAGGTTTCCTTTCCTTCTTGATGAATCTCCTTGCTTGTCGTTGGTTGCGGTTCACTTGGTGATGGGTCTAGTGAGGGCATTTTTCTTCCTCTTTTGGCCTGCTGCCATCCTTCATTCTATTTTTTTTTCTTCTGAAGTTTCCTAGGCTACTTTTGGGTAGTTTTTGACAAAATGTCCATATTCGTGACATTTTTGCATTTGAAAGGTAGTTGTTCGTAGTCTACTTTTTTCATGTGCTCCCATCCGTCCATGAACAGGTTTACAACTTCTGGGAGCCCTTTTTCCAGATCTACTTCCACACAAATCCTTGAGCAGAAGAACAAAGGCCCCTTTGGTTTCGCTTTGCCGATGTAGTTTCCAAGGGAGTTTCTAATTGCTTGTAGAGTTTCATCATTCCAGCAGTGCAAGGGGAGGTGTGGAAGGCGAACCCAGACCAAGACCACTGATGGCACATATTTCTCTGGATCAAAGGATAGACTCCATCGATTTAGGTATAAACCTCGGGGGCCCATGAAGTAGGGTCTGCTACTAAAGATGAGGTCTTTGTCTTCTTTATTTTCGAAAAGAAATGTGAATAATCCCTTTCCGCAGAAGCAGTGTTGAAGACCGTCTTTGATCAAGGGCATCCAATTCTTGTTTATCCATGTATCCATGGTTTTTGGGGACAACCAAATCACGATGAACTACCCTATCATGCCTCTCTCGCTCAATGCAAGGGATTTTAGTCCTGAAGCAACTGACTTGATTTGGATTCTAGGGGCAACAACTCTTTTGGTGAAGTTAGTGTTGTTGGAGTCCGGTCCAAAGGAAGGTGGAGGAGGCATAGAGGCCACTAGAGCTCTGAATGCTTCATCTAAGGTTCGATGGTGGTCCTCCGGGCTCGAATCCATTTGTGAAGCCACCCTCAGGCCTGATCAATTCTTGATTATTCAATCAAACAAAAGAATTTCTCTAATGGTCCTCTGCATGCAGATCTGCAGAGAGATTCGATCTACTTCGAGATTGCTTTTTGGATCAGCCCACTAGCCAGCACAATCAACCCTTCCAGAATGCAAAATGTAGACTCCGTTCATGCAATCGTAGACAGTTCCATACAGATCACAGGTTGTTCCAGGCGTTCATGCATATCACAACTATCATCCTGTTCCAGGCGTTCATGCAGATCGCAGCTCCTCACTAGTTTCTCTACTTCATTATATTCCGATTCATGAAAGCTTAAGATATTTACAATTGCATTAGGTTGATAAGCATATGAGACCTTAGATTCCTTACTGTATAAATAATATGTGTTGTGATATTATTGCGCTACCTTCCTACAATCACATGTATGTTTCCCACCTAAGTTTTGTGAACCCGGGTTTTGTCCTTTGTTGATGAAATTGTCATTGATGCCAACATGGAATTGTAGTGGCCCCACATGGTGACATTGATGCCATCAAGTCCCACCTGCAGTGCCTTGGACCCCTTACAGAGTGGGTTTGTGCCTTGCAGTTCCTTGCCCCCCTTACAAAGTGGGTTTGTGCCTGGAAGCACCTTGTACCCAGTTGACAAGGTCCTTGTACCCACAAGATTGGATATTGAATACACCACCTTGTTGAAGATGGTGAAGACCCTGGAGATGGTCCTGAAACCCTGGTAGACGAAAAAGAAACCCCATATGGGTTAGAGAAGCGTTAATGACCCATTATGTGGTCATTCATGCTCTAATGGTGTCATGGTACCCCACCAAGAGAAGACCTAACAACCCCACAAGTGATATCTTGACCCCTGGAAGCCTCTTGGTGTGGTTGAGGTTGATAAAGAAACACTGAAGAAGTCTTTCGACCCACACTTGGTGAATTAATGGTCCTTGTACCCTTGAAGATGGTTTGTACCCTTATTTTGGGTTTTGGTGTCTTGATGATGATACGACACCTTGATGATGGGGTCCTTAATGAAGCCCTTATGGCTTGATGCATACTGTGATGAAATCTATTAGAGCACACCCTTGCATGTGGTGGTATGGATTCTTGAACCCACACACCATGGTAGGTTGAATGTGGTATCTTGGCCCATGGAGCCCATGATGATGCTCTTGTATATGGTAACATGAATCTAGAAGTCCTCTTGCACTTGAAGCTCTTGAAGTGTTATGGGACTTTTAAAGACTTTGGTGGTGATAGTTTGATATATGGTGTTGAAGCCCTTATACTTGTTATTGCATGAGTTAATGAAGTTCTTTGCAAGATTAAGAAGTCTTCACTTGATGTGGGAACTTTAGTTTTTAAGCCTACATACTTGGTGAAACTTGTAGCACTCAATGGTCACATGATGGATATTTGATGAAGACATGCCCAACAGTAGCATACTAAATTTAATATCAAGCAACACTCCTACAAACTGTGGATGTATTGTGTGAAACCCTTCAGACAAGTCATCCCAACAGAAGGTCAAAACTTAAATAAAAAATCACGTACAAAGTCAGCTCCAAATAAAAATAAAAATAAAAATAAAATCTATATCGAATAGGTTGGCCCATATTCATTTTTTTTTAATGTTGAAATAAGTATAAATACCAGTGAAAATGCATTCAAAAGTGTGTGGATGGATTCATTTTTTCTCTGAAATTCGGATGTACACTAAGGAAACCGCATGAAATAGATTGAAAAAATCGTGGGAGTAATTTGAGCTCTGATTTTCGTGGGTGAGCAACTAGCTCGGATTTGTAGCAACAATAGATGGAGATTTTGGTGATCAACTGAGGCAACAAAACACTTTTTCTTTTTGGTCTTGATCTATGCAAGTTTCCAATGACGAGGATGATTGAGGAGACCTGAATTTTTGCAGCGGTGAAGTTTTTTTTTTGTGACTATTTGCAACAATACAAAGTTACAAACAGACCCAAACTTGTGGATGCCCTAAATTTGATAGTAGTGTAGCAGAACCGAATTTGCAGTTTGAGGTGGAAGCAGTACGAGGAGAAACCTGAATTTTCAACTTTCCTGAATTTATTTTTAATGAGAAGATTTTTGTTTTTGGTTGAAGGATGACACCTTGAACATAAGGTCTGCACATTCCAATTCACAGAGTCTGAGATTTACAGTGCATACTCAGATCTGAGGGTCTTAACAGATGGAGTTTCACATTATTTTTGGGTAAGTTCTTATGTTATTCTTTTATTGCTAAGTGACAGTCCCGAATTTCTTTTAGAGAAGAACAATATTTTAAATGACAATAAGAGCATATACACAGTCAGTTTTTGACCTTATGTATACACAGTTCGAGTTGACACACAAGTGCATAGTAACGAGTGTGACCTAGTTTTGGGTTCCTTCTCATTTACACAGTCTGAGGTCTAAACTCTTCTTTTTTCCACAGTCCGAATTTTTGCAGCATCATACACATACCCAAATTTTGAATTAGTGACTGAGGCAGCTGTAAAAAGTGGACTATTCTCTGATTTAGGGTTATAAACTACATCTAGTAGCAGCTGCAGAAGTATGTTAGTGTTGTAGCATGATTTTCCTCCTTCAAGGGTTCATGGACAATGAAAGACAACTTGTTTAGCAGCAAAGAAACAATTTTTTGGGTTAAGTTTTATTCTAAGGTTTTGCAGCTATTATGGAGAAGTAAAACACTTTGAACTCGCAACAATCTCTACTCTTCAAACAGATATGGAACTAATCCCTTGACATTAGTGTTGGTGGTCCTCATAACTGTGAATTTATCCCTCCAGTGCAGCAGAACTCAACTTTCTTGATAGACAATGCTTAGCTTAGATTTGATTGGTATACCCTGTCACAAGTTGATTGTATTAAGTTGGTTTGATATTTAATTAAGTATAGTTCTTGAGTATTCTTAGTTGACACCTGGAAATAGTCTCCATGATGATGATTTTTTGGTTGACTATGGTTAGAGAATGCGGTTACTTGTTTATTACACTTGTAAGTTAATGAGAAGTGTTAAAGATTCACTACTTTATTGTATGTATATGGAGTAATATGACATTGTTTTACTTAGTCAATATTGAAGTTGACAAGTGTTGATAAGTGAGTGAGATGAAGGAAGGCTCAACCATTCAAGGTTGAAGCTCTTAGTGCTAGATTGAAGTCCTAGTGAATGTGGAAAGTGGCTTGAAGAGAACATGAGCAGACATCCTAATGACAATTGACAGTGATACCTTCAACATGATGATGAAATGACAAGTAAATAAGATGATTGATGTGGCTTCTTGAGCAGAATGATAAGCAAAGACGATTATGCAGCAGATGGACGATCAGAGGTGGATGAGTAGAGGTTGATGAGCAGTTTGGCAAGTAGAAGTTGAAAATCAGAGAATGACCAGTAGGATTGATTAACAGAGGCTGATGAGTAGTGTTGATGAACAAATGATGAGCAGCATTGATGAGCAAAGATTATGAACATAGATGATGAGCATGAGCATAGATGGTTGAGCAAAAAATTGATGACAATAAGTGATTGGCATCAAGTTTGCAAGTAGTGACTTGCACTTGAGGATTGGACTCCTCAAACCATTCTTAGTTGGAGCTAAGAAAACCAGGCTTGGTTCTATTACAAAGTTGGTGCTCTTCTTATCAGTTGGTGCTGATTGTAATCGAGAATATTGTTGTCTTCCATGTACAATAAATAAAGATCAAATTCCAAATAATCTTGTGTCTCTTGTAATGTGATGTTTATGCTTATGACTTATGGTTGACTTAGCATATGCATATGATTATGTGATTAATGCTTGATATACTCTGATTGAATAAAAAAGGCAAAAAGTTTAAATTGCTCTCACACTGATTCACCCCCTTCTCAGTGTGGCCATTGTGTCCCACAATTGGTATCAGAGTCGACCTTCGTCACAAGCCTAGCAAGATTGAAGGAGATCCTTAGACATAATGGAGGAAAAAGAAGAGTCATCAAGCAATGACGTGCCTATAGTTGATATGATAGATTATTTTAGTTGGAGGAGCAAGATGAAAGAATATCTGAAGAAGTTTGGCATTTGGGAGATTGTGATCAATCCACCTGCTCCATCAAACAAGAAGGGAAAATCAGATGCATAGAAGGAAGCAAAGAAGGACAATACTAGAACCTTGAAGTTCCTCATGGATGGACTTCCTATTTCAGTGAAGGAAAGTGTAAGAGAGTACACTTCAGCCAAAGGCCTATGGTTCAAGTTGGAAAGCGAGTAAGAAGGCAAGACCAGAACCTGAAAAGACAAATCAGGAATCAGAAGACAAGCCCCTAGAAGAGGTCAATCAAGAAGAAGACAAGCAAGAACAAGACTCCAATAAAGGTATGGACTCTTGTGATTATAATGCTAGCTTGTGTGATGAAATTGAGAAGGTTCTTGTAGATGATGATGAACGACTATCAAAGGTTGCACATGAGATATATATTATGTTGCTGAATATTGATATAAGAGCCAATTGGTTTATGAATACAGTAAATATGAACCTGAGTGACTTCACAAAGTTCAAAAAGAAAATCTTGGACTCCTTGAATGAATATCAGCAGAAGACCACAACAATGAAAGTGTTGCTTGCAAAGCTCAAAAACTAGGATAAAGAGTTGTGGGATCAAATGAAAGACAAGGATGCTGAAGTTGAACAACTAAAGACTGGATTGATCAGTCAAAAGGAAGAACCAAAAGAGTCTGCTGAAGAGCTTGAAGAAACTAGAGAGTTCAATCATGATATGAAGACTCGGCTGGAGGAATCCAAGAGGATAAAATAAATCCTAAAGATTCAGCTAGAAGAAAAGGAGGAAACAATCCAGAAGCTAGAAATGGAGGTAGTTGGTCTGAGGAAGAAAGGTGAGAAGAATGAAACTTTTGTCAATTTCAAGGATAGTTCATCTGTCCTAGATAAGATCTTGGATTGCCAGCGATCTCCACTCAACAAAACTGGTCTTGTTTACAAGAAGGACAAGGAAAAATACGAAGATGACACTTGGTCTCCGAAGACTCCAGAAGCAAGTCCATCAAGATACAAAGTTGCTCCCCATGCACCTGCACATGACAACAAGGACTTTGGAAGTTCAAGGATGAAAGAAGGAGTTAGGTATAATCCTCAAAGCAAGCTCATATAAGAAACAACTCCAAGATTCATGGATGAAAGTGGTTTCAATGGTTATTCTTATTTTTGTCCTAACTTTGTCATAAAGCTGTGGAGTGTAGACTCTATAGAAGAAGAAGTGGTGGAAGGCCCAATGATAGATGTCAGACATGTAATCAAGTTGGACATGTTGCTGCCACATGTCACACATTGAGATGCTAGACATGCAATGGGTTTGGTCACAAAGCCCAAGAATGTGTAAGTCAAAGAAGTCAACCAAGGAGGAGTCCTTCATACACATCAACAAGAAGATTTGAATATCAGAAGACAAATACCTAGAATTAAGGACACTCTCAGGAACATAGACATGAAGGTGATCAAAGAAGTGTTGGAAGTTCCAACAGCTCAGTCAGATGATGGACATGCAACATTGTTGGTCACATTGCTGTACATTTCCATATGGTGAGGTGTTATAGTTGCAGTGGACTAAGGCACAAAGCACAAGATTATTGGAGTACACAAAAACAACCCTTGCGAAGTTTCCTATACATCTTGCCAAATAAAATTAGTACAATTGAAGGAATAATTGTTGAAAGGACGAATTGCAAAGAAGCAAGTATGGATGAAGAAGACCAAGCAGTTACAGATAGGAGAGGTTGATCAGAGCAGGGAGGATGGCTGCCATATGGCAAGCTAAGTGTAAGGTCTCTCAAAGACCTTAGAACACCTTGAGTTCATGAGGCTGGAGGATGAACTCAAAGGAGAAAAGATGACTACTCCAGGCAGACAGAAAGGTCCTAGGATCGTGCATACTGACAGGGGGAGTAGTGAGCAGTGATCAGAGTTTTCAAATACAAGTATGTGGACACCCTTTTCCATTGTTGACAAAGGGGGAGAGACGAAGACAAAGAGAGAGATGAAGACAAAAGGGGAGCATTCTCACAGGGGAAGCATGAGTTGTTGTCATCAATGACAAAGAGGGATATTGTTGATGGAATTTTCATTGATGCCAACATGGACTTGCAGTGGACCCACAGGGTGACATTGATGCCACCAAATCCCACTTGTAGTGCCTTGGACCCCTTACAAAGTGGGTTTGTGCCTTGCAGTGCCTTGTCCCCCTTACAGAGTCAGTTTGTGCCTTGAAGCATCTTTCACCTAGTTGACAAGGTACCTGTACCCACAAGACTTAATCTTGAAGCCATCGCCTTGTTGAAGATGGTGAAGACCCTGGAGATGGTCCTGAAGCCTTGGTAGATGATAGAGAAACCCCATATGGGTTAGAGAAGCGTTAATGACCCATTATGTGGTCATTCATGCTCTAATGGTGTCATGGCACCCCGGGAGAAGACCTAGCAACCCCACATGTGATATCTTGACCCCTGGAGGCCTCTTGTTGTGGTTGAGGTTGATAAAGAAACCCTAAAGAATTATTTCGACCCACACTTGGTGAATTAATTGTCCTTGTACCCTTGAAGATGGGCTGTACCCTTATTTTGGGTTTTGGTGGCTTGATGATGATATGGCACCTTAATATGGGGTCCTTGGTCATACATGTCATGGTGGTGGGGTCCTTGATGAAGCCCTTGTGGCTTGATGCATACTATGATGAAATCTTAGAGAACACCCTTGCATGTGGTGCTCTGGATTCTTGAACCCACACAACGTGGTAGATTGAATGTGGTAGCTTGGACCATGGAGCCCATGATGATGCTATTGTATATGGTAACATGAATCTAGAAGTCCTCTTGCACTTGAAGCTCTTGAAGTATTATGAGACTTTCGAAGACTTTGGTGATAGTTTTATATATGGTGTTGAATCCCTTATACTTGTTCTTGCATGAGTTAATGAATTTCTTTGAAAGATTAAGAAGCCTTCACTTGATGTGGGAACTTTACTTTTTAAGCCCACATACTTGGTGAAACTTGTAGCACTTAATGGTAACATGATGGATATTTGATGAAGATGTGCCCAACAGTAGCATACTAAATTTAATGTCAAGCAACCCTCCTACAAAATGTGGATGTATTGTATAAAACCCTTCAGACAAGTCGGCCCAACAGAAAGTCAAAACTTAAATAAAAAATCACTTACAAAGTCGGCTCCAAATAAAAATAAAAATAAAAAATAAAATCTATATCAAACAGGTCGACCCAGATTAATTTTATTATTATTATTATTATTATTATGTTGAAACAAGTATAAATACCAGTGAAAAGGCACTCAAAATTGTGTGGATGGATTCGTTTTTTTAATCTAAAATTTAGATGTACACTGAGGCAGCTGCAGGAAATAGAGTGAAAAATTTGTGGGAGTAATTTGAGCTCTGATTTTCGTGGGTGAGCAGCTCGTTTGGATTTGTAGCTACAATAGATGGATATTTCGGTGATCAACTGAGGCAGCATAACACTTTTTCGTTTTGGTCTTGATCTATGCAAGTATCCAATGACGAGGATGACTAAGGAGGCCTAAATTTTTGCAATAGTGAATTTTTTTTTTTGTGACTCTTTGCAGCAGTACACAGTTACAAACATACCCAAATTTGTGGATGCCCTAAATTTTGGAGCAGTGTAGCAGACCCGAATTCACAGACTAAGGTGGCAGTAGTAGGAGGAGACACCTGAATTTTCAACAGTCCCGAATTTATTTTTAATGAGAAGATTTTTTTTTTTTGGGTTGAAGGATGACACCTTGAACATAAGGTATGCACATTCCAATGGTTCACACGGTATGAGATTTACAGTGCATACTCAGATCCGATGGTCTTAATAGATGGAGGTTCACATTATTTTTTGGTTAATTCTTATGTTCTTCCTTTACTACTAAGTGACAATCCCATATTTCTTTCAGAGGAGAACAATATTTTGAATGACAATCAAAGCATATACACTGTTAGTTTTTGACCTTGTGTATGCACAATCTGAGTTGACACACAAGTACATAGTACCGAGTGTGACCTAGTTTTGGGTTCCTTCTCATTTACACAGTTTGAGGTCTAAACTCTTCTTTTTTCCATAGTCTGAATTTTGCAGCATCATACATAAACCCAAATTTTGGATTAGTGACTGAGGCAGTTGTAAAAAGTGGATTATTCTCTAATTTTGGGTTATAAGCTACAACCAGGAGCAATCACAAAAGTATTTTACTGTTGCATCATGATTTGCCTCCTTCAAGAGTTCATGGACAGTGAAAGACAACTTGTTTAGCAGCAAAGAAACATTTTTTGGGGTTAAGTTTTGTTTTAAGGTTTTACAGCTATTATGGAGAACTAAAACAATTTGAACTCGCAACAATCTCTGCTATTTAAACAGAGATGGAACTAAGCCCTTGAAAACAATACCGATGGTCCTCATAACTATGAATTCATCCCTCCAGTGCAACAAAACTCAGCTTTCTTGACAGACAATGCTTAGCTCATATTCGATTGGTATACTCAGTCACAAGTTGACTGTATTAAGTTGGTTTGATATTTAATTAAGTATAGTTCCTAAGTATGCCTAGTTGACACCTAGAAATTGTCTCCATTGATAATGATTGTTTGGTTGACTATGGTTAGAGAATGCAATTAGTTGTTTATTACACTTGTAAGTTAATGAGAAGTGTTAAAGATTGACTACTTTATTGTATGTAAATGGAGTAGTATGACATTGTTTTACTTAGTCAAGATTGAAGTTGACAAGTTGACAAGTGTTGACAAGTAAGTGACATGAAGGAAGGCTCAACCATTCAAGGTTGAAGCTCTTCGAGCTAGATTGCAGTCCTAGTGAATGTGTAAAGTGGATTGAAGAGAACATGATAAGACATCCTAATGACAATTAACAGTGATTCTTTCAACATGATGATGAAATGACAAGTAAAGAAGATGACGGATGTGGCTTCTTGAGCATAATGATAAGTAGAGATGATTATGCAACAGATTGATGATCAGAGGTGGATGCGCAGAGGTTGATGAGAAAATTGGCAAGCAGAAGTTGAAAAGCAGAGAATGGCCGGTAGGATTGATGAACAAAGGTTGATGAGCAGCGTTGATGAATAGATGATGAGCAACATTGATTAGTAGCATTGATGAGAAGAGATGGTGAACATAGATGATGAGCATGAGCAGAGATGGTTGAGCAACAGACTGATGACAATCAGTGATTGGCATAAAGCTTGCAAGTAGTGACTTGCACATGAGGATTGGACTCCTCAAACCATTCTTAGTTGGAGCTAAGAAAACCAGGATGGGTCCTGTTACAGAGTTGGTGCTCTTCTTATCAGTTGTTTCTAATTGTAATCGAGAAGATTGTTGTCTTCTATGTACAATAAATAAAGATCAAATTCCAAATAATCTCGTGTCTCTTGTGATGTGATCTTTATGCTTATGAATTATGGTTGACTTAGCAGATGCATATGATTATGTGATTAATGCTTGATATACTCTGATTGAATAAAATAAGGTAAAAAGTTTAAATTGCTCTCACATTGATTCACCCCCCCTCTCAGTGTGGCTATTGTGTCCAACATCCTCTACATCGTCCCAATGGATGTCCAAACAAGACACTTGCATCGAACTCTATAGCACTATTTGTTTCAAATCCTCAAATTTTCGAGCAGTAACCATAACTTCATTAATTTGGGTATCACAACTTCAAGTATTCCCTTCCACTTCACTAAGACAACCATCCAGATAGGAGGTAAAGGACAAGAGATGAAGAGCATCTTGTTCAACATCTTCCAAGAGAGATTTTATAATAGGCTGACGAGCATTTAACTAACAAGCCACATCAATTAAACCTTCAATTTGCATATTTATCCACCTCATTTTGCTACAAATGTCTCTAACATCCGCCTGGGTATCTTTCATACCTTCATATAACTCCTGCAATTTCTTGTTTGTTAATTGTTAACTTTATCATGGCCAAACATACAATTTATTTGTGGTGAAAATACCACAAATTATCCAAGTGATGGAAGAATTTAAGTATACCCTTACACTTCCGCAAAAGACCTAAGATATGACTTCAATATGACCTACAAAAACTGGAACATCCGACCGCTCCACTGAGCCCGAGTCCCATGCCTCCTAGATTACAGAGAGGGTAGAACTTAAATAATAACCACACAATACAGCCTGAGTAAGGTCCTCCTTGCAATAAAATTTGATATTGACATGAAACCAGTCCCTTAGAGAACATGGGAAGGCATCCAAATTCCACGTAACCTGTAATAACATCCCCAAGTCACAACCAAAACTCCTCCCCTTGAGACTACACACAACAAAATATTGGTAAGGATAGCAAGATACTAAGTAATACAGTGCATGGGAAAACTCATTAATATCACCACATGCTGAGGCCAATATCCATTGTGCGAAACCTAAGGCATCGAGAAACTTCATAACTCCATCTAATTTGGTTCTTTCAAATGTGAAATTGAGGTGGAGAGCAACCATCACCTTCGATTCATTTCCCACGAGCTCATACTCGCTAGGTGACGGAAGGAGAGTCTTGACGGGAGGAGAGTCTCGTCATGTCCTCGAGGATCAAAACAATGCCACTTTAATACCGGTGTAATGCATGAATGGGGTTAGGGAAGCCAACACATTAATTGTGGATCTCTATTCAACTTAGTGCACCCGCTAGGAAGAAGGGCGACTTCATTGGCTAGCTTATGTGCTTGTGTATTGTTTTCTCAACAAGAATTGAAGAGTTGGGCCTTATAGGGAGGGGGATATCCAAAGTTTCATGGGAGATAAAAAGATTTTAAGTGACCCTCTATGTCTATGTAATGCCTTATAGGGAGCTGGGAGGCAAGGTTAGCCAAGTTATCCGCTAAACAGTTAAGATTCCTTCGAACATGATAAAACCGAGACATAAGATTCTTTTGTGAAGACGTCTAGTAAGTTGATCCATAATTTCCATGCACTTCTTAACCTGAGAAAGGATGAGAAGTGGGTCTCCTATCACAATCAAAGAACGAACACTTGCTTCAAGTTACATTTTAAACCCGACGAATATGGTAAATCTTTTGGATGGTGCCAATCCCAAGTCCAGAAGCGAAGGTATTAACAGTTGTTCCACCAAAGTAAAAAAGAATCCCACTCACATTTGTCACACCAGTAACATAAAATTTAAGATAAAATGTAAGTAAATCTCAAAAAATTGGATTTTTCTTGGTATTTATAGATTTAAGCTTAAAATAAATCTATTTATAGATTTAAGCTTAAAATAAATCTAGCCTCAAGGGTTAGCTCAATTGGTAAGACCTGCGCACATTCTCTTTGTTTGCGGAGAGAGGTCAAGGGTTCGAGCTTTGAGTTCTTTGGGGTTAGGCCTTTTGCGAGGTTGGTCGGCGGTTTACCACCTCTACCATCCACTAATGTGGGGAAGTATTGCTTCCCGTGCATATTTCCATATGAATAAAAAAGCTTAAAATAAATCTATATTAATATATTAATAAAAAACATTGATATCGAATTGCTCAATATTAAAAGATAATAAACAATATGGTGGAGGTATTGACAATCTATACCTTACTTTTAAGTTTGACCTAGTGTTAATTTGTGTAGGGTTTTTTCCAGGAGAAAAATAGTGGTTCCTTGTTATTATTATAATCAAAGGAAAGGTGCCCGCATGGGTGTAGACTGACTGGCAAGTGCCGTGTAAATGAAGGAATGTTGTAAAGGAGGTCTCAAGTTCAAATCTCACCCAGACTTATCCATGCCCTATGCTTGAGGGCTATGTGGATGCACCTGGGGTTATAGTGGCAGCCGATGGGAATGGACCCCATGTCACGCGAGTACCAAAACCGCCCAGTTACCGATTCCCCTAGTACCAAAAAAAAAAAAATCAAAGGAAAGGTAACATGTTTGCTGCAGCAGGTGAACAGTACAAGAGTAGTCAGCCAGTGACTAGTCAGCCCTCCTATTCAAAAAGTAGACAAAATTTCTAGTACACTCAGCACAATACAAAATTCTAAACCAAGTCTGAAACCCCTAGGTTAGTAATATAAGATAAAACCATATCACTGATCTAAGGTGGCACTTCTGGGAACATCTAAGCACATAGTAACTAAATCAATTACAATCACAAAAGTGTCAATACAAGCCGTAAGTGGCTATATATAAATAGTCAAAGACTAATATATTTGAAAGGAACCTTCCCCAGTGCACTTTCCCTCATGGAATTCCATAAACTAAAGGTTCCCAGAAATGAGTCAAAGTGCCTCCTTAGATAAGTGATCCACCTTATCATTATATTCCCTGTAAACACATGCAACTTCGAGAGTTGAAAAGGAGGTTTGTAGACTTCTAATATTGTTGCACCATCCCTCAAGTTCAAGTGTAGATAAAGCAGCCTGGCCAATGAACCAGTGGATGATGGCTTGTGAATCCCCTCTAATATGTAGATATGGCAGCCCAATCATTATGGAGAATTTCAGTAAGACCCAGAGTGCAAGAAGTTCAGCCCAGGTATTGGTACTTCATCAACAACACATATTTAAAAAGAAATGATGATCCTCACTGATTCGGAGATGTACACAAGCACCCCCAATATTTTTAGAAGAGGCCCCATCGAAGTAGCCAATTAGGTAAACCAAGATCTGATCTTGAACATTACATCTTCTTTTACTATTTGGAGGGGCAATTATCTGATGATACTGAAGCTGCTGCAGAATATTATATATGATCAATTTGGTAACTGGTTTACAATCCTAAAAAATAAGCTTGTTTCTGGCAAGCCAAATGTTCCACGTTGCTAGTAAAGGGAGATATAGTAGTTCTTTTTCATGACTCTTCCATCTGATCCAATTGAGCCTGAATTTTGGTTCATTCCAGTTTATAGGACGGTGAAGTGCCTCACTGAGTCCCAGAAGAATAAACTTGAAGAACCTACAGTCAGAGAATAGATGATCTACAGATTTTGCCTCTGATTGACGTAAACAACAGTAATATGAACCTACCCAGCCTTTTTTACATAACGTATCCCATATATTGATATGATTTGTGAAACAGAGCCATGTAGAATTTGAACCTACCCAGCCTTCTAATCTATGTAAAGTTTGAAAATATATACCTTACTTTAAGTTAGCCTTCTAATTTGTGTAAGGTTTGAAAATATATACCTTACTTTAAGTTTTACTACGTAAATTTCACGTAGTATTAATCTTAAAATGGATTTGATTAGAAGCAAAAGTGCACTTATAGCATGCTTCGAGATGAGTGAACATTTTCTCCCATTTTGAGAAACCATGAATCACATACATATGACACTCGCATCTATTTTCTAATTATTTTTCATATGTATTTTTATTTAATATACTTAGTTTAAAGGTGTGCACGAGACATTTTTATTAGTTTTGGGCAGCCTACAATGTAAAAATATGTATGGAATTAACTGAGGGAAAAAAAACATTTATAAAATTTAATTTGCAAGAATGACATTTGGTTTTATGAGTGTAGGTGTTAGTTTTGTAAGCAACTATTATTATTATTATTTATTTTTAGTTTTTTTTAAACCAAAACAAAATTGATTAGGTTGAATCAACAACAATATTACTTTATTTGATTTTTGTTTTTAGTTTTTTTTTTTTTTATAAAAAAAATATTATATTATTAATTTAAGTAGTATATGAAAATACATCCACGAGTAGATAAATTGGAGAAGAGGCCTTTTCAAAAAAGTATATGGAGAACATAACAAATATAAATAAGATTAAAATAGATAATTGCAACTAAAAAATCCTATAGTAGAAATGAGACAAAATTGCAAAAAAGTTGGGTCCAAATGGCAAGAGGATCCAAGCAGGACAGAAGCCAAGGGCCCAAATAAAGGAACCCGGGGACTAGAGGTAAAAAATCACCAATTGGTCCCGCGAAACAAATTTCCCATTAATCCACAACTCACTGAAGATAAAACCCTCTTCCACCCATAGAGATTTTTTAAAAAGAGAGTTGGCATCGTGATTAAATTCTCGGAAGATGTGGCAAAAGGAATTGTCCATACAAACCATTAATCAACGCTCTAATACTAGCCATCCAAGTTGAAGGGGACAAAATTTGATATTATAGTGATTAGCCACCGAATCAATAACCACACGAGCATCACCATAAATTTCCATGCCATCTAGATTAAGTCTTTTTACAAAAATAAGAGCATCCATAACGCCAAGAGTTCACCTTTGGAGTTTGATCCCGAGCTACATTCATCCACAACTTATAAACTTGTGAGCAGCCCATACAAAAGATTGCACCAACACCATAGAGGGAGATGCCAACTTGGGATGAGCCATCAAAAAAACCCTTAAGCTTATCAAGATTTTGCTCAGGAACATCACACAACACTAAGGGAGTTGGAGGAGGAGAAATAGGGGCACTTTAAACTTCTTTAAAAGACACAATGCTTTTTTTACCAATTGCGATACATGATAACTGTTTAGAGAATAACCCTAAAAAATAACCTTGTTCCTAAACTTCTACAACTCCCAGCATATGAAGCAGGGAAGCTCCAACCAATCTTGAGCAAACTTCTTCCAGTTGAAAAAACACTCAGCTAGGGACCCCCCTAATTGCTGAAAGATTGCATGCATGGAAAATAAAAAACCACACTGATTTCAAAAAATGTCATGAAACAAACAAATGGTATACTGATTCTTCACCCTTACCACATAATACACATATATTTGAACCAAACATCCCTCTTTTAATGATATTTCCCCAAGTAAGGACGTTATCTTCCAATGCCGACCATATAAAAAGGATAATTTTAAGCGGGGCATTCCAAATCCAGCAGGCACGATACCACCACCTCTCATTCCAAGACCAAAAATCCCTCTTTTAATGACATTGTCCCAAGTAAGGATGTGATAATTTTAAGTGGGGCATTCCATTACCAACATTCACGTTTTTTGCCTTTAGATATCACAACCAAAGCCACTCGATTGAATAAAAAACAATACCATGTCTTTTGATTCTTTGTCCTTGGGTTCCTTATTCATATAAATAGTTTATTTTGGCAACCTTTTGTTCAACAACTATTCATATAAATGGTTTATTCGACATCCTTCCACAATAACTTAGTAAAGAGATTGGTGTATTCAATGAGCATCGCAACATCTAGTTCACATTCCATGGAATTGATAAGGGAACACTTTGTAGATCTAGATGAATGCTTTCACTCAAATGGAATTACGAAATTAATTAGTGATTTGGACCCTTTCTAGGTCTTGTTTATTTGATTGTCTATCCTACGGTCCTTATTGGTTTATGAACGAGTAAAAGGAGTAGAAGCACATGTAGTAGCACCTTTCCCATATACAAATATAGTCTACGTATCTGAGTAAGCGGGAGCAGTTTCGCTTGTTAGTGTCATTGTGTATGTATGATTGTTGCCATCCAAAGAATATCTTCTTTACTATCCTAAGTCCCTTTGAGAGCCCTCCAGTTTTTCAAACTAAAGATGGAAAACTAACTACAATTATTGTAAGGTTCATCCTATTGAAGAAAGTAACTCCAGAAGATATTCTTATTATATTATTGTTGTACTTCCTTCGAGAAATATTCATATTGTATTTGATCAAGTAAAGAACCCTAAAAGCATGAATGTAACCCCTTTTGTAAAGTCGGCTTAGAAGAATCTAGAAAGAACATTAAATACGAATTAATTAATGTTTCCCTTGAGAAGTCGGCCATGACAGTTAGTGAAGTCGACCCCATAGGGGGAAAGTCACTTGAGATACGAGTATAAATAGAGAGGGAACACTTCTCATTTGGATACATCACTCACTCAAGCAAGTTCACTAGAGAGAGAGAGAGAGAGAAGAAAAGGTTTGCTTTGGAGAATAGTAGTTGCATTGAAGACATGTTATTCTTGGGGTTATATATCTTATCTATATTTGGGATATTTGTGTGGAAGAGATTTAGCTCTTCATTGTACTATATTGACATTGTACTTACTGACAAATGTATACTGAAGAAGTTGTTGAGTTTTCTTCCCTTTAAGGGTTTCTCGGAGGAGAAACTTTGGTGTCTCTTTTATGTTGTGCTTGTCTTTCTTTAAGTGATCCTATTGCTTATTATTGTGATATAGTAGAATTGTTTACATCTATAATATATCTACTATTCAAGTAGAAATGATAACATGGCATAAGAGCCATCCTAAAAGAAGTCATTGTGCAACAACTTGACGGAAGTTGAAAATTAGGGATTCCTGTTCTAGGAACTTCCCTCCACAAATCAACTTGAAAAGGAGGTCAAACTAACTTTCCCTAGGAGGGCGCACTTTTCTTTGTAGGAAGATTCTAGATCTAAGGATTTTCAATTTTATATCACTGTTGCTTGTGAAAAATAGGGCATCGTATTATTGGAAGTTTTGTCCACAGTTTCAGAAGAATAATACCTTTGCTTACCTTTCCTTGGGGAGGTGCACCTTTTCCTTAGATAACATCAACTCGAAGATGACCTTGAGAACTCATATGAAGAATGTGAAGACGCTAAATTCAGAGATCATCCAATCTTACTTCACAAGGGTCTCTCAAATCAAGGAACAACTCGAAGCCATTGAAGATAATGCTGAAGAAGACGAGACATTGATGACTACCCTAAATTGTATTCCTAGGTCACAAGATTCATTTATTCAAGGAATTTGTTTCATATCAAAGCTAACCAACTTTAGCAGATTATGTGAAGAATGCACTCAATAAGAGGTTAGATTGGTAGCAAGAGAAGAAAACATGGGTGAAGATGATCAAGCCATAACATCACATACAAAGAAAGATAAGTTCAAGAAGGAAGGGCATTCTCACAAGAAACCAAAGAAGTTTCATAAGACTCACAGGTCTTAGAAATACTACTCATCAATTAGATGCCACTCTTGCCAAAAGATGGTACATATTGCAAGGAATTGTCATCATACAAAAGACAAAGACAAGAAAGGAAAGAAGAAGAGGTATCATGCTCATGTCGGCGAAGATGATGAACATGTTCAAAAGAAGGAAAGAGAATATTCTTCAAGTGAAGAAGAATATGTTTTGATTTATGCACTTACAATTACTGCCACTCATGGGAGTGATAATTGGCTTGTTGATAGTGGTGCTTCTAAGAACATGGCAGGTTTCAAAGATTCCCTCTCTAACTTCATAAAGAAGGACTCACCACATAAGGTGAATCTTGGAGATGCTCACCAATATCCCATAAAAGGGGTAGGAGAAGCTTTGTGCAAACTAGACTTCGACAAATCCATGAAGATGATAGATGTCCTGTATGTACCAGGATTGAAGAAGAATCTCCTTTCCATATTTGCACTAGAAGAGAAAGGATCCATAGTTGCTTTTGTTGATGACCAAGTTCTTATGTGGCAAATAGGAAATATTATTGATGATGCAATTGTGATTGGAGAATAAGATGGAGGTTTGTATAAATTGAAGGGTCAAGCAGGAAAAGCCATGATACACAACACAATGAACATGTGTGAACTTTGGCGTAGAATATTTGCACATATCCACTACAAAGGCTTGCTAGTGATAAGCAAGAAGGTGATAGGCCTACCAGAGATCCAGGAAAACCATGATGGAGTATGCAAAGGATGCGCTCATGGAAAGAATGTGAAGGGTCCATTGCCAAGCAATGACATCAAGGAAAAGGGAATATTGGACATTATACACTTAGACGTATGCAGACCAATACCATCAAACTCACTAAGTGGGTATGCATAATATGCTTCTTTTATTGATGACTACTCTTGTAAAACTTGTATTTACTTTTTGAAAACTAAAGATGAAGTGTTTAACAAATTCAAAGAATTCAAAGCCCTTGTGGAAAACCACATCGAAACAAAGATAAAGACATTGAGATCAAATAATGGTGGAGAATACGTATCAGAAGACTTCAAAACTCTATGCAGAGAAGCTGGGATTAAGAGGGAGATGAGCAATCCCTATAATCCGCAACAAAATGGCGTAGTACAAAGAAAGAATCGAATGATAATGAAAGCAGTGAAAACAAGTATTTATGGCCAGGATCTACAGATGGACTTATGGGATGAAGCAACTAGAACAACAATATATGTGCATAATAGAACATCTCACATAGTACTTGGGAATAAGACACCATCAAAGATGTTTACATTAGAGAAACCAAAGGTCAGCCACCTAAGGATATTTGGTTGTCCAATATGTGTGCATGTTCCCAAGTATAAGAGAATAAAGTTGGATCCTTCAGGCAAGAACGACATATTTTTTGAGTACAATCAAACATCAAAGGCATTCAGAATATCTATTCCTTGATACAAGCAAATTGCGACGAGCAGAGATGTCACCTTCAATGAGGATGAAGCCTTTAGCAGATCAAGGCATATTCATTCCAAAGAAGTTCATGAGGAGCCTGAAGCTCCTAGAGTGAGGATTTTTGAAGCATACATGGTTCCAGAAGATCACGATATGGAAAAATAGAAAAGACCTATAAATCCAAACCAAGAGGTGAATACAAACAAGAGAAGACCATCTTGGGCATGGGAGGCTATTTAAGATGTAGAGAAATATGGTTCTCTAGATGGGACTTCTAGAGAAAGTAAGATACCCCGACCATATTCCAGCTATGTGGCTTTACTATGTAATGTCATTGATGTAGAGCCTTCCAATTATGAAGAAGCAATCGAGAAATAAATATGGAAGGAATCGATGATCGAAGAGTGTCAGTCAATCATGAAGAATGATGTTTGGGATGTGGTTCCAAGCCAAGAAGGGACATTGGAAGTGTCTTCCAAATGGATCTAAAAAATAAAGCATGCAACAAATGTTAGTGTTGAGAAATACAAGGCAATATTTGTGGCTCATGGATTCTCGTAGAAAGAAGGAATTAACTACGAAGAGACTTTTGCTCCTGTAGCAAGATACACTTCAATTCTAGCTATACTTGCGATAGCTGTAGTGATGAAGTGCAAGGTACACCAGATGGACATGAAGACAACCTTATTGAATGGTGTAGTAGAGGAAGAAGTGTATTTAGAGCATCCATTGGGATTTGAGACACATGGTAGGAAGAGACATGTATGCAAGTTGAAGAAGGCCTTATATAGTTTGAATTAGTCACCCAGGATGTCATATGGCAAGATCGATAGTTTTCTGACGAGCTTGGGATTTGCCAAGAGTAAAGCAGATTCCAACCTTTACCACAAGGTTTAGAATGAGAGACCAGTGGTATCACTATTATATTTAGATGACCTGTTTATAACATGAGATGAGGAGCTCATTGTAAAAACTAAGAGGAATCTTGCCACAAAGTTCGAGATGAAATACCTCAATATGATGCACTATTCTTAGGTATAGAGGTGTGGAAGAGTCTAGATGGGATTTTCCTAAGTTAAGGAAAATATGTTGTGGAGATCCTTAAGATATTTGGGATGTTGGACTATAAGGCCATGGGTACTTTGATGGAATCGAACTTGAATTTGTTGTGGATATCACTTTGTACAAACATATGATTGGTTCATTGATGTACTTGACAAACATGAGGCCATATATATGCTTTGTGCTAAACACTTTGAGTCAGTACATGATTGAGCCAAGATGTTTTCACTTGATTATGACAAAGCATGTGATGAGGTATGTAAAGGGTACACTTGAGTATGGAATCAGGTATGAGTCAGATCAGAAGATTATCCTGTAAGGCTATGCTGATTCAAATTGGTCGAGTAGTGTCATAGATAGGAAGAACACTTTAGGAAGCTGCTTCAGTTTGGTTTCTGGAATGATTTACGGGTTCAGTAGGAATCAAATGAGTGTGGCATTGGGTACAAACAAGGCAGTGTTGGGACGTGTACTTTAAGGGTCTTTAGTTTTGGTAACTCCACAGTTTTTAAGGAAGCTTGTAAGCGGAGTTATGGCTCAAAATAGTCTTAGGGGTGTTGGGTTTGAGAAAAAGCCCTCTTTTTGTAATTAACCCATGGTTTAAGTCCAGGGTTTAGGGTTTGGGATGCCCATGGTTTAAGTCCATGGTTTTGTAATAGTGTGCTGTATAAATAGACACTTTTGTAAATAAGTCAGGTTAGGCTTTTTATGTATAAGGAATTGCTGCAAGCTAAGGCTATTTTTGTAAGAAAAGGTTAAGTCCCAGCTGTGTGCGTGGACGACCTCTGCAGTTGTGTGTGCATAGGATTTTTGTAAGTGATTAGAAGATCTGCAGCTGTGTGTGCAGAGGCCTACAGCTGTGTGCGCGGCTTTAAGGAATTGAAGGGGTCTGTAGCTGAGTGCGCAGATCAGAACTGTGATTTTGTAAAGAGTTGAATAAAACGCAGTTCTGTGGACGTAACCCCTACACTAGGGGTGAACCACGTTATATTTGGTGTTGTGGTTCTTGTGTTATTTTTGTTATGTTCTTTATGCATTGATAAATATATATATATTTGATAAGTAAGATCACTGCTAATAAATAGCTTCGCTGTGAATTCCCAGTAAAGGGTTAAGCAAGTCACTGTTTGTTTATTTATCTGCGAAGTTATATATATGAATGTCGGAGCTCTGTGTTAGTTGATTCTAAGTTATTACAGGCTTAAGGTACAGTAATATCCCTCTTCTGCTTGCAGAAACCTGATTCTGCGGCACCCCATAGCTGTTTCGGGTGAGACTGCAACCTGCGTGTAGGTTGTTGCCGAAAGGGCCAACACTGTGGGTCTTTTGTTGGTGCGAAGCTAAAGGTGTAAAACTCGGGTCTGCCCTATTGCCCAACAAATTGGTTTCGTTTCCAGTTGAACTTAGTGTCTGCTCAAGAGGGGTTTACGTCGTACCTCGAGGGCTATGTTCTGGAGGCCCTCTGTGAAAGAAATCGGTGATTGGCTTGACGAGACTCATCTAAAATTCCCTGAGCAAGAGAACAAAGATCCACGTCGTAGTGCATACGACTTTTTACAAAGGTATGTTTTTGCTTATGCTTATGAGATTTTTTTTGGTATTGTCCACATAGAGTTGCACCAGTGGTTATCCAGGTTAACAGAGAGAAGGACGAACTTCCAAGCTCGTCAATTTCTTGCTTGGACCCCCGCAAGAGTTAATCTTGTGAAACAAGTGAACAACGAGATATCCCACGCTGTTGATTTCTGGACAACGCGAACTCTTGAAGCATTTGTGATGGAGTTTGCTATCGACACAAGTACGTATTTTAGCGAAGCTGAACACCAATTTTTCCAAGGACCAAGGGGTAAGTTTTTGAATTCATTGAATGTGCGAGTTAAAATGCTAAAGGTATCTTGCTATTTGAATCAGACTGTTAGATTTAGTATTACTAACATATGTTTGCAAGGGACAATACCTTCGACGAGCAAAGTGGTTTGATGCGAAGTGGCAAAAGGTACAAGAGAGATTTTGGAACCTATTCTCAGGGTCAGCATACCGAGTATCCCCCTGAAAATCCCGTAGATTCTGCACCTGAAGAAATCCCCTCTGTTGGCCACCCCCCATTCACCCCGCAGTGCAGATCTGTTTTCCCTGAGAAATCGTTGCAGTCCGAAAGTCACCCTAGCCCAAGTAGTCCGGTCGCAGGTCAGTCGACCCTGGTAAGCTCCCCCCCGCCTACTTCTAGTCCCCCTCCCTCCCCCCCTAGATCCTCTATGGCCCACATGCACGATGATATTAAGTTGCCCGTTTTTAAAGGAACTGGATCAGAGGATCCAGAACAATTCTGGTTTTTATGTGAAGCAGTATGGACTGCTAAGTCCATCACGGATCAAGATACCAAAAGGGCGCAGCTGGTTACTTCTTTTAGAGACCACGCTCTGACCTGGTTCATGAAGTTTTCCAGCACTCAGAACCATGCCTTGGCTGACATAAAAGCAGCAATGATAAAGGAATTTAAGAAGCCGAAATTAGAGTCGCAGTGTATCACTAAATTGAAAGAGATTCAGTAGAAGCGTGGCGAATCAGTGTGGGACTTTGATCAGAGGTTCAAAGTCCTACTGGACCAAGTCAGTTTCACCATTGGACCTGCGCAGCACAAGGAATGGTTTATTGCAGCATTGTTACCACATATCAGAACTCCACTCATGCAACAGAAGGTTGCTGACCAGCAAGAGGCTCTGGAAATCGCGATGAAACTTGAGACTGCTCCTGTCGACGATAACTTTGGTATCGCCCAAATCCAAGCATAGTTGGTAGCGATGGCTCTAGAGCTTTGCGATATGAAGAAAGGAAAAATCAGTCGTGAAGAGGTTTGGTGTACACAATGTCGGACAGAAGGTCACGACAAGGACCAATGCCATGTGGTCAGAAATTACCTGAATACTGGTGCGCCAAACCCGTTCAACCCCGCTGTTCTATATTGTGAGATCTGTCGGACAACTGGCCAACATCGACCTGAAAACTGCCATCTTCTCCAAAGGTATGTACAAGTCCCCAAGAACCCCTACTGCAAATTCTGTAAGTCAGTAGGGCATAATGAGGAGGAGTGTCGCAGCTATGACCTTATGAGAGAGCGCACCTATGATGCCTACCGGGTGTAAAATGAGGGACAGATTAATGATGGCTATGGTTGCCGGGGTGGTGCCTCCGGTAGGGGTGATTTTGGAGGTCGTGGTCATGGTGGTATGACAGGAAGAGGCAGAGGCCAGGTGGTGTGTTACAACTGTAACCAAGCTGGGCATCTAGCCAGGGACTGTCGGAACCCCACTACGACGTGTCGGTACTGCCGCACAGTAGATCATGTGATCGAGCAGTGCCCCCAGCTGATAGCTAAGATTCAGGAAAGAAACAGTGGCCCTACCCAGAATATTCAGTTGATCTCCGTCGAGCAAAGACCTGCCCCAGCCATCAACGTTGTTACGTGGAGTGGAGCTACAACACACATACAGAATACGGAGAAACAGCCTGCCGAGGCGTGGCTCCGTAAGGCCCCCAAGAAAGTCCCAGCACTTGATAGCGAAAGAACACAAGAGACGGTCATGGAGGCCAAGCATGATCCTAGCACAGCAGTAGTACCTGCGCAACAACATTAGCAGGAGTCGCAGCCACGAGATGCTTCGACGGATAAAGTAAGTACACTATCCTCCTTTTTACAAAGATGTATGAAACTCTTGCGGAATGAGAATGCTTTAAAGGAGTTGCAAAAAGTTCTTGCTTTCTGTGAACCTCAGAGAAGAGTTGAAAAGGAGAAAACTATTAATCGTGTCCGAAGAATTGGTAGGGAAATGAGATTGAATGTTCAGATAGGGGAGTATGATATGACTGATGTCATTCTGGATTTAGGATCAGAAGTCAATGTCCTCACCAAGAAAACTTGGGAGCAAATGGGGAAACCTGCCCTTGCTTGGTCCCCTATATAGTTGAGGTTAGCCAATCAGCAAAAGATTGTGCCCCTAGGGAGATTCCCTAAAGTCCCAATAGATATTGATGGGGTCAATACTTTGGCGGACTTTGAAGTTATTGAGATCATTGATGATAGCAATCCCTATCCAGCCCTGTTAGGAATTGAATGGGCAATGGAAAATGCTGCAGTCATTAACCTTAAGAAGAGACAGATGACCTTCGAAGGAAAGGGTTTGAGAGTGATAATACCCCTAGACCCTTCCTAAGCAGAAAGATACACAGAACCACTCAGAGATGAAGACCAAGATGTTCTGGATCACATCTATAACATCACAACATGGGAAGAAGATTATATTGACCCTACTGCCGAAGGTATTATGGATTGGCAGTGCGACAGCTCCTGTATGACGGCTTTAGATGATGGTTTAGAGAACTGGCAGAACCGATTGTATGAGCTACATGGACATAGATGCACTAGAATTACCAAGCCCCTCAGATGGATTCGTTCACAGACAAGAACCTTACCCGATTCTGATGGTTCAAGAGAGCCAGAGGAGTCTACTGCGCCATTCTTAGAACAGATACTGGAGCCATAGAAACTCGAGACTCTGGATTCAGCATTTGGAGTCACCACAACCAGACGATGGACTGCCCATCAGAAATACCTTCCTAGTTGGGAAACTGGTCCGACCTCCCTTCGCTTGAGATTTGGGGATCAGCTCCAGAGGGCGCGCAACAGGTTCAACGGGCAGAGTAGACCGCAGGAACACTTGGAGCATTGGTATGGAGCTTGGCAGCTTGTACTTCATATAGAATGGGTCCCTAGATTTGTCCATATCCAGGCACCTGTAGCCGAAAAGCGGTACATGGAGGTTGGGCCTCGGCACCTTAATGTGTCTAGTGATAAAGCAATAGCCCAATCCCGCCCTCGCTGGACGACACAAAACGCTAAGGGAGCAAAGCTCACAGTGTGGTCACAGAACTTGCCCGCATATGTCGAAGGTCATTATCATGACGAAGGTCCTTATTGCAACACAGCTGTGGTTCTGGTTGCGCCGCACCACAAAAGCCGACCGTTGGAACACTGCCAGTTTGGCGGCGCCGGTACTTTACTTGCCTTAATTTCCTGTCCTAAGGATATCCGCCGAAATCTGGTGCCGTGGAAGCAGGATCTCAGTCAGATTTGGTGCCTTCAATGCACATTTATGGCCGATTTGATCGATGGATTGTATAAGAAGACACCTGGGTATGGGAAAATCACATTCTGCAGTTTCACAATTGAACCTATGTCTGGTGATCAAGAACTTCAGGACTTATTGAGAGAATTTGAATAGACAGGTTTGCAGAACATTGTTCACCCCCCACCTGTGCCTGCAGCACGTGAGGAGACTCTACCAGCACCGAGTCCACCAATGCAAACACGGTCTGCCAGGAAACAGTTCAAGCCTGAAGTTCGTTCTAAGCAGAACGAAGATCGCCACAAACAATCCGGGCAAACATCGGAGGATTCCAGAATGGATCCGCCTGGTTCAGTAGAAATCCCAAGTGAAGGAGAGGAGAATATTGCACCGCGGCGGCCACCATAT
The DNA here is from genome assembly GCA_001517045.1 of Pseudotsuga menziesii. NCBI lineage: Eukaryota > Viridiplantae > Streptophyta > Pinopsida > Pinales > Pinaceae > Pseudotsuga > Pseudotsuga menziesii. Next base: position 526,287 of record LPNX010958111.1, on the reverse strand, counting down.
ATCCCGCCTCTTTGACCAGGAGTTAAACCACCTTAGCGGAGCAAGCAGTTCACAATACGCACCCCTTCACTACCACCGGATGTGCAGCTGGTTGGGGTCATGACAGGAAAGATAGACCGGCTTAAGTATGCCGACCATGATACAAGCGATCGTGGCAAATTTCCGTAGTTTGCACCAGGAACGTATTTGCACTTTGTCAAGTACGATGAGACCGGGGCAACATTATTAGAAGTCAAACGGTGGGCTGCCGGCTTGGAGCAAGCGGGTCTGCTGAAGATGCTCGACGTTCATCATTTTGGTCGCGGCACACAGGTGACCGTAGTGGTCAAACAACTGCTAGCACTAGTTCATGACGACCACCTATGGATAGGAGACAAGAAAATTCCTATCAATGGCGAGCTCATTCAAAGGATCACTGGCCTACCAATAGCAGGGCCTGATCCAGTGACCGAATTTCCCTCGAAGCATGAGGACACGAAGCTCGCACAAACCATGAAGGAACGCTTCGGCCTAACGAAGGGAAAACGCGGGTATCACACGTCCGCGATTCAGGAACATCACATTCGCTTTGCAGCTGAACTCTTAGCATGCAAAGTCATACAGAAGTGCAGACCAACTGAATTACCTACTCCGGTTATCAGAATTGCTATGAACTGCGCTGAAGGTTATAGCTACAACTGGGCAGCGTATATTGCGAAGGAATTCCTGGAAGATGCTCGCGACGCGCAGGAGAAAGGTAGGGCCTTCCACTACTCATGGTTGCTCGTCCTCATCGCACTAGTAGGATGGCAAGAACCTAGTGAGGCACAGTTTCAGGATGCCCTAGAGCACGTCTGGCGCAGCCATGTACGCATCACTGTGGGTTTCACAGGATAAAGCACACCAACAGATGACAAATTATGTATTTTCCTTTTATATCATGAATATCCAGTATGAGATCGCAAAAAACCCAAGGCTCAGTAATGAGTTATTCTCTCAGTATGACAGTGCAGCCACCTTCAACGCCGACATGCATCATATTTTCATCCAGGCTCACGCAGATAAAAAACATCAATGGTTCAAGCTACCATATGTAGTCACTGAGGGTGATATCTGGGCAGTAGTTCAGCACTGGCCAGCTGAATGGTTGAAAGATGTAGGAAAAAAACCTCACATTCCGGTCCCCATAGTTACCAATGTGAGCGCAGGCCCTAGTCACCCATAGCAGCAAGGTCCCCTGGAAGACAGCGAAGAACAGACTGAGTCGCAGCAGAATGACAGCGACCAGGGTGGAGAAGGCGCAACCGACAAAGAAGAAGGACAAGACTCGGTCCAAACTACTCCAGACCCTAATAGGCAGGATAAGCGCAAGACACTAGAAGTAGAGGAAGTGAACAAACCGCAGCCCCGAAAGAAAGCGAAGGCGTCAAAGGATAAGAATATCGACAACACACCCGGCTTGACAAGCGAGGAGCTTGGTGAGGCTTTGTCAAAGTCCATAGAAGTTCTTACCAAGAAATGGTCAGAGTTTGCCGCTGTACATTTGGATTCCATTAGTGGTGTCGCACAGCACATATCGGAGCTAAAGGACTTAGCAGCACAATTGACGACCGGCACTGTAGCCAGCAGTACCCCGGTAAGTGCACAGCCCGACCTAAGGCAATGGCCAGCTCGAGAAAACAAGGGCCAAGTATCCACCACTGCCCTCATCATAACTGATGCATCATCCTGCGCAGAGATGAGCATGACAGTAGGAATTGATTACACCAAAATGTCTATGATAGAACTACATCTCTGCCAGTCAGCTATCGCAAAAGAAATCCAGGCCCGAGACCAGTATTCACAAAAACAGTTGGACGATACTAGGAAGCAGAATGATAGCCTCGCAGCGCAGCTGGAAGCAGCAGAACAATGAAAGAGGGACACAGAACGCAAGTGGATTACACTGGTCCGAGTTTTGGATGAAGCATGCCGAAGTCTTCCTGACTTCGACGTTCAGCTGGTGGAAGAGCCCGAACAAAGATTAGTCAGGCTGAAAGACTACGCGCAGCAGTCTCGCCATGAAGTTGAGAAGCTCAAAGCGAAACATGAGACTTAAATCGCAGAGCTCCAATTGCGCATCCCTCCGAAAAGTCCACATGAGGTCAAAGAACAGCGCTGCGCAGACATTCAGGCATCCGCAGCGAAGATTTCAAATATTGTGGGCAGTGCAACAAAGCTACTTGGAGACAGTGTAGAGGCTTGGACAACCCTTCATGAACATCCAGAAATAGGACAGCTGCAAGAAACCATCAAGCAGCGACAGGCAGAGCTGGATGCAGTAAAAGTAGAAATTAAGACTCTACCACCTATGGAGAAAATGCTCAGAGTAAAGTGCAGCAAGGAACTCCAGCAGGAAATCGAGTTGTGCAAGGTGAAAGTAACTGAGTTGGAAAACTCCATACAACCATTTGTCAGTGAGGCTTTGGAATTAAGTACTACGGTGGATAGCCAATTCAAAATTCTGCAGGAATATAATGCATTCGCACAGGAGAAATCCAACGAAGTATCATCCACCGTACTGCAGGAGTTGGTGGAAAAGGAGAAAGCAGCTGATGACATCATGCATAGTCTCAATACTCAGTTCACCATCCTCGCAAAGAAGCTGCGTCTGATAGAAGACTAGCAGAGTGTCTCGGGACGGGCCACTAGTGAGTCTTAGGGGCCTGTTGGGACGTGTACTTTAAGGGTCTTTAGTTTTGGTAACTCCGCGGTTTTTAAGGAAGCTTGTAAGCAGAGTTATGGCTCAAAAAAGTCTTAGGGGTGTCGGGTTTGAGAAAAAGCCCTCTTTTTGTAATTAACCCATGGTTTAAGTCCAGGGTTTAGGGTTTGGGATGCCCATGGTTTAAGTCCATGGTTTTGTAATAGTGCGCTGTATAAATAGGCACTTTTGTAAATAAGTCAGGTTAGGATTTTTATGTATAAGGAATTGCTGCAAGCTAAGGCTATTTTTGTAAGAAAAGGTTAAGTCCTAGCTGTGTGCATGGACGACCTCTATAGTTGTGTGCGCAGAGGATTTTTGTAAGTGATTAGAAGATCTACAGCTGTGTGCGCAGAGGCCTGCAGCTGTGTGCGCAACTTTAAGGACTTGAAGGGATCTGCAGCTGAGTGCGTAGATCAGAACTGTGATTTTGTAAAGAGTTGAATAAAACGCAGTTCTGTGGACGTAACCCCTACACTGGGGGTGAACCACGTTATATCTGGTGTTGTGGTTCTTGTGTTATTTTTGTTATGTTCTTTATGCATTGATAAATATATATATATCTGATAAGTAAGATCACTGCTAATAAATAGCTTCGCTGTGAATTCCTAGTAAAGGGTTAAGCAAGTGACTGTTTGTTTATTTATCTACAAAGTTATATATATGAATGTCGGAGCTCTGTGTTAGTTGATTCTAAGTTATTACAGGCTTAAGGTACAGTAATATCCCTCTTCTGCTTGCAGAAACCTGATTCTGCGGCACCCCATAGCTGTTTCGGGTGAGACTGCAACCTGCGCGTAGGTTGTTGCCGAAAGGGCCAACACTGTGGGTCTTTTGTTGGTGCGAAGCTAAAGGTGTAAAACCCGGGTCTGCCCTATTTCCCAACAGGCAGAGTATATTGTAGAGTGTTCAGCTAGCAGTGAAGCAATGTGGCTTCGGAAGTTACTTGCAGAACTGCTTGATCTCGAGTTAGAGGTGGCTTGTATTTTCTATGACAACCAAAGTTGTTTGAAGTTGTACAAGAACCTAGTGTTTCATGACAAGTCCAAGCATATTGAAATTAGGTACCATTATATCAGAGATATGGTACATAAGGGAGCAACGAGGCTCCAATATATTGCGATGGACGAGTAGACAGTCAATGTGTTGATGAAGCCTCCATCGAGAGTGAAATTTTAGTACTTTAGGGACACACTTGGTGTCATGTAGAGAGATGTCCCTCATGAGAGGGATGGATGAGTTCGAAATACAATTCCAAGGATGTAGCTGATGGTTATAACTTATGTGGTAACAATTGGTGGTATTTTATGGGCATGTATTACTCGTCTCTTTGATAACTGGAGAGAGTGATCAACTCATGATGATTGGAGAGAGTGACAATACATGTGATGACTAGAGAGAGTGACCATATAGTTGTATGCATATCCAAGTGAGTATCCATATCCAATTAAGTTTCCTATACAGTTAGTGTTAGACACACCAGGCACACAGAGAGGGCGGGTAAATATGAGTGTGTAGTCTTTATTATTTTTCAATTTTGACAATCAACAACTAATTCATCAATGCATTATTCTACCATTTACATAATCATTTCATAAACATCTACCACTTCATCATTTATAAATAATAAGCATCTAAATCATGGAGTCATAACAAGAACAATAACACAAGAGAACACAACAACAGATGATTTTGTAATCTTTTTGTATTTGTTTTGGAATGGCTGCAACTATGAGATAAAATCATCACCTACTGATACAAAGAGCACCTACTCTTCATCCAGAACCCTGCCTGGTTTTCTTAGACCCTGCTAAGAAGGGTTTGAGGTATCCTAACCTCAAAAGCAAGACAAGCTTGCTTTTACAATTACAACCCACTGTCTCATCATACTCATCACACAGACATATATCACTATTAAGTGCGCTCACTGCCACATCATCTTTATGTCCACATCATCACTCTCATATTAAACATCACTGTCAGGGATATCATTATCAATAGCTCTTATCAATCATAGCGCTGTCAAAACACTGTCATCATGCATACATCACTATAGCATATCACTATGTAAACTTTACTGAGCTGAGCATATCATTGTGTACTAAGCATCTTATTGATCACATCTGAGTCTACTGAAAATATCACTGAGCATACTAAGCATATCACTGACATCACACACACACATATGTATACATATATATATCACTGTATATTGTACATACCTTTCACTTCAGTGTACTGTATATACACTTTACATTCATGCTTCACTTTACATTTACATTATATTGCATAGGCTTACATTACTGAGTGATGGTTGCATCACTGAAGTTAAAATGAGTCATTGTGAGTAATTGTATACTAAGTGTTGACTCATTACCATACCTTTTCCTAGAGATGAAGAAGATAGTCTATGCTAAAATAAAACCTTGTGGTTGTGACTTTAGAAATTTGTTACCAGCTGTGTATGATTTCTCCAAGCCTGTGTATGACTCCTCCAAGCTTGGGACTGCTAAAAACTTGTGCAAACTTGGGACTTCTAGCTATCAAAATTTCGGACTGTGTTAGCAACAGTCTTCTTCCTGTAGACTAGTTCGACTTTTAAACAAAGCTTGGACTGTGATTTCTCCAAGGTTGACAGGCTTCCCCTCTTCAAACTTCTGGAAAGAGAATGACTTCAAAACTGCATCTCAATATTGTGACAAGGGGCTAAAAAACTTCTCCTTTAAATCATGACTGAGATAGATGTGTAGAATCCCAATAATTTTTTTGTTAAGATATTGTTTGTTGCCACCGAAAATTTTATCCTCAGACACACCGAATTTTTGAGAAGAATTTCACTTCATCTTTATGTCCTTTAGACAAAAGTAAAAATAAAAATCAAGGATAAAACAATCACTACATACGAAGACTTTATCTTCTACTATAGTTGCTGTAGATGCCCACAAATTAACCTCAGTTGACACAAAAAAAAAAACAGAGCTAGATCATCATTCCACCATATCTAGGACTATTTGAGAACTGTGTAAATTTGAGACTAGTGTGAGAATGCTGATATAACTCAATGCAAGTCCAAGAGTGGACTGCTCAACCTCCTCTACTGCTGCAAAAACAAAATAAAAAACCAAAAAGTTTATTCCTATTGACTGCTTCTCCTCTGCAATTCGGGACTATGGAAACCCTCCAACAATCACCTCCAAAATTCCCCAGTCTATCCTTAGAGAGTTTACATCTTCATCTTCATCATTATTGGGATATCAATAGTGCAAAACTTGGGTCCTCTTCTTACTGCTCCGAATTTTAGAGCTCAATGTTAACCACAAAATCACCAAAAAAAAAAAGTAGTCTGTGATTGCCACAGTGCAGCAGTAAACATCCGAATTTTAGAGCTATTATTTTCCACGAATTTTACTCAAGGTATTGTGTAAATGACTCATGTGTATATTTATACAAAATCGTGGACATAAACTGGGTCGACCTGTCCTTTAAATGAATTATTTTAATTTTTGAATTTTAATTTTTTAACTAGGCTGACCTGTATGTACTTTGCCAATTAAATTTTTTATTTTAATTCTTGTTGAGCCGACCCTCTCATCAAAAATATATCCATGTCCTGTGGGAGGGTTTCTTGACATTAGTATTATTTCAAGGGTTGTTAGGTCCTTCATATGGATCAATAATGGTTTGTGTTACCCTTGCATGCGATTTTTTAACTATGATCCATATTGGAACCTTGATTAAGTAGTCTATTTGAAAAGAAACTTTACTTCAAGAGTTGGGCACCAAAATATTCACACACATGAGCCACACAAGGCTTGTGGGCTTGACGATACCTCAAGAACGCAAGGACCATTTAGTGCAATGGGCTCCACCTAGTGCAAGATATACAAGGGATTTATGGTCATCATGGCTTAGGGTTTGTAAACCATTAAGTGTCATGTCCCCAAAACATCTTCACCCCACCTTCAAGGGTACAAGGATCATCATCAAGTGCAAATAAGCGTGTCTAAGGGTCCAAGCGCCATCATATGTGTGTGGGTGCCTTCATCATGCCATCTAACCACATCAAGGGAAAGAAATGGGCTTCATGATCTTTGTAAGGGAATCAAGGTCATCATCAAGGGTTCCAATCATTCATTAAGTCATCAAGGACCTTTAATCCAACAAATGTGGGTCCAAGGGCTTTTTCATCAAGCAAGAGGCATCATGGGATTCTTCAACTATCTTAGTCATGCAAGGGGACCTCTATCGGTCAATATACATCATGACATCACCCGTGGGGTTGTCAGACATTCTCCTAGGGTACCATGACACCATCAGAGCATGGATGACCATAGAATGGGTCATTAATGTTTTTCCAACCCATCTAGGCCTTCTCCATCATCCATAAGAGCTTCAACATCATCTCCAGGGTCTTCAGTACCATCAGTAGGATCTTCAACATCTTCAACAAGGTGGTGGCTTCAAGATTGAACCTTGTGGGTACAGGGACCTTGTCAATTGTGTCATGTCCCCACCCCTCTACTCGACGAAGAGGATGCAACCATGGCATAGCTACTAGCTATCTAATCCGGGAAAACTAGCCTCATAATCATGATATAAAAATGCATTGGAAATAAACATACATAGATGCATAAACATTCAATATACATCGAAAGCATTTAGATTTCATTCAACACATTAACATGTTCATCATATTTATAAATCAAATACAAGTGCAGAGATTTAACACAAGAGATACTTATTTTAGAAGAAGCTTGCCCCGCAACCAGCTATGTCGTTGCAACATTCCACCCAACCATAGGCCAGTGTGTTCATCAATCTTTCAACAACATTTCCACCCCCGAGTTGGGCATGATTCCCACAAGGAACAAGGGAACACTAGTAGACTCACACATAGCCAAAGGTATATCAAAATTCAGCCAAGCCAAATAGAGTTGGGTTTATTAGGTTGCAAAGGAGTTGGAAAGGCTGACTGCTAAGCTAGTGAGCTCATCAATAGAGCTATGGACACCTGCACCAAATCTAGCCTGGCTTCTAAACATATACCCACCCAACAAAAGGAAGAATCCCCTTCTCTGCTACACAGTCCCTTAGGCTATGGCTTCCCTTCCAGTGCTATTCAAAGTGTGCAAAGAAGAAAACCAACCCCCTAGATCTGTCGATGAGGTTCCTTCACACACTAGGTTTATCAAGCTGATCAGACCCCATTTCCACTCCCAATTCAATGTAGGCCAAATACAAAAGATGCACCCACAGCACAATACAATTTCTGGGTTTGAGGAAAAACAGTTTGGGCAACAAAAATGAATTGCCAGGATGGGTAAGACAGTCCCCTAACAACAATTCGATTTTTGTAGACGTTTTGGCCCTAACGTGGCCAAAATGGACTCAACAACACCCAAATTAGTGGGTCTCTTCTTCCCCTCACTGGGCATTGCCAAAAAATGATTTCCAGCTTGGAAACAATGGGGAAAAATGCATCAAAAACATGGGGAAGGAAACTCAGCCATTGATAATCACCAAAAAATGATTTCCCAGCTTGATCAAAATGAGGTAACAACAAAAAAACGTGAATGGTTTCACACAAAGGAAGTTCTAATTGCCTCCCAGAGCTCCATGTGAAGGAAAATGGTGAGAAAAACATGAAAACATGAAAGCATGGTAGAATGGGATATGTTTTTGGGTTTTTACTTGCCGAAGGAGTCAAAACACATTTCCCAAAAACTTATGGCTTCTACAATTCAAATTTTGGGTCATCATACCTTTCCCATCCCATGCAATAACCAACCCAACCAATTTTTGGTAGTGATAAATGATTGGGTGAATTAGACAAGAAAGGTAGTTTACAGTTTGATGGGTTCTCCCTTTGACATAGCTGGTTGTGGGTTTTTAATTAAATTGCATATTTACATGATGTCCAAAATTATATTGTGTTGGCTAGCACAAAATACCATTGGCAACGATTTTTAATCGTCAAAACATAAAACACTAAATCGATGGTGGGGCTTTTTCCTTTAGCTCCACACCATGATTAATTACAATATATACATCATATACATTTAATGCAAGCAGGGTCAAACCGGGGTGTTACATTCCCCTCCCCCTTCAACAGCACCGTCCTCAGTGCTTTACAAAATTGAACAAAATGCTACACTGGTATCGCCCTTAGTGCTCCATAGTATTGAACAAAAATGGATGCGCCAATCGCATGGCATCCTCCAGCTCTCACGTAGCCTCTTTAGGACCATAGTCCTCCCATTGCACATGTATCTGCCCTATGGCTCGGTTCCGGAGCATTGTGACCTTCCTGTCGAGGATGCGCATTGGCTAGATTTGGAACTCTCCCTCTAGTTCCACCTGAATCACATCCCAATTTATCACATGGTTAGGATCATGTACATATTTCTTAAGAAAAAAAACATGAAAAAAATTATGATCTCTAGTGCTAGTAGGAAATGCAAGTCTATATGCAACTAGCCTTGTTCTTTCAAGCACTTCAAACGACCCACAATATCTAGGAGACAACTTGGCACAACTTCCAAGCTTCAAGGAACTCTTCTTTGTCCTCACTCTGAGGTAAACATGATCCCCAACATTAAACTCTATGTTCACCCTATGCTTATCTGCATAGCTTTTATGTATGTCCTGGGCTACTTTTAGATTCTGCCTGATCTTTACAACCTCTTGCTCTATTTCCTTAAGCAATTCTGGCCCAAGAACAATCCTGTTCACTGGATTATCCCATGTCACTGGTGTCCTGCACCTTCTGCCATACAAATATTCATATGGACTCATCCCCAAGGATGCTTGTTGTCCATTGTCATAAGCGAACTATACCAAGTGTAAATAATCTTCCCACTTGGTTGGTTTGTCCATCACATATATGCGAAGCATGTCTTCAAACACTTGATTCACTCTCTATGTATGACCATTAGTCTGAGGATGGTAGGCAGTGCTGAAGTTTAGCTTTGTACCCAAATCTGCAAACAAACCCTTCCAAAATTGGAAATGAACTTGACATCTCTGTTAGAGACTACTGCTTAAGTAAATCCATGCAATTTGAAAATATCCTTCATGAATATTTTTGCAATGTCATCAGTCTTATGTGTAGATTTAACCGGTATGAAATGTGCTTCCTTTGTCAACTTGTCCACCACAACCATGATGGAATCATGTTGTCTCCAAGTCATTGGAAATCCTGTAGTAAAATCCGTGGAAATAACTCCTAATTTCCATTCTGGAATTGGCAAAGGCTGCAACAAACTTGCTAGGTGTTGATGCTCAACCTTTACATGCTGACATTTCATGCACCTTGAAATATATTCAACCATGTTCTTTTTCATCCCTGGCAAAAAATACTGCTTTCTGGCTGTAGCAATTGTCTTCTGATATCCTGGATGACCAGAATATGGAGCTTGATGGATCTCGCCCATAACCATTCTGCTCAAATCTACTACAATTGGAATATAGACTCTCTTCTTATAAGTACAAAGTCCATCTTCTTCCAATTTATATCCCTCATACCTCTTCTCAAGAATTTGTTGCTGCAATTTGTCTTTTACCTGCTCATACAATTCATCTCCAGCAGTATGATTAACAATCTGCTGTCTCAAAATTTGATTGGAAAATACTAAGAGATGCCACATGCATTTCCTGTACCTTTCTGCTGAGTGCATCGGCTACCTTATTCTCTTTTTCCTTTATGTGTTTGATTTCAAAATCAAACTCACATAAAAACTCTAGCCATATCGCTTGCCTAGCATTTAGAGTAGGCTGATCAAACAAATACTTTAGACCACAATGGTCTGTCCTTAACTCAAATATTCTTCCCATCAAGTAATGCCTCCACATCTTGAGAGCATGTACTATGGATGCAAGCTCTAGATCATGAGTGGCATAGTTCTTCTCATGCTCCTTCAGCTTTCTTGACTCATAACATATCACGTGGTTGTCTTTCATAAGAACTCCATGTCCTTGACCGCATGCATCTGTACACACCACAAAACCTTTCTCCGGGTTTGCAATCTTCAATATTGGTGCACTTGTGAGAAGGTTCTTCAACTGCTGGAAGCTTTCTTCACACCTCGGTGTCCATTCAAAATTTATTCCCTTCTTTTGCAAAGAAGTGACTAGATGTGCAACCTTGGAGAATCCTTCAATGAATCTCCTATAGTATCCTGCAAGTCCCATAAAAGATATTACATCTATCACATTTCTTGGAGTGGTCCAATTCATAATGGCCTCAATCTTCTTAGGGTCTACAGATATGCCCTCATCTGAGATAATGTGACCCAAATAATGAATCCTATCTCTATAGAAGTCACACTGGCTCAACTTTGCATATAGATTATGCTCCCTAAGCATTTACAATGTCAATCTCATATGCTCTTGATGCTCTTCCTCATTCTTAGAATAGATAAGAATTTCATCAAGGAAAACAAGAACAAACTTGTCCAAATACCTGTTGAAGAAACTATTCATAAGGCACAAAAATGTAGCTGGTGCATTTGTGAGACCAAATGGTACCACTACAAACTCATAGTGTCCATACCTTGTTCTGAAGGCTATCTTCTGAATATCTTCATCCTTGATTCTTACATGATGGTAACCAAACCTCAAGTCAATCTTGGAAAATACCTTTGCTCCTCTCATTTGATCAAAGAGGCCATCAATCCTAGGAAAAGGATATTTGTTCTTCATAGTGACTTTTTTTAGTTGTCTGTAATCAATACACAATTTGAGTGTACCATCTTTCTTCTTCACAAACAAAACTGGCGCTCCCCAAGGAGACACACGGGGTCTGATATACTTCTTCTCCAACAACTCTTGCAGCTGCATCTTCAGCTCTAACTTTCTGGTGTGCTCATCCTGTACAGTGTCTTAGACACTAGTGCTGCTCCTGGAACAAGTTCAATTGTGAAATCAATGTCTCACATGAAAGTCCTCCAAACTAGGAGTTCTATTTTCTATTTCCTACAAAATATGAGTTGCATACAACTGGCAACCTTTCCTACATAACTTCTTCAACTGCATTGCCAAAATCTGCCTCACAGAAATCACCTTTGGAATGCCTTTCACAACTCTTTGGTTCCCTTCTTCATCGACCATGCATTCAAAAGTCTTATTATAACAGTCAAGCTTTACCCTGTGAGCTTATAACCAATCCATTTCGATGAGAACATCATAGGAACCAAGTGGTAGAACATTCAGATCTATATAAGTGACCCATCCAATCATGGGCCAATGGAAATTTCTCTACCAATTCACTAACCTTCCTCTTAGTTCTAGTGGCTAGTTAAACTAACCAAGATTTGCTATGCTTTACTTTCTTAAAAGCACAAATCTCCACTACTCTAGGAGTAATGTAACTGTGAGTAGAACCAGGGTCAATCAAAATAGAAACATATTGCTCAACAATCTTATGTGCAACTTCAACCACAATTGACTGGTGATCTACTTGGCGGTCCTCCAGTGTTGCATAGATCCTAGGGACAACCCTTTCTACTTGACCCACTATTTCTGCCTCTTGAATGTTGTAAGATGACTTTGCATTCTCATTATCAAGTGGACAATTCTTGCACATGTGGGGTCCTCCACATGTCCGACATTGAAGTGGTTCTCTGTTCTGTTGTGGATCTTTTGGCTTCTCTCCCATCACTCTAGCTGGCTACTTCTCAGCTTGGAATGGATGCTTCTTTTGATTCCTGAAGTTAGAAGGTTTAAAACCTTTCTTCCTTTGGTTAGACTTCTCTTTCTTCTTGTCCTTCCATGTCTTATTATAATCAGGTTTTCCTTTGCTTTGCTCATAGCAATACCTATCTTTCCTTATTGCTTTTTCAAGAGTTCTAGGTTCGTAAAACTCAATTTTTTTTTGTAAGACTGAGGCAATCCACTCAGGAAATGACGGATCTTCAATTTTTCATCTTTGATGTACCTGACATACCTCAATATTTCCAAGATCTTGTTTGCATACTCTTTCATGGTCTATTGTCCCAATCTCAGCTCATGGAATTCTTTAATATTATCATCATAGTACCTATCAGAGAGGTACTTCTGCTTGAAATACTTCTGGTACTGTTTCCACACAATCCTCCTTTCATTAATATTTTTCACTTGCCTGAAGTGCTCCCACCATATGGATGCTCTTCCAGTCAAATTGAAGATGGCTACCCTATCCTTCATATTTCCTAGATAGTCTTGGACTTGGAAATATTTCCTCATCCCAAGAAGCCAAGCTTCAGCTTCTTGTCCATTCTTTATCTCACCATTAAAGGTAGGAGGCCTTGCCTTCTTAAATTCATCATGGGAATGGTTCTAGTAGCGCCTCTTTTTCTTACTCTTGTGAGAAGAAGAAATTGAATCCCTAGTGGATCCTTTCGATTCAAATGACTCACTAGGAGATCTATTCCTTCTTCTGGTACTGCTCTTAATACCTTCTAGTCTTATTGTCTGGTCCCCAGAGTTCATTTGCCTCTAGATGTCTGTCAAAATTTGCAGCATGGCTGCATTTAATTGATTCTGCTCCTCTTGAGCCTTAACTAATCTTTCATTATATTCCCTGTAACTTTGCATCTCCACCCTTAGGCTTCTCATGGTGGCTGCAAAATCTGGGGGAGTATCTTGGAATCTTCTCCCATTTGACTCTGTCTTGGCATTTCCCACATGGATGTTTTCTGCCATAACATCTTCCTCGTGCTCATAGGGATCTTGTGCATCATTCATGCCGAAGGTTCTCATGGCTAAAACACAACTCACTTTACCCAACTACACTATCTGGAATGTTGCCTTTGAAGGTGACTATGATTCTACAAAATGTGTTAATAAACACGATTGTTAGCTACAAAACATTCACATGAATCATACATTACTTACCTTCACTTGGAAAAATCATACATTGAAACTTTGCCCAAAACACATAATTTTCTTTTCACAAGAAAAAATATCTAAAGGGTACGACGAGGGTTAAGGGGGCTTGAACCTTGTGGCCATTGTAGGGCGGGTTGAGGGTAGTTCCCTCATTTTTTTTTGTAAATCCTTCGATTCTGCGCAATTTGGCGCACAAACTTGCTGCCATTTTTCCATTTTTCGGACCCCTGGAATCCCACTGAAAAGCCTTCTGAATTGCCTTGTCAAAACTCTATTTCGGAGCAGTTCACCCAATATTTCCGAAGTGTCGGCTCAATTTGTCTTTTTCCTTTCACTGTAGTGATTTTTTTTTTGATTTTCATCCGCTATGGACTTCCACTATTGTGACCCACTTTCAGCCAACATAGCCGCCATTGCGGGTCGGATCTACCATCCTAGCTGCCGCTGCTGTCAACTTATTCCTTCTCTTTCAACCGCGGCTGCAAGTGACTCTTTGACTTCTGTCTGTCGCTCGTCGACTTGACCTATCCGATGCTCATCGATGAAAAACTGAACTTCCAGCCGCTATTGTGGCTCCTTTTTCATCTTCCGTCCGCCACCGTTGTGGCTCCAACTTCTTCTTTCATTCGCCGCTTTATTGGCTCGATATCCTCTTCCTTTCGCTGCCTCTTCGTCGGCTTCTTCCTCAACTTCCACCCACCATAGCAGCTCTTCCCTCATCTTCCATTTGCTGTGGTTGCTTGAACTCAAACTTACACCCGCCGCATCGAGAAAGAACCGCCGAAGTCTCCACTGTGGAAAGAACTTTAGTTGCCGCCTGCTTTTCCAGCTCCCTTTGGGAAATGCACCCGTCAACGCATTCCTAGAAACCCAGCTGCCACTGTAGCTTGCCTTCAACCTTTCTTAACCGCTATTGCAGCTCGTCAGCTCGTCGGCAAAAAGATCCTTTTGCCTCCACCGACGTATCGACTCCGATTCTTCTAACTAGGCTGATAGGCAATTTCTCATACTTAGAGAAATTTTTGGAAAATTTATCTGTCTGTGCTTCTTTTTCTTACTGACCACAGAGGTAATTCTACCCTCTATCAGCTGCTCTCCTTGGCCCATTGAGGCCCAATGCTGCAACCAAGAAGCTCTGATACCACATTGTCATGTCCCCACCCCTCTACTCGACAGAGAGGACACGACCATGGCATAGCTGCTAAGTATCTAATATGGGAAAAATAGCCTCATAAACATGATATAAAAATGCATTGGAAATAAACATACACAGATGCATAAACATTCAATATACAACAGAAGCATTTACATTTCATTCAATACATTAACATGTTCATCATATTTATAAATCAAATACAAGTGCAGAGATTTAACACAAGAGATACTTATCTTAGAAGAAGCTTTCCCCGCAACTAGCTACGCCGCTGCAACGTTCCACCCAACCATAGGCTAGTGTGCTCATCAATATTTCAGCAACACTTCCACCCCTAAGCTAGGCATGATTCCCACAAGGAATAAGGGAACACTAACATACTCACACATAGCCAAAGGTATATCAAAATTCAGCCAAGCCAAACATAGTTGGGTTTATTAGGTTGCAAAGGAGATGGAAAGGCTGACTGCTAAGCTAGTGAGCTCATCCACGGAGCTATGGACACCTACACCAAATCTATCCTGGATTCTAAACATCTACCCACCCAACACAAGGAAGCATCCCCTTCTCTGCTACACAATCCCTCAGGCTATGGCTTCCCTTCCAGTGCTATTCAAGGTGTGCAAAGAAGAAAACCATTCCCCTAGAGCTGTTTGTGAGGTTCCTTCACACACTAGGTTTATCAAGCTGATCAAACCCCATTTCCACTCCCAATTCAATGCAGGCCAAAGCCAAAATATGCACCCACAACACAATACGATTTTTGGGTTTGAGGAAAAACAGTTTGGGCAACAAAAATGAATTGTCAGGATGGGTAAAACAGTCCCCTAACAACAATTCGATTTATAGGGATGTTTTGGCCCTAGCGTGGCCAAAATAGACTCAACAACACCCAAATTTGTGGGTCTCTTCTTCCCCTCACTGGGCATTTCCAGAAAACAATTTCCAGCTTGGAAACAATGGGGAAAAATGTAGCAAAAATGTGGGGAAGGAAACTCAGCCACTGATAATCACCAAAAAATGATTTCCCAGCCTGAGAAAAATGAGGTAACAGCAAAAAACGTGAATGGTTTCACACACAGGAAGTTCCAGCTGCCTCCCAGAGCTCCACGTGAAGGAAAATGATGAGGAAAACATGAAAACATGAAAGCATTGTAGAATGTCATACGTTTTTGGGTTTTTACTTGCCCAAGGAGTCAAAACCCATTTCCCAAAAATTGATGGCTTCTACAATTCAAATTTTGGGCTGTCATACCTTTCCCATCCCATGCAATAACCAACCCAACCAATTTCTGGCAGTAATAAATGATTGGGTGAATTAGACAATAAATGTAGTTTACAGTTTGATGGGTTCTCCCTTTGACATTTGGATTTTCCCCATTGTCCCAAGGGTTTGAATACCCTTATCCTTAGGAAATCAAGCCCCCATATCATTATTTGTTGCATTGACATAGCTGGTTGTGGGATTTTAATTAAATTGCATATTTACATGATGTCCAAAATTACAATGTGCCGACTAGCACAAAATACCATCGGCAACAATTTTTAAACGCCGAAACATAAAATGCTAAATCAATGGTGGGGCTTTTGCCTTTAGCTCCACACCATGATTAATTACAATATATACATCATATACATTTAATGCAAACGAGGTCAAAACCGGGGTGTTACAAACTGGGTACAAGGTGCTTGAAGGAACAAACCCACTTTGTAAGGGGTCCAAGGCACTGCAAGTGGGACTTGGTGGCTTCACTGACATCTTGTGGGGCCACTACAAGTCCATGTTGGCATCAACGAAAATTTCATTAACAATCTCCCCCTTTGTCATTGATGACAACAACTCATGCTCCCCCGGTGAGCATGCTCCCATTTTGTTGTCATCTCTCCCTTTGTCTTCATCTCTCCCCCTTTGGCATCAATGGGAAAGGGTGACTACATATAGACATATGAAGGTACTGATCACTCATCATTGCTCCCCTTGTCAATATGCACGATCCTAGGACATGTCTGTATGCCTGGAGTAACCATCCTTTCTCCTTTGAGTCCATCCTCTAGCCTCATGAACTCAAGGTGTGCTAAGGTCTTTGAGAGACCTTACACTTAGCTTGCCATATGTAAGCCATCCTCCCCGCTCCGATCAACCTCTCCTATCTTTAATTTCTCGGTCTTCCTCATCTATACTTGCTTCTTGGAATCTGTTCTTTGAGCATTTTTTCTTTCATTTGCACTAGCTTTCCTTGATGAGTTGTATAGGTAACTTCTCAAGGGTTGTTTTCATGTACTCCAATAATCTTGAGCTTTGTTCCCAAGTCCACTACAACTATAACACCTCATCGTACAGCAATATACAGCAATGTGACCAACATTGTTGCATGTCCAACACCTGACTGAGCTATTGGAACTTCCAACACTTATTTGATCAGCTTCATTTATCCATGCTTGAGAGTGTCCCTGACTTTAGGCATTTGTCTTCTGATCTTCAAATCTTCTTGCTGATGTATATGAAGGACTGCTTCTTGGTTGACTTCTTTGACTTGCACATTCTTGGGCTTTGTGGCCAAACCCACTACAGGTGTAGCATCTCAATGTGTGACATGTGGCAGCAACATGTCCGACTTGATTACATGTCCATCATCTAATTGAGCCATTGGGGCTTCCAGCCCTTCTTCTTCCATAGAATCTACAATCCATAGCCTTATGACCAAAGTTAGAACAAAATAACAATAACCATTGAAACTAATTTCATACCTGGGTCTTGTGAGCTTGCTTTGAGGAATAGAGATAACTCCTTGCTTCATCTTTGAACTTCCAAATTCCTTGTTGTCATGTGCAGGTGCATGGGGAGCAGCTTTGGATGTTGATGGACCTGCTTCTGGAGTCTTCAGAGACCAAGTGTCATCTTCAAATTTTTCCTTGTTCTTCTTGTAACCAAGACTGGTTTTGTCAAGTGGAGAACTCTAGAAATCCAAGATCTTATCTAGGACAATTGAACTGTCCTTGAACTTGACAAAATATTTATTCTTCTCGCCTTTCTTCCTGATCCCAACTACCTCCATTTCTAGCTTTTGGATAGTTTCCTCCTTTCCTTCCAGCTGAATCTTCAGGTTTTCTTCTATCCTCTTGGATTCGTCCAATTGAGTCTTCAGATCATGATTGGCCTCTCTAGTTTCTTCAAACTCTATAGCAGGCTCATTTGGTTCTTCCTTTTGACTGATCAATTCAGTCTTTAGTTGCTCATCTTAAACATCCATGTCTTTCATTTGATCCTGCAAATATTTGTCCTTATTTTTAAGCTTTACAAGCAACACTTTCATTGTCATGGTCTTCTATTGATATTCATTCAAGGAGTTCAAGATTTTCTTTTTGAACTTTGTGAAATCACTCTAGTTCATATTTACTGTGTTCAGGAACCAATTGGCTTTGAGATCTATATTCAGCAACGTGAGATGTATCTCATGTGCAACCTTTGATAGCCCTTCATCATCATCTGCAAGAACCTTCTCAATTTCATCACACAAGCTTTCACTATAGTCACAAGAGTCCATACTTTTACTGGAGTCCTCTTCTTGCTTCTCTTCTTCCCGATTGCTCTCTTCCGTGGGCTTGTCTCTTGATTCCTGATCTGTCTTTTCGGGTTCTGGTCTTGCCTTATGATACCCGCTTTCCAACTTGAACCATAATTCTTTTGCTAAAGTGTACTCCCCTACACTTTCTTTCACTGAATTGGGAAGTCCATCCATGAGGTTCTTAAAAGCTGCAGTATTGTCCTTCTTTGTTTCCTTATGTGCAGCTAGTTTGCCCTTCTTGTTTGATGGAGCAAGTGGACTGATCACAATCTCCCAAACTCCAAACTTCTTCAGATAAGCCTTCATTTGCTCCTCCAATTGAAATACTTTGTCATGTCAAGTATAGGCATGTCATTGCTTGATGACACTTCCTTTTCCTTCATTGTGTCTCAGGATCTCCTTCAAGCTTGCTAGGCCTATGACGAAGGCCGAATCTGATACCAATTGTTAGACATACCAGGTACACAGAGAGGGGTGGGGGTGAATCTGAGTGTGTAGTCTTTATTATCTTTCAATTTTAACAATCAACAACTAATTCATCAATGAATTATTTTACCATTTACATAATCATTTCATAAACATCTACCACTTCATCATTTATAAATAATAAGCATCTGAATCATGGAGTCATAACAAGAATCATAGCAAAAGAGAACACAACACCATATGATTTTGTAATCTTTTTATATTTGTTTTGGAATGGATACAACCGAGAGGTAATCAACACCTACTGATACAAAGAGCACCTACTCTTCATCCAGGACCCTACTAAGAAGGGTTTGAGGTATCCTAACCTCAAAAGAAAGACAAGCTTACTTTTACAATTACAGCTCAATGTCTCATCATACTCATCACACACACATATCTCACTGTCAAGTGTGCTCACTGCCACATCATCTTTCTGTCCATGTCATCACTGTCATATTAAACATCACTCTCAAGCATATCATTATCAATAGCTCTTATCAATCATAGCACTGTCAAAACACTGTCATATTGCATACATCATTGTAGCATATCACTATGTAAACTTTACTGAGCTGAGCATATCATTGTTTACTAAGCATCTTACTGATCATATCTGAGTCTATTGAAAATATCACTAAGCATACTAAGAATATCACTGGCATCTCACACACACATCTGTATACATATATATATCATTGTATATTGTACATACCTTTCACTTCACTGTATTTTATATACACTTTACATTCATGCTTCACTTTACATACTGCATAGGCTTACAATACTGAGTGATGGTTGCATCACTGAAGTTAAAATGAGTCATTGTGAGTAAATGTATACTAAGTGTTGACTAGGTACCATACCTTTTCATTGAGATGAAGAAGATAGTCTATGCTGAGATAAAGCCTAGTGGTTGTGACTTTAGAAATTTGTTACCACTCGTGTATGATTTCTCCAAGCCTATGCATGACTCCTCCAAGCTTGTGATTGCTAAAACATTGTGCAAACTCGGGACTGCTAGTTGTCAAAATTTTAGACTGTGTTAGCAACAGTCTTCTTCCTGTAGACTAGTTCGACTTTTCAACAAAGCTTGGACTGCGATTTCTCCAAGGTTGACAGGCTTCCCCTCTTCAAACTTCTGGAAAGAGAATGACTTCAAAATTGCAGATCGATACTGTGACAAGGGGCTAACAAACTTCTTGTTTAAATCGTGACTGAGATAGATGTGTAGAATCCCAATAAATTTTTTGTTAAGATATTGTTTGTTGCCACCGAAAATTTTATCCTCAGACACACCAAATTTTTGAGAAGAATTTCACTTCATCTTTATGTCCTTTAGACAAAAATAAAAATAAAAATCAGAGATAAAATAATCACTTCACATGAAGACTTTATCTTCTATTGCAGCTGTTGTAGATGCCCACGAATTAACCTCGATTGACACCAAAAAAAAATCAGAGCTAGATCATCATTCCAGCCATATCTAGGACTGTTTGAGAACTGTGTAAATTCGGGACTGGTGTGAGAATGCTGATATAACTCAATGCAAGTCCAAGAGTGGACTGCTCAACCTCCTCTGCTGTTGGAAAAACAAAATCAAAACAAAAAAGTTTACTGTTTTTGAATGCTGCTCCTCTGCAATTGGGGACTGTGGAAACCCTCCAACAGTCACCTCTGAAATTCCTCAGTCTATCCTCAGAGAGTTTACATATTCATCTTCATCATTATTGCGATATCAACAGTGCAAAACTTGGGTCCTCTTCTTAATGCTCCGAATTTCAGAGCTCAATGTTAACCACAAAATCACACAAAAAATAGGTTGTCATTGCCACAGTGCACCAATAAACATCTGAATTTCAGAGCTAGTATTTTTCACAAATTTTTCTCAAGGTATTGTGTAAACGACTCATGTGTATATATATACAAAATTGTGGACATAAACTGGGTCGACCTGTCCTTTAAATGAATTATTTTAATTTTTGAACTGGGTCGACCTGTATGTACTTTGCCAATTAAAATTTTTATTTTAATTCTTTTTGTGCCGACCCTCTCATCAAAAATATATACACGTCTTATGTGAGGGTTGCTTGACATTAGTCTTATTTCAAGGGTTGTTAGGTCTTTCATATGGACCAATAATGGACTGTGTTTCCCTTGCATGAGATGTTTTAACTATGATCCATATTGGAACCTTGATTAAGTAATCTATTTGCAAAGAAACTTTACTTCAAGAGTTGGGCACCAAAAGCTTCACACACGAGCCACACAAGGCTTTTGGGCTTGGTGATACCTCAAGAAATCAAGGACCATTTAGTGCAAGGGGCTCCACCTAGTGCAAGATATACAAGGGCTTTATGGTCATCATGGCTTAGGGTTTGTAAGCCATTAAGTGTCATGTCCCTATAACATCTTCACCCCACCTTCAAGGGTACAAGGATCATCATCAAGTGCAAATAAGAGTGTACAAGTGTCCAAGTGCCATCATATGTGTGTGGGTGCCTTCATCATGCCATCTAACCACATCAAGAGAAAGCAATGGGCTTCATGATATTTGCAAGGGAATGAAGGTCATCATCAAAAGTTCCAAGTCTTCATTAAGTAAAAAGGATCTTTAATCCAACAAATGTGGGTCCAAGGGCTTCTTCATCAAGCAAGAGACGTCATGGGCTTCTTCAACTACCTTAGCCATGCAAGGGGACCTCTATCAGTCAAGATCCATCATGACATCACCTATTTGGTTGATAGACCTTCTCCTAGGGTACCATGACACCATCAGAGCATGAATGACCATAGAATGGGTCATTACTGATTCTCCAACCCATCTAGGGATTCTCCATCATCCATAAGAGCTTCAACATCATCTCTAGGGTCTTCAGCACCATCAACATGGTCTTCAACATCTTCAACAAGGTGGTGGCTTCAATATTGAACATTGTGGGTACATGGACCTTGTCAACTGGGTACAAGGTGCTTCAAGGAACAAACCCACTCTGTAAGGGGTCCAAGGCACTGGAAGTGGGTCTTGGTGGCATCAATGACATCTTGTGGGGCCACTGCAAGTCCATGTTTGCATCAATGACAATTTCATCAACAGTTAGAGCTAGTATTTATGTGTGTAATGGAGATACTAACCAACTCATGATGATTGGAGAGAGTGACCATACTCGTGATGAAAAGAGTGACCATATAATTGTATGCATATCTCGTTGAGTTTGCGTATCTAATCAAGATGCATATCTAGTGAACTGGAGAGCATGGCCAAATTGTGATGATTGGAAAGAGTGACCATACTTGTGAGGGTTGGAGAGAGTGATCATACTTGTGATGATTGGAGAGCATGACCATACTTGCAATGGTTGGAGAGAGTGACCATTCTTGTGATGAATGGAGAGTGTGACCATACTGTAATGGTTGGAGAGAGTCAGTTAGTGAAGTCGGACCCATAATAGGAAATTTACTTGAGAGACATGTATAAATAGAGAGGGCACACTTCTCGTTTGGAGAAATCACTCACTCAATCAAGTTTGCTAGAGAGAGAGAGAAGAACAAGTTCGCTTGGGACAAGAGTAGCTGCATTGAAGACATCTTATTCTTAGGGTTTCTTATCTTATCTATATTCAGGATATTTATGTGGAGGAGCCTTAGCTCTTCATTATACTAGATTGACATTGTACTTACTGACAAATGTATATTGAAGAAGTTGTTGGGTTTTCTTCCCTTTAAGTGTTTCCTAGAGGAGAAACATTTGTGTCTCTTTTATGTTGTGCTTATCTTTCTTTCAGTGTTCCTATTGCTTATTATTATGATATAGTAGAATTGTTTAAATCTCTATTATATCTACTATTAAAGTACAAATTCTAACACATATCCATAATTTTGCATGATGCTTAGGTTGCAACAAGTAATGTAAAGAAAATAATAGATGCCTGTCGATAAGGGTGGTCATTCTAGTCTTTAAATAATATATAGTGATGGAACATGTGCAAGGTGCCTACCCTTTTCATTTAATTTCAATGGCCATATTTTAATTACTATGCTATTAAACTTTTTTCATTTAATATCTTCTTTATATTATTATACCTGCCGTCGGCAGGTTATATAGCGATCGATTAGTCGCCAAATTCTGTTGACCAATATTAGTTCAAAACAATTAAACCAATGTTTGTTTAAGTTTTTTTAATTTTTATTATTAAAATGAATTTGTTAAATATCAAAAATAATTTTAAAGTTTTTCAAAATTAAGTAAACTGTTTTTTTGATTGGTGCAGAGCAGAGATTTGACAATTTTTCCCTGCTGTGCGATATAATAACTGAATTATAAAAATAAATATAAAATATAAAATTGAAGAAAAAATAAAAACTTGCCACGTATATAGTCTGCCACTGTCATTCATTTCTTTCATTTAATTAAGGACGGTCCGCCCGCCCCTGTCACAAAGAATTTTAATGCTGTTGTCTTTTCCAAAGTTAATAATCATACACGTTTCATGTACTTATTATACTTGCTGTCGGCAGGTTATATAGCGATCGATTGTTATTCATAAAATTGTTTCACTTAACCTTGAACTTGTGATTTATGTTGCTGTTCAAGAAAACGCTCTTGCGCATACAAAACCATAGTAGATGTGATGAGAGACACGTGGCTTCAAATTACATGCCATTTTGAAATCCGGGCTCGGTTAGCTGTGTGATGGATTTTTGGAAGGTGTCGTGACATTTATTTTTACCATTACTTTTGATTAACTCCATTTATGAAATTTTATGGGAATTTTCAAATGAGTTCACAGTGAATTAAAATATAGTTTTCAAATTTTCATTTTTTGAATGGAAAAGCGTAAAGTGTGTTGGCATCAAATTTTCATAAACCTTCACACATGTTTTATTTCCTAGGTTTAAAGGGCTTTCTCAGTATTTGTGTTCTATAAATTATTATACCTGCCGCAGCAGGTATATTGTAAAGGGCTTTCTCAGAATAAATGAATCATATCAGTATTTGACAAAGATTGTAATGATGTTGGGTTTTAGTATGCGATTTGGTTTTTTCTATTCTCAGGGTTTATTTGCAACGAAGAAGTAATCGATAATTTATCTCTGGGATTGATGATTTGGAGCTCTGATATTGCAATTGCACGAAGAATGACGTGTACTAAGATTAATCGTTATCAAGGCTGTTAAAAACTTACTACGAAACCGACAGGGTACTTCATTCCCAGAAGCGTAGAGATTTAAATCATAGATAAAACTATGATCGAATGGAAAAAGTCCATTAATAAATTTCTGAATCTAGGTATAAATAGTTTTTGTGGAAAGTAAACAAAATGGCAGCTACAGAAATACCCCATAACATGTACTGATAAGGAGAGATTCAATAGCATTGACAGGATTAATAGTGAAAGTGTTTTCACTTGTAAACTGTATAGAACAAAGTTGAAGCGTTGATAATGTCAAAGGTCTTCAATACCACTCCTTTGAAGATCAAGTCTACAAAACAGGAACAAGTTCTTGAAACTCGTGATTGGCCCAAAGTCTGTGAGAGTAAGAAAGATAAATCATGAAGAAAGTTGACTAGTGAAAGAATATTACGCAACATTGAAGAGCGAAATTAAAGGGGGAGCAGATCAATAAATCAGACAATAAAGATAGTTACTCTAATTATTGTTATTGCATTGCATTACAGGTCCAGGTGATTGTTCTCAATGCTAATATGCGTTGCCTTGAGTGCCGCGACAGAGTCTCGAAAGTGCTCTCCAAAATGGACAGTAGGTTAATAATTCTTCATCACATTCTGCACATTGACATTAACTCTGTCAATTAGCAGTGTTCTTTATATATAATCAGTTCCAGTGATTGTGTTTGCAAAATGAAAAAGCTTTGAAAACATACCTCCTTGAAGAGGAGAAATACATAACGGTGGCAACCTTCAGGTGGCGTTGGACCCATATATGGCACCACTTCTTTTCCAGTCTCCCATAACTCTGCAAATAACATCAACAGTGACAATAAATACAACTCTCAATAAGAAGAAACCCAATATGCATATATAGAAGCTTTGGGAAGATCACGAAAGGCAATATGTATATATTGAAGGTTTAGGCAGATCAAGAAAGGCAATATGTATATATTGAAGGTTTGGGCAGATCCAGAAGCTTTACCTAATGTGGGAGGAGTTTGGCCAGGGATGTTGATAACAAGCCAATGCAAGAATAGACCTTGCCGCCTGCCTTATATAAACCTTGCTGCATGCCTTCTTCCGCCTAACTTACTGCTTTGACCTCGCTGCTTGCATAATATCGACCTCGATTATTGATACCTGTCTCTCAATTGAGGGCGATCTTGATTACTACCAATACTCTGTAGTCCATGGAATTAGTCACTGCCAAAGTAGCCAGTTTAACATGCCCACTGAGCACAGGAAGCCGAATCAGGTCCTTGCTGATAGGATTAAAAAGATAAAGTTTTGCAAACCGGCCATCTTCCTTATGCAGACACAGAATACCACCCGATGCTGCAACGTAAACTATTTTCTGGAAAGGTTTTGCTTCAATTTTGTGCCACCTGTTCAGTGCCAGATCAAAGAACCATCGCCCATCCCCATCCTTGTTCTGTACCATCAACCATGGCGTATCAAAATCATGATAATATAACGGTGAAGCAATGACCGAACGCCATCGCTTACATACCATCTGAGCCCTTATTACAGATGTAACAGGTAGCTACCCAATCATCGTATCCACAAGCTCATCTAGCAGAATCCCCCAGATTTCTCCATCCAGATCAAGACTTCCGATTTTTTTCTGTAAATGACTCTCATGTCCAGAAACGGCTCACACACTTCGTCTACAACATCGGGAATGATCTTCGAGGCCCTGAGGAGCTCGGCATTCAGAGGAGCACCGCTGGTTGCAGCCATCTATCTATGAGATAAAAGCCAAAACTAACTGATACCATGTGTTTGAATAATCGATCGACTGTTGTATAGAGACGTGTTAGATGCGCTGAACATATGTCATAACATCCATGCACGTGGAAGCTGAAACTTTGAAGTGCAATCCAAATGCCATTGCTTATATGAACACCAAACTTTGAAGTGCAATCCAAATGGTATGTCATTTATCAATGATATATTTTTTTTCATAAGAATGTCTACATTTTAGGGCTATGTATGTGACCTATGAGAATGTCTACATTTTAGGGCTATGAGAATATGGTAGGTATGTATGTGACCTATGAGAATTTTCTGACATGAAATGGCTAAATTGTGTGGTTATGCATGTGACCCATGGCATAATGCTAGGATCCTTAATCAATTCTCTGACATGAAATGGCTAAATTGTATAGTTATGCATGTGACCCATGGCAGAATGTAGGTCCCATATAAATGAAGGGATCCATAGTTGTATGGTAGGCCCTTGTTAATGACCTCATAGATTGAA
>LPNX010958111.1:457927-498582 GCA_001517045.1 Pseudotsuga menziesii | reverse complement strand
AAACAACATAGCAACAAATAATGTCACATAAAAAAAAGCAACGTAGCAACAAATAATACATTGTTACAAATTTTTAATGTTTCATAATTACTTCAACTTATATACAATATAGCATTAAAATATTTCTAAACGGCAGGTATAAGCAGCCTTGCTGCTATTTCACTTGTTCATTCTATTAAAGACACCAAATTCACATTACCAACTAATATTTAACGTGATCAAATAAAATAATGGGTTCTTGATAAGGTTAAAGGAGATATTGGTTGATTGGAAATAAGTAAAATAGGTGAAAAACTTACTTGGTCCACACACCTTCTAAATGTACCACCAAAGAATGATTGAAAGAACCAAAGAAATACAAGAATGATTGAAAGAACCAAAGAAATACAAGAATATTTGCTTCAATAGGAGAGCTAAAGAAAGATGCAAATGGAGACCCCAAATCTAGAGAGATTGCTTATGCACGATGAAGTGACTTCATTTCCTCCCTGTGAGGTGATATTTAGGGCGATAAGGATTGACCACTTAAAATTTTGATTTTTAAATTATTGGTTAACTTTAACGAGTAGCGAAAAAAATCACCTAAACCAAGACAATAAAATCACATAATAACTAATTAAACCAATCCAAAAAAAATCTATAAAATTAAAAAAATACTAAAAATATATTCCTTATTATAAAAACAAATAATAAAAATATATTCCTTATTATAAAAACAAATAATATATATCCTCAAGTGAAACTCCAATATTTTCCTCTTAAAACTATTTTGCTACTTAAAACATATACTTTTCGCACTTAAAAAAAACTCCAAAAGCCCAAGACACATATAGTTATCATATGAATATAGAGAAATCAAAGGGATTAATAAATGATAATGGGGATCTAAGTGACTTTGGTTTATTTTCAAAATTTATATAGTATAATATTATAAAAGGCCAACAATTTCATAGATGTTTTTCTTTTAAGTTTGAAGGGAGGAAAAAGGGAGGATTGGTTTCAGTCTCTTAGCCACAACTTTAGAGATTATTTTGTAAATGATGTTGCAAAACGCCATAGGTCTGTACTTACTTGGCGTATCCGCACCTTCTGACTTGGGAATGAGAGTTAAGAATGTCACATTAAAGGCCCTTACAACTCCCCTATCTTGGCCTGATTCTTCAACTATTTCCTAGACCTCATGTTTTATGAGGTCCCAAAAGTAATGGAAGAAATTGGTGGTAAAACCATCAGGTCATGGGGCCTTTCCCAGACTCATCTGGTGCATGGCTTCCTCAACCTCTTGCAATTTTATTGGTTTGACCAACATCTCATTGTGTTCCTCGGTGACCATTGTTGGGAGAAGTTGGGTTATTTTCCTTGATTTTTGTTCCTCTGGTCCTCTGTCATGACCTGTTTAAAGTGATTGACCAGATCCTCTTCTATTTCCTCTCTAGTCTCCACGCGCCTTCCATCTTCCTTTCTTAATTTGTGGATCTTCAAACGCTGCCTATTTTGTATCATAGTGTTGTGGAAGAACATAGTGTTGCGCTCTCCCTCCTGCAGCCATTGGTTCCTTGATTTTTGCTTCCAGTATATTTCCTCCTATTGCTCCCTTGTAGCAATATGTGAGAGGAGATCTTTTTCCCGTTGTTTGAGGACCTCTTCAAAGCCTTCATTGATGCCTAATCTTAGTATCTCCTTTAGTTGGGTTGTCTACCTTTTTTATTGTGGAATATGTTTCCAAAGTCCTCTTTATTCCACATACAGATCCTCGCTTTCAACACCTTGAGTTTCTGTTGGAATTGGTACATACTTGATCCCATGGGAGGGACCAGATCTTGCCACCATTGCTGAACTAATGATTTGAAGTCTTTATGCTCACAAAATAATTGTTCAAATCTAAACGGTTTCCTATTAGGGTGATCGAACCTATCCCATTGGAGGCAGATGGGCCAATGATTAGACCCTGCTTCCGGGAGGATGCTCGTTGACACCTCCCCTGTGTCTCTAACAATGTCCTTTGATACAAAAACCTGTCAAGTCTTGAGGCTACACGATGCTCCCCTCCATGCCTATTATTCCATGTCAACCAACCATTCCTTGTTTCTAGGTCAACTAGTTGACTGCCCTCTATAAAATTCCTAAAGGATTCTTGGAATATGTCCATGATCCTTCTCCCACCTTTATTTTCCTCCAGGGAGGTTATCAGGTTGAAGTCTCCTCCCATTATCCAAGTGTTGTCCCCTACTTGGCCTTTGATCCATCGCAAGAATTCCAGGAACGCGAGTTTCTGAGGAAACACACTGGGGTTGTAGATGTTTGAGAAGGTTCCCTTTGTCCTTGAGTCCAAAATCATGAAATCAACTGACAAGGAAAAACACATTGCCCAGATATTAGACAAGCTAATTAACTTCGGATGCCACATGACCATTAGACCACATGCCATCCCATTGGGATTTAATGCTACTATGCTACATCCTTTTCAGATCCTCTGCCCTAATTGATCCAGGGTTTAAGATTTACACTTTGTTTCTTGGAGAAAAAAGGGCTGCAGGTTTCTCCATCTTGAGTTTCTTGGCTAGAATTTTAATTTTTCTGGGGTGGTTTCACCCCCTAATATTCCATGTTATTACTTTCATTGGTTAACTCGGTTAAATTCAGTAAAGTCCGCTACAATCATTGGCTACTGGCTTGATTCAATAAGCTTGACACCTACTTCTACAATCTTTTTATTGTTCTTCTTCCTACCTCTTCTTGGGTCCTCCTCCAATTGTTTTTTCTTGTTGCCCTTATGGGGTTCCATAGCTATCCCTAGTTGTTCATTGGCCTTAGTTCTGATGATTGCTTCCTACAAGCAGCTCCAATTGTCGGTGAGATACATATCCTTTTTCCTTTTTTTCACATTCCTTCTCAATCTCGTCTAGAACTAACTCCCCCAGTTCCATGTGCTCAAGCCCATATTCCTCCATGAATTCCATCAACTCTTCTGGGCCTGGGTGCTCATTCGTCTTTGCTTCAATCTTGTCCATTTTTGCCTTTTGACTATCCGCCTTATTGTCAAGCCTCTCTTCTTCTTCTTTCTCGCTTCAAATCACGAATCTGTTATTATTGCTTGGTTTCCCCCCTTTTGTCCCTCTTCCTTGTTGCTGCGTCGGTGTAGATCCGAGATTCCTTCTGTTTTGGATCTGAATAAAATCATCCTTATCCTCCATCTTCTCCCGTGTATGCTGGACACTCAGAGGTTGTTGGTTATTCTTTGGATCGTTCTGACTGAAGTGGCCATATTCATGACATTATCGACATCTAAAGGGAATGTGTTCATAGTCGATCAGTTGCTGCCATTCTTCATCTTCCTAGTTTAAATTAATGGCCTATGGTAGTTCTTTTGATAGATCCATGTAAGCACAAATGCGTGCAAAAGCGATATACCTATGTTGCTTGGTCTGTTCAACTGCTTTCACATACTCCCCAGGCGTATTCCCTATATCTCTTAGGATCTTTGGATCCCAATATTCATAGGGCAAGGAGTACAAGTAAATCTAGACTGGGGCTACCCTCATGTCTTCTTTCTCATGATTGAATCTTTCTTTCTAGGGTCGAAGATAGAGACCCACCGAAAAGAAAAAATAAGGACCCCCTTCTAATATCTAGTCCCAATCTTCTTGGTTGAAGATGATAATATTGAAAAATCCCTTCGATCCCAGACACAGATGGCTTTCCAGGTGTGCTTAATCCAGCGGATCAGATCTCTTTCCTCCGGCCATATTCCAAAAAATTTACCCATCAACACCTTCTCTTTCCAGAGCTTCGCCTTTTGTTGAAGTTTCTCTAATCTAATATGGAGCACAAGAATCATCTGAGCTCGCATGAAACATACTGCTACTCCCCTATTTGGAGTTTGAAGTGGTATCCTTACTCCTTTGTTTTCCCTAATGTCTTCTGCTTCTTCCCTCAAGCCATATTTGCTTCGTTGATCCTCCAACCTATCTTTTTAACTGGGTGTGGAGGAGCAACGACCCCCACCCTGCATAGCCATTGGTAGATCCCTATCTCTGCTGACTACCATCATTCTCGCATATCCATTTTCCCTAGATCCCGTTCCCGTCTAAGCCATCCGATCAACGGTTCACATTTAATGCACATTAATAAATACATATAATAATTAAACACACATTAAAATTATAGGACCCATAACTTAAAGGTCACATCTAAGTTATGAAGTACAAACACTTTATTTACATAACTCAAATTTACATAAATATAAGACCAGGGACAATAACTTAGTCCCCCCCATGAAAAACACATCAAAAACCACAATGAGGACCTCTAGAGTTAAAATTTCTACCAAACCATAGGGTTAACATCCAAATTTGATACATCTTAAACTCCTCCTCCTTACTTATATGGCCAATCCTAGGGACTTCTCAAGTATGAGAAATCCCATTCTTTATGTCTACTTTAAGGTTAACATGATCCTCATTATTAACTAGTAATAATGAGATATTATTATTTTATGTAAGACATGAAGTAGGATTATGTAATTTCATATATTCAATACAAGAGGATGCCCCCAATGTAAATTTTAGATGTTATCTAAAATCTACAGATCCCAACTCAATCTTGTTTCCTCCTTTCACACANTTATGTAATTTCATATATTCAATACAAGAGGATGCCCCCAATGTAAATTTTAGATGTTATCTAAAATCTACAGATCCCAACTCAATCTTGTTTCCTCCTTTCACACCCCTGCGGGGAGACGTGGTAGAAATCTTCAAGCCACTCGGCGTGTCTTTGGGGGAAAGTCTCGAGTCAAGGTTATCACCTTGTTCTTGACTCCTCCGTTTAGGCAAACTCCTAATCGAAGCCAAGGGGGTAGACCCTATTAGTTCCAAAGGTTGTTAAGGCTTTGTGTGATGATTGAGGATTGAGCGAGTTATTTAGGATTTTGATGAAAATACAGAAACAAGATGTTTGCAATAACAATTATAAGCACAACAACATATAGATTAAATTAACAAATTATATCGAAGCAAATCATTGTATGATAAAAATACCAGTGGCAAAAAATGGCATTGAAAATAAGAAAGTGTTGTTGTAATGCTAAGAAATGTGTTATAAATGCTCTTGGTCAGTTTTAGATTATTATGGAAGATGAGTGAATTAGATTAGGGGGAAGAGAACTCCAAATATTCTCGAAGGTACAAGGAGTATGTCCAAAACCCTTATTCGATGTGGTTTCACGCGAAAAATATGTGGGTTTTCTTACTCTGCATCCAAGACCCTACCTGGTTTTCTTAGACCCTGCTAAGAAGGGTTTGAGGTATCCTAACCTCAAAAGCAAGACAAGCTTGCTTATACAATTAAAGTATACTTGTGTTACCATACTCATGTCATCATACACAAGCAATCTCTGTCACATCATCAACGTTGCTCATCATCTCTACTCATCATATAAACTCTGCTGTAACACTGCTCATCAGTCATCTTGTTCATTTGCTCACTGCTGCTCAACAACCTCTGTGCTCTAGTCATTGTCAAATCATCCTTGTAGATATCACTGCCACATCATCTTTCTGCCCATGTCATCACTATCATATTAAACATCAATACTGCTGGTCATCTACTGCTGCAACACTCTTCTGCTCATCACTCTCATCATCTTCTTCACTTGTCACATCATCATCGTGTCTTTTTCCAAAGGTGTCACTGCCTTATTGCTGTAGGTGTCAAACTGTCATCATCATCATTGTCTTTTTTTACTGATTGCTTGTCATCAAGAGGTCTGCTCATATCCTCTTCAAGTCAATCTTCATATCTTCAAGCTTCATCATGCACTGTTAAGACTTCAAGACTGTTCATCACTTGTCACTTCTGTACTTGTCATTGAATGCTATCAAGTGTGCATGCATGCATCATCTCATCGTATCATCATCAGGGTGAGTGTATCAATGCAACATCATAGTATGGAACATACCCACTGCATATTCAATCAAGTGACTTTATTGTGCACAGAAGGGCATCAACGCATCATCAAGAACTTTGTCACTGTTTGCTGCTTATTACACATCCAAGGATGTCACTGTATATTTCATTACAATATATGTCTTCATACAACTGTTTGTACAGTAGTATCATGCAGTATGCATCAACCTCGTAGAATTTGCATCAATATAGCATGCATCAACATCATTCAACTTCACACTTGTTGCACAAATATACTATTGTATAATACAAATATACTGCTATGTACTGTGCTTACATAATCATCATCCTCACTGTTTCATCTTTGTGACTATGCATCAAACTAGGGTATACATATACTGTAACTACCATTGTTCATGATCATACCTTTCATTAGCTTCATACCTTGACTGTGTCAATGCTGTGGATGTTAGAGGGCATCAATAGACTGTTCATACTTTAGTGAAAACACTGGAAAACCTTGAGTCTGTGCATCATTGTCATAATTGCATCATCACTTGATGTTTCATTGTATATACAATTCATCACTGTATATCAGCTGTCACTTAATAGATTAGTCTTCACTTATCATATCAAATCAACTTAAATTAAAGACTGCCAAATACTGTCACCGTAGGACACCCAGAATGCTTCTCTCTAGTAGAACTTCAATTCGTTGTTCACATCACAGGACTTTAGTTATCTTTAGAGATATTACAAGATAACCCAGACATGAGATATGCCAAGAAATATAGAGACCCTCCTGGTCTAGAGGCCTTCTCCAAACAACACAAATTGATTTTTGTCTGAGAAGTGAAGCTACAGGATGATCCTTTTTATCCTTCAAATGTTGACTGGATGCATCATTAAATGTTTGACTGTGGCTGCTTCTTGGATATTCCACCACCAAAATTCAGAACTCAGAGATCACTACTTCCTTCAAAAATTGCCCCAGACTCGTTGTGAATATACTGCTGCCTTCATATAGCCCCCAAAACAGACCTTAAGAGAAATCTTTTACTGCTGCTACCATTCTTGACTGCGGCTATCCTCTGCTGCCACTTTCACCCAAAATTCAGTGATCCACTGCTGCAAAATAAAGTATTTCTTGCTGCTGCAAAATGAGGTCTTTCTTGTTCATCTAGGGTAGCATAAATTCATTTAGTTTACTTCATCTTTTCATGGATAAAAAAAATCCAAATGTTTGTGTTCTGCTACTCCTTGGTGCAGCCTCAGTCATCCACGAGTTTTCTTAGGGTATCAAGATGCTGGTGTAAGCTCAGGTTGAGGTGAACTGATGTGTTGGTTAAAAACCCTAGACAAGTCCAAGATTTTGGACTATCACATAGCAAAAGAAGAACAAAAATTCACTTTTCTACTGTTAGTCGCCTCCGAATTCACCTCAGACAACTTCAAGCTCTGCTGCAAAATGTGGACTGTTTTACCTTTGCTATTGCCACCAAATTCACCATACTGTTGTAATCTCAAGTCTGCTACATTGCTCCCAAATTTAGGGCATCCACAATTGGGGTCTGTTTGTAATTTTGTACTGCTACAAACAGTCACCAAAAAGGACTTCACTGCTGCTAAAATTCACAGAAATAAAATGAGTCTGCTGCTGCTATGTTTTAGTGTTCTTTATGCTGCCCATGAGTACCTTAGGCCAGACTTCAAACCATCAAAAAATTGCAGTCTCCTGCTGCCCAAAAAATCAGTCTGCTGCTGCCCGAAATTACAGTCTGCTGCTGCCCGAAATTGCAGTCTGCTGCTGCCCGAAATTTGCCT
This sequence comes from Pseudotsuga menziesii, assembly GCA_001517045.1. Lineage (NCBI taxonomy): Eukaryota > Viridiplantae > Streptophyta > Pinopsida > Pinales > Pinaceae > Pseudotsuga > Pseudotsuga menziesii. The sequence continues at coordinate 490,851 of LPNX010958111.1, read as the reverse complement.
CAGTAAACCATCGAAAAAATCACACAGCAAGTTCTGAAATTTACATAAAAATAATGAAACTTGGTGGGGTATTTATACTCATTTTCCACTGAGCCGACTTGGTATAATTTATATTTTATTTTTAATTTTTATCAATTTTTTGTTGTTTGGAGCTGACTTCAAGGTAAGAATTTTAATTTAAATTCAAATTTGTCATTTGAATTTTAAATATTTAATTTGAATTTTAATAGTCACACAAACCCTTCCTTCAAGGGTCAAACCTTACAAAGAATTGCATGTATATCTTTATCATTATTCTTTTGCCACATCATCAACACCAAGGGTGTAATAGGTGTCCAAGTGCCCAATCACTATCATATGCATATGGGTGCCTTCATCTTCCTTTTGCCCTAGGGCCATCCGCAAGGGTTCCAAGACCCCAAATGCCCACATCATCTACATTTGTTCAAGGCCATTAAACCATCTAGTGTGTGGGTCAAAAGGATTCTTCAAGGCCTTCTTTATCAAGCCAAGGGCATCCACAATATGTCAAAGACCGTACAAGGTCATCAATGAACACATCATCTTCATTAACAGTACTCAGACCATTAAGCCATCAATTGTGGGTCAAAAAACTTCAAGTGACTTCTTTAAGAGCTTCTTCATCAAGCAAGGGTCTTCATGGGTTTCTTCAATCACCTCAACCACACCGGGAGACCCCCAAGGTTCAAGATCCATCATGACATTACCTGTGGGGTTGCGAAACCTTCTCCTGGGGTACCATGACACCATCAAAACATGAATGACCATAGAATGGGTCATTAATGATTCTTCAACCCATCTAGGGATTCTCTAATTTTTGTAAGGTCTTCAGGACCATCTCCGGGGTCTTCAATGCCATTAGCAGGGTCTTCAACATCTTCAGCAAGGTCGTGGCATCAAGATCCAGTCTTGTGGGTATAGGGACCTTGTCAACTGGGTACAAGGTGCTTCAAGGCACCAACCCACACTGTAAGGGGTCCAAGGCACTGCAAGGTGGGACTTGGTAGCATCAATGACATCCCATGGGGCCACTGCAAGTCCATTTTGGCATCAATGACAATTTCATCAACATTTTCATCATCAGAATCTCCATCAGAACGAGAGGGAATTTCAGCAATTTCTTCCTCTACTAGTTCCACATCTTGGAGAGGTTCTTTGAAGCGGACACTTCTCTCTATGAATATCTTTTTTGGTTCTGATATTCAAGGGTTTGTATCCCTTTGAATCCTCTAGATACCCAATGAACATACACTCAATACTCTGCGGTTGCAAAGACTTCCTCTTGTCTAGTGGGGTTCGAGCCCTAGCAGTGGACCCAAAAACTCTGAATTTGGACACATTCGGTTTGTGACCAAAGTATGATTCGAAAGGTATTTTTCCTTTCACAGATGAATGAAGGACCCTATTCTGAATGTAGGAAGAAAAATTCATTTCTTCATCTCAAATATTTGCAGCCAAATCTTTAGCTTCAAGCATGAAGGTGGTCATATCTTTTAGGGCCTGATTTTTCCTTTCCGCTACACCATTTTGCTGGGGTGTGTAGGGAATGGAGTGTTGTATCTTGATTCCATCTTTAGAAAAAAATTGTAGCAGCTCAAATTTGACGTAATCCCCTCCATTATCATATCTAAGAGACTTTATCTTTCTCCCAGAAGCATTCTCAACAGGAGCCTTAAAATCAATGAACTTTTCAAGTACTTCATTTTTTTTCTTGAGAAAATAGACCCATGTGAATCTTGACAGGTCATTGATGAAAGTGAGTACATACCTTGAACCATTCATGGAGGTTGTAGGCATAGGACATCTAATTTTAGAGTGTATCAGCACAAAAATACTTGTATCTTGGCTTTCCTTTCCCCGATCAAATTTGTGTTCAGGGTGTTTGCTGACAATGCAACCTTTGCAAATTCCACTGGAGGTTTTGATGGTAGGGAGGCCTTCCACCATGGAATGCTTTTGAAGTTGCTACAAGTATTTGAAGTTTAGATGTCCAAATTTTTCATGCCACATCTGGATGACCTCATTCCCATGAGTTAGAAGGGCGGTAGGATTTGCATCGAGCACAAACTTGGAAAACTCATAGGTCTTAGCAGAATGATTTGCTATACCTGTTGCAATGAGTTTTCCGGATGCAATTTCTGAGATCTCAACATCATTCAGGCTGAAAGTTACTCTCTTGGTAAAACATGTGTGTTTCATTTGATATATACTCAACATATTTAAAGCCAGGGAGGGATCATATAGAACATCATATAAGCTTCCATGTTCAAGTTTTTCAGTACCTTTGCCCTTCGAAATGATTTGAGAGTCATCTCCCATGTGGATGGGAATGCTACTGTCGGATTCTAGGAATGAAAAGGATCCTTTGCTTTCCACCATATGGCTTGAAGAACCAGAGTTAATGAGTAGATCTCTAGGCTTTGAAACATTTGCCATGAGGGCTCCTCTTTCAGGCTGGTTGTTTCGATCATGATTCTCTCTCTTATTTGCACCTTCAGAAATATTGATATTATTTTTCTCAAGGAGAAGAGCCATTTCATCAAGTTGTCTCTTCATGCAGAAGCCCTCAGGTGAAATACCCTTCCACAATAGGAACACTTGATTTTTTCTTAGCCTTCTTTGCCTTTGTGCTTGTTCTTCAAAAAACATGAATGACCATAGAATGGGTCATTAATGCTTCTTCAACCCAAAAATAGTGATGGAGGTGCCTATATAGCTGCAGTTTAACTGAAAGTAGGTGGAATAAGCATCAGTTAATTGATTTGGGGTGCGTAGGTCATGCATATCAACCCATATTTTCTCCTTGATTGAAGGATGAGGCTTAGTTAATCTCCCCGATTGAAGGAGAAGACTTAGTTAGCCTCCTTGATTGAAGGAGGATGATCCAATTGATGATGATATCACAAATTCGAGTCAATAACTTAGGATAAGTGGATAATTAGGACAAATTGACCAAATAAAGATGCATAGGTTGGATGATGACATCAACTAAGCTAAATGCCAACACAGGTGAAGGTTGCGATAGGAGGGTGGGGTGGACCCCTCTTCATTTTGAATATTAAAAAAAANTGCATAGGTTGGATGATGACATCAACTAAGCTAAATGCCAACACAGGTGAAGGTTGCGATAGGAGGGTGGGGTGGACCCCTCTTCATTTTGAATATTAAAAAAAAAATGGTTTAACTTATCACATGGAGGTAGCAAATATGTTGAGACTTATGACATCAACATTACCACACTTCACACCAACATCAATTGAACTCGTGCGTGTGGATAGATTGACGCCAACCTCATTGCATGGTGAGTGGTTGCTTGGGTGTGATGGCAATTGATGGAGAGTTGGGTGAGTTAGGTGCGAGAGGTGTCATCCACCTTTTTAGTTCCTCTTCACTTCAATTCAATTTAACTCAAATACACTCCCAGTATATCTTCAGTGTAGGTATCCCCCCCCCCCCACGGGGATTCCTCTGGCTATAAATAAAGCATCCTTTCTCTCATTTAAGCTAGTTAGAGTTGGATGAAGGTGCTTGCTAGTTGTAATTTGTACAATATTTTGTGATTTTGCTTAATAAAGAATGCTTTGGATGCTAATGGTGTGGTGTTATTGTGTGTGGGCCAATATTGTCTGATCTTCATTAGGTAATATGTGTGTTGTTTCAAATTCTTGCATCTTGGACTATGAATTTGATTGAACAAATATTGCTCCCAATCATTAGGAATAGAAGGCTATAAGTAAGTTTACTTGTTTCTTCTATTTTGAATACGTGTACTTAGAGATCTAGATCTGACATGTTTTATAAGATTATATGCATGTTGTTTTAATCTCGATTTATGTGTAATCACCAGATCTCACGGGTTTACAAGTCTTTTGAGTGATTTACAGGTTTCTTGGTTGGGAAGAATCATGCATCTCGTTTGAATCCATGCTAATTTCTACATATCTAAATGATATAGTCCCTCAACATCCCATTACGAAGTCTTTGGGCTAGCTCTTTGCGGCAACACACGTTTCCTCTCCATATCTTTTCCTCCTTCTAAACTCAAATTTCACCAGTTACTTGATTTTTTGTACTAATATCTAGTTGCTAAAGTAAAATTTTACATAGATCTGAATTCTAATATAGATCTAAGCATTTTAAAAGCTATATCTTAAGTAGATCTAGTCATTCAAAAAGTATTTTCTCGCATGTTTTATTTAAAAGGAGTATTTTATTTTTTTTATCTTGCAAAGTCTGAAGATTTGTTTTCAATGCTTTCAATTTTAGATTTAGCATAAAAGTGCACATCAAATTGACTACCTAAAAGGCAAGCCAAGATCCCAAGGAACTCTTGCTTTCCTTTGTCACTTTCTTGCATTTTTTTCGTAGTTTAACTTAGCATTTTTTCTACTAATTTTTGTTGGTTGTCCAAAGACACTTCCAAAGTGTTTTTAGGAAAATTTGAATAACAAATACTCACCATTTTTTAGCAGTTCCATTAAAAAAGAGGAGGAAACACTGCTCAAAATTCCATTTCTAGGCCATCTGGAGCTTTCCAATCCCCCCCTACTTCCATGGTTCCTTTTTTGATATTTTGTAAGCCTTTGGATCCCAGATAACAAGGGCCAAAGGGAATTTCTCATCAATATTTGTAACAGAGAGTGTTAAAGTTTTTGAGTAGGCTCTTCAGATCCCACTCCCCATCCCCCCTAGGGGGATCCACGTCGGTGTCAATTTTCGTGTTGTGTTTCATTAGTTTAGTTTTTGTTGCAGATTGTATAATTTGATCCGTATTATCATTCCATATCTTATTTGAATCAAATTAACACTAATACTAACCCCACGACTTCCCAAGTTACCCAAAAGGGGAAAGAGATGCATGGTAGGATTAAGTAGACAACCTTTGTTTCTTTTAGTAATCTTTGTTTTTTTACTTCACATTTTAAAATTTACCTCTCCTTGCTTTCCCGATTGAGGTTCTTGTAGGTTAGTATTTTTTTTAACAAACAAACTTAGTCTTTAAAATCCTTAAAATCAACAAGACTCCACTGTGTATGCTCTGCACCGCTGTGGTTCGATCGAACAATTGGTTGCATCAAAATCAACATGGGTGGCTAGTTTAATTAGTTTTCACATGTCAATTAACCTCCCCAACAAAAAATACAATGCCTCGATTTGATCCATTGCGGTGGAAAATTCATAGAGGAAGTGGGAACAACTGGGTAGTGACCTCGAGACACCACCAAGATACATTCTTGTTGGTGTAGTGTTGGACACATTTCAGAGACTCCGACCCAGCCCACATATTCCTCACGTGGAGCCGCATCGGATAAGGGTTTTGGACATACTCCTCGTACTTTCGAGTATATTTGGAGTTCCCTTCCCCTTAATCTAATTCACTCATCTTCCATATTAATTTAAAACTAACCAGGAGCATTTGCAACACATCCCAACAATACAACAACACTTTATTATTTCAGATTCTATTTTTGGCTCTGGTATTATCGTCATGCAATAATTCGTTTTTATATGCTTTATATATCATGTGTTAAGTGATTCTATATGTTGTTGTGTTTAACAAATATCGTTGCAATATCTGGCTCCAGTATTTCTTTTCATCAAAATCCTAAGTAACTTAATCATCATCACACTAAGGTCTTAACAACCTTAGAATTAATAGGGTCTCCCCCCTTGGATTCAATTAGGAGTTGGCATAAACGGAGGAGTTAAGAACAAGGTGACAACCTTGACTCGAGACTTTCCACCAAGGACATACCAAGCGTATAGGAAATTTCTGGCATGTTCCCCCCTAGGTGTGTGAAAGGCAACAACAATGTCAAAAAATTTACTGTAGTATGAGCTCATCTACACAGAATCAATCTTAACAAATTTATGAGATATAAGGGTTTCATCCCTTCAATGGAGTTGCCATGTGAGAATACAAATTTACATTTAAGAACTCTCCCAAAAACTATTTTTTGCTTTTCTTTGTAAAAATTAAAAAAAAGGCTAGTGGAGTCGCCGGATGAAAATTAAAGATCTACTCTAAACATTCATCAAACAAAGCAAAAAGAAAAAAAAAGAAACAAAATTCGTACTCCAGAAATAAAAATATTTATCCGCAGCAACGACGCCAGAAAATGTTGCCATCTTTCACACACTTGGGGGGGGGGGGGGGGGGGAAGAAATATTCAAGCCACTCATGTGTCCTTTGGGGAAAGTCTCGAGTGAAGGCTGTCACCTTGTTCTTGACTCCTTTGTTTAGGAAAACTCCTAATCGAAGACAAGGGGGGTAGATCCTATTAGTTTCTAAGGATGTTAAGTCTTAGTGTGATGATTGATGATCGAGTGAGTTATTTAGGAGTTTGATGAAAATAATAAAACATGATGTTTTCAATAAGAATTGTAAGCACAATAACATAGATATTAACTTAACACATGATATACAAATGTTATCAAAGCAAATGATTGTATGATAAAAATACCAGTGCAAAAAAATGGAGTCGAAAATAAGAAAATGTTGTTGTAATGCTGAGAAATGTGTTGCAAATGCTCTTGGTCAGTTTTAGATTATTGTGGAAGATGAGTGAATTAGATTACGGGGAAGGTAACTCCAAATATACCCGAAGGTGCATTATCTAATTTGGTTGCACGCGAAGAATATGTGGTATATATCGGAGTCTCTGAGACATGTCCAACACTACACCAACAATAGTGTAGCTTGATGATGTCCGAGCTCACTATCCAGTTGTTCCAGCTTCCTCTGTGAACTTTCCTTGCAAAAAATCAAATCTAGGTGTTGGATTTTTGGCTTGGGAGGTTAATTCAAATGTGATACTAATCAAACTAGTCACCCACGTTACTTTTAATGCAACTAACTGTTCGATCAAACTGTAGCGGTGCATAGCATACATAATACACTCTTGTTGATTTTATGGTTTTTAAAGACTGTGTTTGTTTGTTAAAAAGGAAAAAATTAACCTCCAAGAATCTCTTTTGGTTCAAATGAACCTCAATCGGGAAATCAAGGAGGGGTTAATTTTATCGAGAAGTAAAACTAACACAATGTACTAAAAGAAACAATGGTTTTCTAATTAGGCCTACCACACATCTCTTTCCCCTTTCGGGTAACTCGGGAAGTCATGGGGTTAGTATTTGTATTACTCTTGATAAAATAAAGTTATTAAATGAATGCATAGATCAAAGTACACTACTCTGTAAAAGAAACTAAACTAAACAAGCAAAACATGAAAAATGGCAACGACATGGATCCCCCCTTGGGGGATGGGGAGTGGGCTCTGAAGAGCCTACTCAATAGATATTTTATTGTGATCTATTACAATGCTTGTTAAGAAATTTCACTTGGTTCTTATAGAAAACTAACCCAATGGCTTACAAATCTTTGGAAAGAGAACTACGGAGGGATGGGGAACTCTTGGAAGCTTCGGATGGCCCAAAATTTGATATTTGGGCAGCGTTTACTTCTCTTTTTTGATGGACTTGTTAAAAACCCACAATATTTTATTAGTATAAAGTGCCCAAAAACACTTTGGAAGTGTCTTTAGACAACACACAAATTTTTTGTAAAAAATACTGAGTTAAAATGATAGAAAAGATGCAAAGATTAACCAAGGAAAGCAAGCTTTCCTTAGGATCTTGGCTTGATTTTTGGGAAGCCAATAATATTATGCACTTGGATGCAAGATTTAATATTTATATATCAAATGGAAAAATACCCTATGCAAGATATAAATTTTCTTTGATAATTCTTTGCGAAAAAATGCCTTCTATGCTAGATCTGCTTAAATAAAGGTGAAAACTGAAGCACTTGCTAGATATGAGGTATTTTAATTATGAAAACAAGATCTAAATGAAGATATGTATTTTACTGCATAGATCTAAGTAAACAAGACAAGTAACCATAGAGAGTGTTTATTTTTAAACAAGAGAAAGGAAAGAGCGAGAGTATGTTTCCGCATAAGTTTTGCTTGGAAAACTTCGTAGTGGGATGCCTAGGGGCTATGTATTTCATATTTGTTAGAAGTGGGGTGGAGTCAAACTAGATCCACACCTCTTCCATGCTAGGTATATTGAAACTCAACCAAACACTTGCAATACCTGTGAGATCTTGAAACACATATAAAAACATGTTAAGATAACACGTGAATAAACTTATTGACATGCAATATATCATAGAAATTAAAAACCTTACTTTCAATTCCTATTCCTACTGATTCAGAGGAATCCTTATAGGAAAGATCTATACCTACAACAATGCAATAATAATGGAGAAAATACACAGGCTACCTCATAAAAACAAGACAATTTGAGGCCACACAAAGTAGCGCCACACCATCAGCCTCCAAAGCTTCTCTTTATTATAAGCACAATAGCAAAAGAATAACAAATTACAATAGCATGCAGTCTCTAACTCCAAACCCAACTGGTTTGTAATAGAGGCAGGGGATTTATTTACAGATGGAGAGGAGGGAGTGGGTGTATCCAACACTGGAAGAGACAGGTAGAGTTGATTGGAGTCTAACTAAATTGTAATGAGTTGGAGTAAAGTGGAACTAGAGGGGCAACTGCTCCTCTCTCCACCAAACTCCAACAAAACACTCTTCAAGAGCCACATATTCCACACGCTAATCCTCATGAGGTTGGATTCACATCATCCACACTTGCGAGTCTTCTACCAACCCATTCACACCTATTTCTTACAAAAGATATGATATACCACAATTAAAACATATCTAAGGTTTTAATAAACCTCCACATGGATGAGGGGTCCACACCTTCTCCCAAATACAACCTTCACTTGGGGTTGGCGTGAAAGGTCATAAGTTAACGTCATTATTTAACTCAAACCATTTACTACCTTAATCTTTAACCAAATTTTAAGATCCTTTAAAGAGAGGCACAATTAGAGAGACGACCGCATTACCTAGATATCCAAAAGAGATCAAACTTGAGCATTATATCCTTTTGCTCAGAGATAAGATTGTGTTTGTATGATCTATTGTTGTAAACTATTTGAATATAATAAAAAGTTTCTATATGTGGCTCTAATGCAAATCACAGTACTGCATTAAAAACTGGTGCATTCCTGCATTCCTCACATGCAGTTGGAAAAGGTCACAAAAACCTTAGCATGTTTCTGCCACTAGATCCATTCCGACTGGTAGGGTGTTTCATGCACATTATATCAATTCCTATACTGTTAATGAGCCTTCATGCTAGGAATAGCCACATGAAGGACACCCCAAGATACACATATCTCTAACACTCAACTCCACAATGCTCAATGCAACAAGTTCTTGTGTAGTAAACCGCGTTGACTATTCATCACCTATACAAGAGTGAATCATGTCTACTTGAGTCTCAACATTATTTGTCCCCTCACCATCCCCTGAAAAACCTATTATTCATTCTGTCTTCTTCATAGCCAATTTTTTTAGAAGGGAACATGACCCTTTTGAATTCTAAGATAATCTTCTTGCAAGTGACCTACCTCATGTGACAATAACGACAATAGAAAGGGAATTTCTAGTAAATCAAGTTTATGTCTAAAATTCCACTTACCCCATTCAATTTCCACCTTTTCTAACAATCCCTCACAAAGATCAGTTGGACCAAAACTCTAGCAATTCTTCTATCCTATATGATCCATCATTGATTGAATGCAATAAAGTGTCCAATGGAATTACCCAATTTCTCCAAAATGACTTTATTCGACATCACAAGCCATTATTTACCCATAAATGTAGATGTGTATTATGATTCTACCATTATAAAACAAATCCAATCTCACAATAGGAAAGTAATTTTTGGAACATACCAAATAACTAGTAGCCAATTCTTCATCAACTAGCTCTTAAGACTATCATCCTTCAAAAATTTCCCCATGAACCTTCAAAATAGTGCCAGAAACATCATTCCCTCAACCTTGATAATATTCTGGTCATGACCTACCACCATCTTCACCCGCTCCTTCAACACCTGTTATCACGTATATAGTAGTTGGGATACTTTTGTTCCCGAACAATACTGAGCAGTTCTTTGAGCCATCCCTTTACTATGATATTGGTAGATGATAAGCCACCGGTTGATGAGCTCCCACTTTTAGCAGATCCAGAGTATCCAGATCGACTAGTTCTATGCCATGACTGAGCCCGTGACCCCAAGATTCAATGACTGAGTTAGCCATTCCTTGATGACCTAGAGCAGAGATTGTTATAGTGCCTATGATGTGTAGCAACAACAGTGCTTCTAATGATTTTCAAATTGGTTTCAGATCTAGTGTGGGTGTATGACCCTACTGATATTATGGTTTTTGCATATGGATTTTGATGTTGCTTTGTTACCTATTTTAGAAGTGAGACTAAGTTCATAATGATTATATGTTGGCAATACTTTATCGTAGTTTACTTGAAATCTAAAGTATAAATTATCTAGTTGTTTTGGACCAAGAGATTCTTTTGTATACTCATTGGCCTTCCCCTTCTCCTAGTATGGATTTAGTCCTTTCCCTTTAGGGACATAGCTTGCTAGTCTTGGAATCACTTCAACTATTCCCATCCATCTGTTTCCTTCCCATGTTGATTGATTATCCTTGACTTGTAAGTTGACTAGTAACACCTGTGATTTCTGCCACCTCCACCTCTATGTTGGAATAGGTCTCCATGTATAAATTGTGTCTTGGTGTTGGTTTATGTGATGTTTATCACAGGGAATGTATACCTCTAGGTATTGAACACAAGTAGTCCTACCAAAGAAGTTTTTTTAGACACTAAGGAATCGGAGCTTAAATTTTTTCTAAATGGATGCCTTGCTAACAAAATAACAATGTCTCTAAACACTACTAGAAATAAGAAACAAAGCTAGCCAGTTGCCAAGAGATGAGAACTTATCCATTGTATGGTGTAAGGCTCATTTATCCCCACATGATATCAGGGTGCGACAAGCCCCTCAAGGCTGAGCCTTAGTCTTTTTATGAAATCCCAAAAGGATTTCCCGGGCATCTTCTCTTGGAGGATGACAAGTTAGCAATACGAAATAAAGTCAATGGCTAGAGGACTACCACTCATTCTTTGTATAATGTATGACTCATTTTCCTCCATAGGGAAACATGGAGAGACTGGCCCAAGAAGGTCATGTCTTTGTCACTATATGGAATCCCATAAGGCTTACTAGGGCACCTACCTATAGAGGTTAACTAGTATAATGAATGCTGAGCAAATAAAGTATAAAAAGGTTTCTTGTCTAGAGTCTAGTGGAGCCTTCTGATCATTCCACCCATTTATGAGACACTACCATGCCCTACTATTCACCTAGTCCAACTTATGTGTTGTGTGGATCCCCTTATCCTTTAGCCCAGGTGCTTACAATGTTGAGCTATCAAGTCATCCCTTGGATTTACCTGGTTTTTGTTCCCTTCACCCTTGACTAGCAAAAGGGATAAAACTATAAATGCGTATACACTGGAAGTTCTTGTTTTGAAGCAACTAATCATTTTTATTTGTATTATTATATGTATTGTGCTTATACTTGCCAAAAAATTCTAATCATACTTAAATTTCACTACTATCATATATAATTGAGCATGTAGGTCCATTCGTACTTTGCAGTATCATAGTTTAGCACTTGGTGCATCATTTGATCAGTCTTAACTTGGTCAACCCAGTTTTGTCCAGGCCATGAGAAGGATCTAGAATGAGTTATAGACAGAGGTTTATAGATAATGATTATTTATGGTATGCAGGTGTTCATAAGATATATTCCTGCTTCAGATGGTAATTTGTTATGATGGCTTGTATTATTTCTATGATTATCAAAATTTACAGGCTTTATTATTATTATGGTTTTGACGTGGATGGGGCCTTTGATGTACCTTTGTGATGGATATATGGTGTATGAGTACTCATTCCTAGTTGATTTGGACATTTTGAGTCCATTGGTGTAGCTGGTTTTTAGTTTTGTGAAATTACAATACATATATGGGTCTCTTGGCCTTTTTGCAGCAGTTTTGCCTACGGAAAATGAAAATAAAACACAATGTAAAAATTAAAAAAAAATCTACTAGGGATCTAGAGGGAATCTGGGGGTGAAGCTAGTCGATTGTACCATGCTATGATGGTCCGATATCCATCCGTGTAGTCATTTAAATTCAACTCTTGGTCCCCTGTGAGATATTGGTTGTTTTATGTTCCTAAGGAAACATTTTAATAATAAAAAATGGCAGCATGTTACCAAGATTCGATGGCGAAAATAATAGAGATACAATTGATGGATAAAAAAAATCAAAACATATTTTGAAATGTACTATATATATGGCAACAATGATAAACTAAATGTTGCATCAATGTACGTGGATAAAACCGCTTGTGATTGGTTCTTGTGGTGGGACTCAGTAATGAAAGGAGGAAGACATGTGAGAGACTGGGATACTTTCAAGAAAAATTTCTTTAAATGAATTCAAGACATGAAAGAAGTCGAAATCTATAGCAAGCTCACTCGTTTACAACAAGAGATGAATATTTTATAAATCTATTGGTCCTAACCACCAATGTCCAAGATATATAAGAAGAATGACTCTTGCAAATTTCCATTGGTGGGATGAAACCGAGTATTCAAAACGAGATAAAATTATTAAATGTCAAAGATGTGGAAAAAACTTGTGAAAAATAAAATTAATCGAAGCAAAACAAAAATCACAACGTTCATTGGTTTATATCCCACCCCACCTAAGAACAAATGGGAGAAAGGACGACAATCTGTGTTGCAAGTGTAATGCCCAAATTGGTGGCCGTGACATAAGTGTAGAAACAAGAATTTCTTCTTGTGCAAAAAAAATGATAACGATGACAATAATAATGAAGAAGTTGGCGACATATCTCCTTCCGACATAGAAACAGATAGCGATGAATCCAACATAGAGGAAGCTATCATCACCCCAACCCTCTCAATAGTTGCAATGGGAGGTATATCTCAACCCCAAACACTCAAAATGTTTGGCTATATCAATAACGCTAAAGTGACTATTTTGGTTGACAGTGGGCACACACAACTTGATAGACTCCAGGGTAGAGAAAATGATTAAACATATTCATCTACCCTATCTTCAGCTTTCAAATATCAATACCACGGAAAAATCCACCTCATGTGATGGAAAATGCCATAAAGTTGAGATAGCCATAAAATAATACTAGTTAAGATCGCCAATGTATTCTATGGCAATCGAAGAGGTTGACATTGTCTTTATGTACCCAATGGTTGGAAACGTTGGGGAAAATAGGATTAAACTTACAAGAAAAATTTATAATATTTTATGAAAATAGGAGGAAGTACAAGATTTATGGTATGTACTGCCCCCCTCCCTAAACTGTCTCATCAACCATGATGGAGAAAATAATAAAAAATAGAGCTCAAGCATTTTGTTTACATTGCTATGCTATGGAAGGGACAATTGATGAAAATCAAAATGTCAATCCAAGGGAATTAAAACAACTTTTGGGGGAACATAGTGAAAATTTTCAAAATCTTGCTCATGGCCTACCCCTGCCCCGCCCACGTTTTAGAGATAACATCATAGAGTTAATGCAAGGCTCATGTCCAATTCAAAAAAAGTCATATAGACAATATCATAGAAACAAGTCAGAGATTGAACATTTGGTGCAAGAATTATTAGACGCTGGCATAATCACACATAGTAAGAGTCCCCTCCATGCTAGTCATACTTGTGAGGAAGAAGGATGGGTCGTATAGAATTTGCATCGAATATCAAGCATTAAGAAAATTCACCATAAAAGATAAATTCCCCATTCCCTTTGTCGATGATGTGTTGGATGAGATCCATGGTGAAAATTAGTTTTCGAATTTAGACCTAAAATTAGGGTATTACCAAATCCGAATTCGAGAAGAAGACGACCCAAAAACTTCTTTTTGTACCCATGAAGGCTTGTACAAATTTCGAGTCATTCCATTCAGATTATCCAATGCTTCGACAACATTTCAAGCTGTAATGAATGTATTGTTTCAACCATACCTAAGGAACTTTATGCTGACATACTTTGACAATATCCTTGTTTATAGCACAAAAAAAGGACCTCACATCTCAAGCATGTAGAGACAGTAATGAAGCTTATAGAAGAAAACAAAGTTTATGTTAACAAAGCAAAATACAATTTTGGGAAAAAGGAAATAGAATTTTTGGAGCATATTGTTTCAGTCGAGGGCATCAAGGTTGATCCCAAGGAAAATGTGGCAATCATTGAATGGAATTTCCCCAAATCAATTACATCATTAATAGGATTTCTTGGTCTCGCGGGTTATTATAGAATATTTTTTCGCAACTATGCACAAATTGTGGCTCCATTAACATCACAATTAAAAAAGGATGCTTTTAAATGGGATCAAGATGCAGAAACTTGTTTTGAAAAGATGAAAACTCTAATGACCTTCACTCTAGTACCAACAACCCCATATTTATTGAAAACATTTATCCTTGAATGTGATGCATCAGGGACATGCATAGGATCCGTGCTCATGCAAGCTAAACATCCCATCACCTTCGAAAGTCAAAAGTTAAAACCAAGTGAGAAAACAAAGTCAAATTACAACAATTGTTGATGTATTTGTAACTTTGGAATGTATCCATTTGTATATTTTATATTGTATTTCATTGTACCCCAACAAAGATGTTTGTTCCTCCTATTCGAGAGTCATTAATATAATAAAGTCATGTAAAGTCATTGAGGTTAACTTTCCATTGTAAGTCGAGGAAATAATCCCCACAGTTGAGGGGTATTAGGGTTATTAGACTCTCCTAGTGAGGTCATCCCTGTAGAGTATTTGTCAAGTGGAAAACTAGTATAAATAGAGAGTGAGACTCTCTATTTGAAACACACACTCACTCAACTGTAGCGCATGAGTGAGAGAGGAGGATCTCGCACAAGTGAGAGAGAGAACAAATGTTAGAGATCATATTTGTCTTTTTTGGTTTTACTTTTGCTATAGGTGCTCATTCTATCTCTAAGGAAGTTGCGGGGTTTTCTCGTTTATGGTTTCCTCGAGGAAAATTCTTTGTGTCTCTTGTCTCTTGCGATTATTGTTGTGCATGTTATTGTCTCAGATAAGACCCTAGACCATATTGATTAAATGATGAAAATCTAACAAGGTATCAGAGCTAACCCGAGAAGAAGACACTGTGCAGCTGCAGAAGCTAGGGCTTCCTACCCTTTGGGTCTCTCTCTATAGATCATCAGCAAAAGGAGGATAGGCCAACTCTCCATTGAAGGGCGCATCTTTCTGTCGAAGTAGAATTTGATTCTGGGCATTTTCAGTTTTTGACTTGTCACTACTGCGAGAAATTAGGGCTTTTCACAGAAGAGGATTTTTTGAGTGATCCCAACATAGGATTTCTCTCCTCCTCAAAATAGAAATTTAGAGACCAAGATCAAATTTTTTGGTTGGGTAGAACTCCAGGAAAGTCAAACCCTAATTTGAAAACCCTAAAAGTCTAAAACTAGTCATTTCAGTGCATTCACTATATCTAGAGATTGGAGAAGGATCAGGAGCCGAAACATTTATGGGTTGAATATAAATTCCTGATGTACCCTGTGTAAAAGTTTCATCCTCATATCCACTATATTCTAGGAGATATGATTCCTCCAAATCAAGGTTCCAACCTCTCCTAGGATTCATCCCTAAAAAGGACACCTAGGGAGAATTGCTATATCTTGGGATACGAAGGTCCAAATCAAATTTTGCAAGATGTTACAGATAGAGCATAGAATTTAATTTATGTGGTAAAATTTTCAGAACCCAAAGGTGAAACAATTAAACATGGAATTCCGTACAAGTTCTCTATTCTGAACAGTCCTGAAATAAGTCACCTTCGGAAAATGTGCATAAGTCCCAACTAGTGAAACCGATTCCGATCTAATATGCGGTGTTAGAAAGAGGAAAGACAAGGATAACTTAATGCCAAGTTTCAGACACTTAGGAGCAGTAATGTTGGAGATACCGCAGAAACAATATCAAGCATTTATGCAGAAGAAATTGGAAAACTAGGGCTTCCTATTCCAGGAGCTTCCCTCCACTGTTTTTAGAAAAGGAGTACATTGGAAAGCTCTCCTTGAAGAGTGCCATATTTATATCTAATCAAAATTTTGAGATTCCAAGTTTTGAAAATTAGGGTTTCTCTAACAAACCCTAGATCAACCATCTCCGGAACCAAGACTGACACCTCAAATCGTAAGAAAGGTCTAGGAGCCAGAGGGAGATGAGGATAAGGCTAGAGACAAGAGAATCATTGCAGATTCTATTAAAGATAATCTCATACCTCATGTGTCATCCTTGAAGACACCAAAATGAAGTGTTTGATGCTATGATGAAGCAATCGAAGAAGAATAAGATATTGTTATAACCACCTTGAATGGCCTTCCAGGATCATGGGATTCATTTATTCAAGGAATGTGTGCCAGAAGGAAGTGATTACCTTCAATAGACTCTGGGAAGAGTGCACACAAGAAGAAGATCGACTCATAATAAGAGAAGAGAAGATGGGGCAATTGAATATCAAGCTCTCATGATTCAAAGAAGATCCCTCAAGCGATGAGGAATATGAAGGACTCAATTCTTGAAGAACCTCTTTTCCATCTTAGCATTTGGATAAGAAATGATGATGTTATGAATGAAGAAGATGATGAAGCTGAAGGCTCAAGAAGGACTCTACCCATGAAACAAATAAAGATACGTATTCAATAGTCATTTCATGATATTGTTTGGTTATGCATTTTTTATATATTTAGATGATGTGTTATGCATGATAGAATGTTTGCATTAATGATAGTATACTACTAATATGCATGTGATGAGTAAGTAGTCCATGGTGATATACAAATATCCATTGCTACTTATCTAGAATCAAACCTCTTTGCTGGCATATTGGATTAGTGCACAATCTCAATGATGTCATGGTAGAGATGGAAGGCATCTAGAAATTTTCTGTGAGATATGGATGAATGTTGTATTGGCTAAAATAGTTGTATGATTACATATTTATGCATAAGAATTTTCCATTATGAATATGCCTTATGAAATGTTTCTAACCATACAATTGGTGCATTTGACTTGTAGGAAAGATCGCATACAATCACCTACAAGAAAAGAAGGATGATACTTGTTTCAAAGAACAAGTGACAACAGTTCAAGATTCACTCCAATAAGCATACATGAAGAAGAAGCTAAAGCTTCTAGGGTCAAAGACACCATGGTGAAAGAAAGAGATCCAAAAGAATATAAAGAGAGCGGTAGATCGACCTCGATAGATGATGACCACCTTGGGCATGAGAAATAATCCAATATGAAGAATAGTATGACGATACTTTCAAAGAAAGAAAGAGGCCTCATACACAATGCAGTTATGTGACCCTATTGAGCAACATCATTGATGCAGAGCCTTTCAGCTATGAAGAAGTATCCAATAAGAAAAGGAAGGAGAGAACCGGTTCAAGAAGAATGATGTCTAGGATGTGGTATTGAGACCTGAAGGGAGGTCCGTAGTGTCTTCCAAATGGATCTACAAGATCCAACATGCAGTAGATGGCAACATTGTGGGATACAAGGCAAGATTCGTAGCATGAGGCTTCTCACAGAAACAAGGCATAGACTACGAAGAGACATTTGCAACCACTTGGAGTTGAGACACATGACAGGTAGAATCATGTGTGCAAATTAAAGAAGGCCTTGTATGAGCTCAGAAGGCACCGATGGGATAACACATACATGAGGAGCTTGAAGATCACCTAGAGTGATGAAGATCTTAACCTTTGATACAAGGTTGAAGATGAAAGCCTATAGAGGATGAAAAAATCACAAATGGGTGCGAGAATAACTTTTAAAAAGGTTCAAGATAGAGGATCTTGGTATCCAATGACCCTAGATGGATACATGGAATATTAGTAGCAGAGGAAGCTACTTGTCACTCCAGTATAGAATGTTTCAATACATAGAGTATGAAAGGAAAAGGGAGAATGATGCTTCGCTTTAGAGGAAGTGATTGCAGAAGATCTTGAGGTTCGACATGGTACGGCAGGATGGACATATTACTGATGGATCTAGGATTTACTGAGAGTAAAGAAGATTCCAACCTTTGCTTCAAGGTTGAAGGCCGAAGACCAGTGATTCTCCTATTATATGTCGATGATCTGTTCCTGACAAGAAAAGAGGAACTCATTAAAGATGAAAGAAGGAGACTTGCTTCTGAGTTTGAGATAAAGAAATTGGGTATGATGCACTACTTTCTAGGCATGGAGGTGTGTCAAAGTGCAGATGGAATATCCCTTGGACAAGGGAGGTATGCAATAGAGATCCTGAAGAGGTTCAGGAGGGTGGAATGCAAGGCCATGGCCACATCTATGGCATCGAACCTGAAGATATTGAGTGATGCTTCATTAGAGATGATTGATTCCATCATGTATCATCAAATGATTTGGTCCCTTATGTACTTGAAGAATACGAGACTAGATATTTGCTTTGCTATGAACACATTGAGTCAGTTCCTGACAGATCCGATAAATGTTCACCTAAATGCTGCAAAGCATATTCTAAGGTACCTGAAGGGTACAATTGATTATGGGCTCAAGTATGAAGCAAATTAGAAGATTAACTTGGAGGGTTATGTGGATTCAAATTGGGCAGGCAATTCCATTGATAGGAAGAGCACTTCAGGGCTTCAGTATGGGATCATGTGTGACCTCTTGGTTTGGCAGAATGCAGTCCTGCATGGCGTTGAGTACATCCGAGAGAGGAGCAGTGAAGCTCTAGTATGTGATCCAGATCGATATCTCTCGAAAGAGGGAGTTATGATTTCTAGCATAGCCAGTGAGACAAGTTGTCTGAGCATAAAATACCAAGGAATCTCGTAGGTTGCTCAGACGTAATCCGTCCTATAGGTTGTCCTCATATGTAATCAGTCCTAGCGAAGATCGCATATTATCCTTGGATGTAATAAGCCTTGATGTGATGCTATGCTAGAAATGACCAGAGTGAAGTTTGAGTACTTCAGAGAGAATCTTGGTGTTCTTCAGATGGAGGTTCCCTCCAAGGGGAAGTGATGAATCTGAGAGACTTTCTGACATGGTGACAGGATGGGTCTCCCATGGTCAGATGTAAGTGTAGATCCTTTTTGACATGGTCGTAGGCGAGGCCTCCCATGGTAATATGTAAGTGCAAAGTCTTTCTGACATGGTGGTAGGCGAGGCTTCCCATGGTTATATGTAAGTGCATATCCTTTCTGACATGATGGTAGGCGAGGCCTCCCATGGTCAGATGTAAGTGCAGAGCCTTTCCCCAGATGGTAGATGGTGTGTCCTACCCTACTAGTGGATGTAAGTGCAAAGCCTTTCCTTAGATGGTAGATGGTGTGTCCTACTATGCCGGTGGATATAAGTGCAAAGCCTTTCCTCATATGGTAGATGGTATGTCCTACCATGCTGATGGATGTAAGTATTGGGCCTTTCCTAGGATGGTAGATGGTGTGTCCTACCATGCCGGTGGATGTAAGTGCTTGGCCTTTCCTCAGATGGTAGATGGTGTGTCCTACCATGCCAGTGGATGTAAGTGATGGGCCTTTCCTCGGATGGTAGATGGTGTGTCCTACCATGCCGATGGATGTAAGTGCTGGGACTTTCTGACATTGTGGCGGGTTGGACCTCCCATGGTCATATGTAAGCATTGGGACTTTCTGACATGGTGGCAGGCTCAACCTCCCATGGTCGAATATAAGTGCTGAGACCTGCATCCAACATGTAAAAGAGCTGGCTCTGTAGAACTTCCTATGAAGAGTAGAATTGAGAGATAACACAATTTGCTCGAGATAGTAGCAGCCGTGATAATGATGATGATGATCCAACTTTGATGATGATATAGTGACGATGATGATCCATCTTTGATGATGATCCAGTGATGAATACTTGTGTCGATGAATTGTGTCAAGAGAATACCTTCCTTGTTAAGAGGGAGTGTTGATGTATTTGAAACTTCAGAATGTATTCACTTGTATATTTTATATTGTATTTAATTGTACCCCGACGAAGATGTTTGGTCCTCCGATCGGAAGAGTCATTAATATAATAAAGTCATGTAAAGTCATTGAGGTTAACCCTCCATTGTAATTCAAGGCAATAGTCCCAACAACTGAGGGGTATTAGGGTTATTAGACTCTCCCAGTGAGGTCGGCCCTGTAGAGTAATTGTCAAGTGGAAAACTAGTATAAATAGAGAGTGAGACTCTCTATTTGAAACACACACTCACTCAACTGTAGTGCATGAGTGAGAGAGGAGGAGTTCACACAAGTGATAGAGAGAACAAATATCGGAGATCATCTTTGTGTTTTTGGGTTTTGCTTTTGCTATTGGTGCTCATTCTATCTCTAAGGAAGCTGCGGGGTTTTCTCCTTTATGGTTTCCCTAAGGAAAATTATTTGTGTCTCTTGTCTCTTGTGATAATTGTTGTGCATGTTATTCTCTCAGATAAGATCCTAGATCATATTGATTAAATGATAAAAATCTAACAACAATGAGGTGTTGGAAATAATGCATGCCCTGGTTAAGTGGAAGAAATATTTGTTGGGGGGATTTTTTTGGTTAAAAATACCATGACATCCTGAAGTATTTCCTAACCCAAAAAAATCTCTCTCCAGAACAACATAAATGGGTGAGCAAAATCCAGGTTTTTTATTCTGAAATTTTGTATAAAAAGGGTAAGGAAAATATTGTCGTAGATTGCTTATCAATAAAGCATGAAAATGATCCCTTAATATGTGCCATTTCCTTAGTTATTCTTGAATGGATTTCAGAAGTCCAAACTGAGTATGTGAAGACCAAGAGACAAGGAAACTAATTGAAGAAGCTGAAAGAAACAAGGAAACAAACTCCAAATACTTATGGGAGAAAGACATATTATGGTATAAACAAAGGATATATTTACCCAGTTTGTCAAAGTTAAAAATTCAGGTCTTAAAAGAGAACCATGATTCTCTGACAGTTAGCCATGTTAGATTCTTCAAAACATACCATAACATCCACCAATACTTCTTTTGGAAAGGAATGAAGATTGATATCCAAAAATATGTGGATGAATGTGATACTTGTCAAAGGAAAAAGCTTGAAATAGTGGCTCCTCTTGGATTTCTCCAACCCCTACATATCCCATCCTAGGAATGGCCAGATATATCCGTGGATTTTATCACTGATCTTCCTATGCCAGAAGGAAATGATAGTATATTCGTAGTCGTTGAACGGTTAACAAATTACACTCACTTCATTAGTATTTCATCAAAAGAAAAGGATAGCCAAGTCATAGATAGTTATGTAAAGAACATATTTAAGCTCCATGGTATTCCCAAGGTTTTTATTAGTGACATGGACCCCAAATTTACCAGCAACTTTTGGAAGTAATTGTTCCACCAGGTATGCACTGTTGCTTCCTAACATGCACCTGGGGGGTTAGCGCAACAAAAATACTCAATATTCTAAGTGTGTCCTTGGGGGAAAGTCTCGATGCAGGTGTTGTCACCTGATATTGAATCCTTCGTTTATGAATAACTCCTAACAAATCCAAGGGGGTAGCCCCTATGAAAGACTTTCTAAGGCTTTTTGTTATTTATTAGTTGTGGATGGGATTTTTTTTAGAAGTTTTTAAAGGATTTGAAAAAGATAATGACATGAGATACTGTAAATATTAAATCGAACTCAACAACATAAGAATATAACATTTATCACAATATGACTGAAAGCATATAATGATAATGCAAGATTAACCAATACCAAATGGAGTCACAAAATTGTTGTTGTGAAAGGGAAATGTTTTGCAATTTGTACTTAGTTATTATCATTTTAGAATACTTTAAAACTCCTAAAAACAATCCCTTCCACAACTAATAAATAACAAAGAGCCTTAGAAACTCTTTCGTAGGGACTACCCGCTTTGGCTTCCTTAGGAGTTTTGCCTAAACGGAGGAGTTAGGATCAGGTGATAGCACCTGGATAAGGACGCACTTAGCATCTTGAATATTTCTACTGCGCTAACCCTCCAGGTGCGTGCGAGGAGGCAACATTTTTTGGCGCCCTTGTCGGGGATAAATCTTTTTATTCTCGGGTTTAGACATTTTGTTTCTTTTTTTCTTTTTCTTTTTACTTTGTTTGATGAATGTTTAGACTAGATATTTGATTCTTTGTCTGGTGACTCCATTAACATTTTTCCCTATTTGCAATGAAACAGAATATAATTTTTTGTGGAGGATTTATGATTCACATTTGTTTTTCACATGGCGAATCTATTGAAGGGGTAAAACCATGTCCTCTCATATAAATTGTTGAGACTGATTGTATGTAGATGAGCCTGTTCAACATAGTAAAAATATGTTCAAATCATGATTTGACAACTCCAGTTCAGTGAAAAATGTGGTGTTAAATTGGATGTACGCTGATATGGATGAATTAGCAGATAAATTTGGTGCTTATCTTCCTAGACATTATCATGATATTGACTTCTCAAACATCTCAAGTTTTCGTAATCTTGGCGATGGCGATGGGAATCTATATTAAATGGATTCTAGTCTTCCATGGAAATTATGGTGAATAAACCATATAACATATCAAGTCTTTCCTTCAGTTTATGGTTGACTTCAACATTTTGTATGAAGAGAATATGATGCAATTGTTTACTTGTACTTTGCAGGAAGATTCCTTTTGTTGGTTTTTTTAGGGCCTTCCAAATAAATGTATCACCCCACTTTCAAGATTCCTTCGGATATTTTTGAAACAATGACATGATGGTAGGGTTATTATGAAAGGTTTGGAGAAATTTCTTAAAGCAATCTTTACATTTTATTTTCCAAACATAGAATGTCATAAACAAGATCCCCCTCATTTTTCCACAGTAAAACACATTGAAGACTTGAGCTTGTCCTTGACCACTTCAATAAAAGTGATGACAATTGTATTTTGAAGATGCATTACAAAGAACACATGACAAAAGCACATGAGGAACCCTTGGTTGAGGATATGTTTATATA
Organism: Pseudotsuga menziesii; assembly: GCA_001517045.1. NCBI lineage: Eukaryota > Viridiplantae > Streptophyta > Pinopsida > Pinales > Pinaceae > Pseudotsuga > Pseudotsuga menziesii. The sequence continues at coordinate 467,771 of LPNX010958111.1, read as the reverse complement.
CCTTCCTCATAATTCCATGATATGGAACATTGGGGAGTTGGAATGTCCTCGGGGCCATCTCAGTAATAATGATAACATTTTCTTAGATCATAACTAGGATGAAACTATTACAAATATTGACACTTATGAAGAAATTCATAATGACTATAATATATGTAATGACACTCCCCCATGTTCTTCACATGGCATTGAAGGTTGGGAAAGTTGGGTCCCATGTGATATCTTTGAAACTTAGCTTTTTGAAGAAGACTGTTTTGAGAAGAATGAGGAGTGTAGACAGGGACTTGATACCAGTGACGAGGCATCTCTCATATTTGGCATAGATGGGGATGATGACTATTGGACTTTTATTGAAAATCCAATTTATGAGACTTTCGAAAATATTTTTGAAAATCCCATCTACGATATATCTAGCAAGGGGAGTGTTTATGCCAAGACTTATGAAAGTCGCAAAGAAGAGAAATCAAAGTTCTCATATGATCAATTAGAGTTGTATTTGAGTGTCTTTAATGAGGACTTGGAGAAGCAATGCAGTGAGGAATCTAATTGCATACAACTACTTGAAGATTTTCTCAGCCATCATCTTCACATACATATGTTCCTTATGCTTTGGAGCAGTTTGGGGCTTAAATAAAGAGTTATCAGTAGATAATCCCTTTGGATAAGTTTGTTTATATGCCTAATCATACAGATTTGTACATCAGTCCTATCCAATATTGGATAGAAGAATCCTACAAGAGGAATTTCCAGTTTGGGAAGCACTTCAGTGACGTTCTCCGTGATTATAATCTCCCGTCCAGCCCTCCCATCTTGAAGTTTCATACAGTTTTGTATTTCTTGAAAAATGTCTCCTTACTTTAGATGGTAACCAAAGATCAGGAAACCAATATTAAAGTTGATAAATTCTTAGATGGTTACATTGGATATTTGATTTTACTTAAAAAATTGATTTGTCATGCTTAGAGTAGGAAAATAAGCTCTTTAAAGTGAGCATTTACTTTATGCATTTCTTTTATGTACTTAGGAATAATACTCCCTTTCATTAGTTAGTTTTTCATTCCTTTCAAATAAAGAAACTTTTGTATCATTGAATATTTTCATAAAACTTGTGCTACTAAGGCTTTCTTGTCAAGTTGAGATGTTTTTATAGATTATAAGAACTAAACATTCTAGTGTTCTTGTATGCTCTCCTTTCCTAAAGATTAGATCAAGGACATGTCCCGCAGCTGGAGCCAGATGTTATCCACTAAAGTTGCACTTAAGTGGATTTCAAGTGAGACGCCAAAGTCTAGAACATGCCATATTTTCATTGTTAGAGCTCAGAAGTTCCATCATTACATCAGGACTAGTTGTGGTCTCGTTTTTTAAATAATTACATGTCCATATCCCATGGGGATTTTGTAATAAATGTTCTAGCATGTTTTTTTTTTTGTAAAGCACTTGGATTCCTAGGACTTAGAAGTCAATCCGATCATTCCAAAGTGTTTTTTCCCTTGTCAATTATGTAATGTTGAATAAGTGATGTATACTTTTTGAGTTTTACATTGCTCTTCCAAAGATGGAATGGTCGTCTTGGGGTTAAACCCAGAGAGGTTATTAAAGTTCATGTGTTGATGTATATATGAATTCTAGACATTGTTTTGATTCATTATGAACATGTACCAGGACCCCCTTTTTTTTTAATTTCCGAAAAATTAATTTTTTTCCCAAAATTAGGCCATTTTTCTAATGGTTTAAATGGAAAATTTCAAATTGTAATAAAAGTGTGGTATGTAGTCTGATTTTGGCGTGGGGATGCTCGTTTTCAAGCTCAAGGTGTCCTCTTTACACTGAAACCCACTTTTTCTATGTTTTGGGTGATCAAATTGTCATTGGAGCCATTTTTCTTATCAGTGTGACAAAATGCCAAAAAAAAAGACAAAATGACAAAAGTCAAAAGTCAAATAGGAATATCATTTGTATGACATGGAAAGGGTGGTGATCTATTCCATGAGTGAAGGGTGAATAAGACCAAGGTTAAAAGCATCATTTTTAATTGGATTTGGAGTGTAGTGAGAATATCTCATAGAGATAATGCGCACCTCCCTTCATGAGATTTACAACTTGGAGTATGTGGCAGCTAAAGTATGGTTGGTAAAGCATGTATTTATGGGTGCATCTTCTCATGGGAGATGTGGTGCCTCCCTATGGAGTTATCATCCATCGATCCCCCTTTTCTCTCATAAAACTAAAGCTCACATGTGGATATGTGTCGAGTTGAGTGGGTTTGGTTGGGAGTTTGGTGAGGATGCATATCCCATTGGAGATGTGGCGCCTCCTCCTTACATTCGCAACAAACAAGATTCCTTAAGTTTCTCTTGAACTGAAGCTAACTGTTAAGAACCCGTGTCAACCCCCCTCTTTATTTTGTTGGTATATTTTGTTGGAGGCATATGCTTTGTAAGTCGTCCAATTAGTATGATGTATTATCCCACATCCATGGGGAGTAAGTAATAGTTCTTAAGTCGTCCAGTTAATAGGTTGCATTATCCCAAATTCATGTGGAGTAATAGTTGTTTAGATTAGACTTAGTATATAAGTATGTGTTGAGGCTATTGAAAGGATCAGAGAGTTATTTTGTATTGAGCTTGCTCAAAGGAGGTTGCCCCCTCGAAGTGGCCCACGATCAATAAAATCTCTTTTGTACTCCAATATTTCTGTTATATTGTTCATTTTGATTGTTCATTGCAGGACGTTCTCCACATCTGGTATCAGAGCACTTTCCTTGGCACAAGTGGGAAATTTTTTTCTTTCTTTTCCAAACAAAAAAAGAGGGCAAAATTGGGTGGCGACTTTGAGATCAATTTCTGAAACTTTCTGTATAGAATCAGAAGAAACAGGTTGCATATCTAAATTCCTATTTCAAAAATACGTAGTTTCAAAAAAAATCATCTCATTTGGAGTTCTAAAAGTGGAGATATCAGGGATTTAAAATCAGCAATTTTTCAGAATTTCGGTGACGACCGCAGAAATTACAAAGTGAAAATATTTTGACCGGGTGCCCATATTTCTATTCCGATTTCGTGGGTAGAAGCAGAGTGGTTGTTCCAGTTCCCGAAACAGGCTATAATAGCGATTTTTAGTAATATAGATTAGGTTATGCTCATTTTAAAAAAATTCGTCTCAAACCCTAGCTCTAATTACAGGTTTTTGAGCATTGGGTGGAATTTCTGCCACATTTTTTCTGGCACTGTGATTATTGCAGTAGTTCTTCTTCTTGTAGTGGTATTTTTCATTCGGATCATGGAATAAATCCTATCCGCTAACTGTGGGAAGTACTTGGGCATAGCCCTAAAACTCATTGTGAGGAGTACCACAGGAACCCTGAAGTAGCTGGCCATTGAGAGGACCTGCCAAGCGAAAATGGTAATGACCCCCACCAGATTAACTAGATTCCCATCCATGAGGATAACCAAAAAGCTGTCGTTTTTGGCCAAGCGGTTAGCAGTTTTACTTGCGCCGTGAAGTGAGGGGTACTACCCCAATACTCAAGCCTGAGATAGCCTTGGTGGCCGAGTGACTACCTTTGAACCATTAGGAAGCCGAATATACCTAGGGTCCATATCTATTTATGGTTGATAACACGTAGAAATTCAGACTTGTCACAAATCATTTACTCCAATTCAAGTTGATAAAGCACAGCTTTCTAGCACCGCCACAGATCATTTCTTCAAAAAAAATAAAAAATAAAAATAAAACCAGGTATAAATTTCTGTTTTTTAGCCACATCTTCCTTGATTTAGCTCCATTTCCCTTGAAAATTCATAGTCACCGTCGTCATTCCATTCTGCATATTTCATTCATTGAGGACCCTATCCCAAATTCCACTTCCCGAAGCTCAAAATTCCACATTTGTCATAACTTATTCAATTCTCTCCCAATCGCCTTCAAATTTTGCCACAGTGTTCATTTCTGAATTCTGCTTCATTTTCCCTCTCTAACAAATTTTCCCATTATTTCACCCCACTTCTCCTTCAGAAAGTGTCCCAAACCTAGTCAACTCCAATTACCCACTCACGTCTTTCCCAACTCAAAATTTTTCTTTTCTAAAACCCTCTCTGTTTTTGTTTTTCTACCCATCCCCCTGGACAAAAAAAAATAAAAAAATCTTGATGTTGTCACCTGCACAGGAGCAAATAGACAAATAGAAGAAGAACTTGACACCCTCAAGACCAAACTCACAAATCAAGATCAAAGATTTCTCAACCTCCATCTTCAGCATTCAGCCATGAGCAACCGACAACAGCTTGAGTCTTCTGTAGACACTAAATTCTCTTCTTCCAGCAGCTTTCGTGGGCCGAAGATTGATTTCCCTCACTTCAATGGTGATAATCCAATTGGATGGATACACAAGGCAGAACAATACTTTAATATGCATAACACTTTTGATGTCACCAAAGTCCCACTTGCATCATTTCATTTGGAATGTGAAGCCCTTCAATGGTTCTATTGGTACATCAAGGATCATGAAGAGCCCCAATGGAGGGATTTTTTCCAACTCCTTTTGCACCGATTTGGCCCTAGTGGTTTTGATGAATTCACAGGAGCACTCACCAAACTTCGTTAGACTGGCACTGTGAGAGAGTATCAGACAGAATTTGAGAAATTAGTCAAGCACACAGAAGGATTTTCTGATGCCTTCTACATGAGTTGTTTTATCAGTGGTCTTAAGGATACAATCCGATCTGAGGTTAACATGTTCTATCCCAACACAATGATGGAAATACTTGGGTTGGCTAAGTTGGCGGAGGAAAAGATCAGGGCTCAGCAACGACCCAAATCCACTTTTGTTCCATTTTGAAATATGGATTCCCAAAGACATCCAATCCCTCCAACTCCTACACCCACTCCTATCAAGCATTTATCTGAAGCCGAGGTATGGGCACGTAGGGAAAAAGGACTTTGTTATAGTTGTGATGGGAAATTCACCCGGGGAGATCAATGTACTGAACCAAAGCTCTATCCCTTGGATGTGGTTTCTTCACCTGCACTTGAAATTTGTGAAGCTGCTCAGGATCCAGAAGATGATCAGGTCGACATTCAGCAACCACCTGTTGGCCCTCATTCCCATGACGAACACCCCAAGATATCTCTCCATGCATTAGTCAGAGTCATCGCCCCACAAACCATGCAGGTCAAGGGTTTCTTCAAGAAGATTCCTCTTACAATACTCATTGATTCTAGTAGCACCCATAACTTCATTGACCCTCATATTGCTAAACAAGCTGATAGTTTTTTCCATCCTTGCTCCATCTTTAAAGTCATGGTTTCCAATGGGAGCACCTTACCTTGCAAAGGAAAGTGTCGCAATGTGTGTATCTCTATTGGAGATTATAACTTGCACTCTAACATGTTTTCCATGCCTCTAGGAGGATGTGATGTCATTTTGGGAACTCAATGGTTAGGCACAATTGGACCCATTTTATGGGATTTTGCTGAACTATGGATGCAATTTTCAGTAAATGGGAACAAACACAAATTCAATGGCTTACAACCATGTTCTCTCAGCATCATCAGTTCCCATCGCATGGAAAATCTCCTTAAGATGAATTCACATGGTGTCATTGCTCAGCTCCATTTCATTCAAATGCAACCTTCAACAGTCTCAACTACTCCCTTGGATCTTTCATTCCGATGCACCTTTCAGATGCCTTATTTTTCCAAGCTCTTTACTCTTGAGAGTGATGCTTATGACAATGGACTTGGGGTTGTCCTCTTTCAAGATGAACATCCCATTTCCTTCACCGACAGATCCAATTCTAGAAATAATTTATCCACCTCTACATATGAGAAGGAACTTGATGACTATTTTGCACACAGGACAGAAGTGGTGGCCATCCCTCTTCGAGAATCCTTTTGGCATCAATACTGATCACCAGAGTTTGAAATATTTCCTGGAACAATGGGTCTCATCCCTAACACAACATAAATGGGTTATCAAACTCAGGGATTATGACTATAAGAAGGCTCAGGACAATCTTGCGGTGGATGCTCTTTTCCACATATTTGATGCCCATGTTTCTCTTTCTGTTATTTCTATGCCTATTCCAACTTGGTTACACTCTATTTAGCAAGGGTATCTCAATGAATCCTCATTATTTGAAATCATCCAACAGTTGGCCAGTAACCCTTCTATGGTACCGTATTGCTCTTGGGATGGATTTTCTTTGAGATACAACGGTCGTCTGGTGCTTCCCCAGAGCACAGACCTTAAACATGTGGTCTGTTATGAACTCCATGCTTCTCCCTCGGCAGCGCACTCTGGGTTCATCAAAACATATGAGCTGGCACAATGTAACTTCTTTTGGAAGGGGGTGCAACACTAAATTCAACATATGGTTTCCAAATGTGTTCCTTGTTAGCACCACAAGGGTGAAACTACACTCCATCCATATACCACCTCTTCAATCGCACAAATTTTCATGGACCAGATATTCATTCTTCATGGAATCTCTTATTCCATTGTCTCAGACTACAACACAACTTTCACAAGTCATTTTGTGCCTCACTAACACCAAACTGAATATGAGTTCAGTTTATCACTCACCAATAGATGGTCTGACTACAGTCGTCAACAAATATTGGGAAACTTATCTTCGTTGTTTCACCTCTGAAGACTCAACATCGGTGGGAAAAGTGGCTCCCTCTCGCTGAATGGTGGTACAATAATTCCTACCATACTGCATCTAAAATGACTCCATATGAAGCAGTTTATGGTCACTCACCTCTAGTACTCTTTCCATCCACCCCCAGCAGTTCACCAGTTCAGGCAATTGACATGGTTCTTCGAAACCGACATCAGATTCTTCACCTCCTGCAAGACAATATTCACATGGCAAGAGCTCTCATGAAACAACAAGCTGATCAACATTGTTCTGAGCGCACTTTTCAAGTTGGTGATATGGTTTTTCTTCGTCTGCAACATTACAAGCAATCCTCCTTGAAAGACAAAGGGAATCAAACACTTGCTCCAAAGATCTTTGGCCCATATCTAGTTTTTCAAAAGATTGGGTATGTTTCTTATAAATTGGCACTTCCTCCTTCTCACATTCAGCAAGTGATTGGTGCCAACATCAGTGCACAAATTGTTTTACCATAATGGGATAATGAAGGATCCTTCATTTCGAAGTAAGAGGCCATCCTCAATAAGCGCACTTGTCAGCTTCTCTCTTGGTCCATCACAAAGGTCTTCAATTTAGTGGCCCATCATGCAACTAGAGGATGCTACATGGGAACCGCTCCTTCATATTTAGTAGCAGTTTCCATATCTAAAGCTTTGAGGACAAAGCATTTTCTAAGCGGGAGGGGATGTTAAGAACCCGTGTCAACCCCCCTCTTTATTTTATTGGTATATTTTGTTGGACGCATATGCTTTGTAAGTCATCCAATTAGTATGATGTATTATCCCACATTCATGGAGAGTAAGTAATAGTTGTTAAGTCATCCAGTTAATAGGTTGCATTATCCCACATTCATGTGGAGTAATAGTTGTTTAGATTAGACTTAGTATATAAGTATGTGTTAAGGCTATTGAAAGGATCGAAGAGTTATTTTCTATTGAGATTGCTCAAAGGAGGTTGCCCCCTTGAAGTGGCCTGCAATCAATAAAATCTCTTTTGTGCTCCAATATTTCTGTTATATCGTTCATTTTGATTGTTCATTGCAGGAGGTTCTCTACACTAACTCACCCCTCTTTGCTAATGAATAAAGCACCCCCTCGGGGTTGTAAATTCTATAAAAGCAAGGCCTTCTTCCTCATTTAGAGGGAAGAAAGGAACCTCTTCTCTTGTATTATTTTCAGTACTGTTTATGAATAAAATTGAAAGGATTTGGAGGCTCCCGATCTGTGGCAAGTTGTGCATGTGCTAATTTTTTTGTGAGGTAATATTGTTCAGTTAGTTTTCTTTGCATAAACTAATAATCTAGATTAGAGCAATCTGTGTAGCATGTATGATAGGAATCTGCATGTGTCGATTTTCTTATTTACTTTCTTGCTATTAGCAATCTAAGAGTTCATGCTTTATTCAACTATATTTCATGATCTTTTGATTTTCTAACTCTGGGGTGTACCAGATCTAATTCATTTTGTGCAAGCTTGATAAGTATGTAGATTACCATCCCAAGTGAAAGTTTGAGCTCAGATGCATCTCCATTTCTTTGGATTATAGGTTGAAACAAACACATAAATATTCCTTTCCTACATCAACAATCCTTCTAATCTTGCAAGAAAGATTCAAGACTTAAGCAACTCTTTCTTCTCCTTCTTAAAGTTTAAATCTCTCTCTGGTTACCCGTTAAAATCAAGCTTAGATCTCATTTTAAAAATATTATTTAGCGTTATTTTCTTTTTCATTTCTAGATCTAAAAGTGATTTCATTTCATAGTCATAAAGCTTATGTCTAGTTTTCCTTTCTTAAGTACTTGAAGTATCATAATCGTTCTATCTTTGCACAAGTACCAAGTGTAAATTTTTAGTGTATTTTATTGACTAATCTACTAATTTATCAATCATTAGCTTGTTGGTTTTAGAAAGTCGAAGGAAAAAGAGAAGGAATTGCTGCCAAATTTTCAAACTTTTGGCCATTTGGAGCACCCAAAATCCCCCCTTCTTCAAGCAATATTTGTAACCCCTTGTTTGCACTATTTTATTTTTGTAGCAGTCGATGTCATCGTCGTATAAATTTCAAGCTTACATTGATGATTTGGTAGCACTGAAGCTTTGCTCATTGGATAATTCATAGAAGTTTTTCCAGGTCTAGCAAGAAAAAAGGGCTTAAATATTATTTGGGTTAAAAAAGAGAGTTTTTTGTTATAGGGGCTAAAAAATGGTTTTTAAGTCAATTTTTGGCTTACATATTTTATTTTGGGTTCTTGGGAAAAAAATTTTAAACTTAGGCCAGAGGTTTATTTTATTAAATTTATAAGGCCAAAAGTTTATTTTATAAAAAGAATATATTGGAACAAGGCCAATCTCTAATTCTAAAGCTCAACATCGAGAGCCATTCAATATGTCAATCAAGCACTTGCCACATCCACGCAAATGACATGTCAAGTTAGCAAATTTTAATTATAAACTTAGGCCATAGGTTTATTTTATTAAATTTATAAGGCCAAAAGTTTATTTTATAAAAAAAATATTTTGGAACAAGGCCAATCTGTTGAGCCATTCAATATGTCAACCAAAGCTCAACACCGAGAGCCATTCAATATGTCAACCAAGCACTTGCCACATCCACGCAAATGACATGTCAAGTTTATTTTATAAAAAGAATATATTGGAACAAGGCCAATCTGTTGAGCCATTCAATATGTCAACCAAGCACTTGCCACATCCACGCAAATGACATGTCAAGTTAGCAAATTTTAATTATAAACTTAGGCCAGAGGTTTATTTTATTAAATTTATAAGGCCAAAAGTTTGTTTTATAAAAACAATATATTGGAACAAGGCCAATCTGTTGAGCCATTCAATATGTCAACCAAAGCTCAACACCGAGAGCCATTCAATATGTCAACCAAGCACTTGCCACATCCACATAAATGACATGTCAAGTTAGCAAATAAGGTTTATTTTATTAAATTTATGAGGCCAAAAGTTAGTTTTATAAAAACAATATATTGGAACAAGGCCAGTGTGTTGAGCCATTCAATATGTCAACCAAAGCTCAACACAGAGAGCCATTCAATATGTCAACCAAGCACTTGCCACATCCACGTAAATGACATGTCAAGTTAGCAAATAAACCCTCCTCCAAGTCTAAAGCTCAACACCGAAGGCCATTCAATATGTCAACCGAGGGCCAAT
>LPNX010958111.1:359658-456667 GCA_001517045.1 Pseudotsuga menziesii | reverse complement strand
AATATGTCAACCGAGGGCCAATTCCAATTCAATATGTCAACCAAGCACTTGCCACATCCATCCAAATAAGTAGGATCGCCCCTCGCATGATAGGGAGAGGAGCCAATCTCACAGATTCGACCCGAACCATAGAAGGGAAATAAGGCCGAACCATAGAAGGGAAATAATACGGGGGTTTTAGCCAAATGACATGTCAGGCCATTCAATATGTCAACCAAGCACTTGCCACATCCATGCAAATGACATGTCAAGTTAGCAAATAGCAAATAAACCTTATTTTGCCGACAAAGTCCAAGCACCAAGCTTCACGAGGAGTAATATTACGATGCACTACACGCCGATATGTGTTGAAATCCTTGGCGTATATAAGCACTTGAATGGTTTTTCACTTGGTGCATGTGGGATATTTACCACAAAGCTTTAAAAATATATATATGAGAGATCAAATAAATGTTACAGGGGCAATCTGATATCATGGATTCAGATGTTGTTTTATTAGAACTGACAAACATTACATAGTGCACAACCAAATATTCATTTCCTTGTTTTGGAAGTTGCAGATAAGGAATATCATGAAAATAAAACTGGTGCAAAGTCTCTGCATAATGTTTTACGATTATTAAATGAGCAAAGTGGATCAGAGCATATTTTGCATATGTGCGATGAATGAGCTCTCCAAGTTTAGTTGTAAAACTTGAACAATGGTTTTCCACCCCCAGAATGCAAAAAATACACATAAAGAACTAATCTACTGTCAAAAGTGGACTCTTGCAATGCAATTGATAAAAATAAATAGAACATTCCAATACCTGTGGATGTAGAATCCAAGGTTTCTCAGAGTTAAATAAATAAAGATAAAATCAAAGAAAATGGGTCAAGGGAGCACAAAAAGGCATTGCTTGAACTTATAAATACAACTGAAATGTCATTAGTGTTGTATGACAGGTACTGAAGAACATTCCTACTCTCATAGATGATGACCATCATTTGACAAATGAGCCCGCAAGTTATTCTTCATGCTTGTCTAATGTTCAAAATATTACCGAGAAACAACCCATGGAGGAAGATGTGTCTGGTAATTCAGCTATGATAGGTGCCTCAACATGTTGACATATTGAATTGGCTCCTCTCCCTATCATGCGAGGGGCGATCCTACTTATTTGGATGGATGTGGCAAGTGCTTGGTTGACATATTGAATTGGCTCCTCTCCCTATCATGCGAGGGGCGATCCTACTTATTTGGATGGATGTGGCAAGTGCTTGGTTGACATATTGAATTGGAATTGGCCCTCGGTTGACATATTGAATGGCCTGACATGTCATTTGGTTCGGGTCGAATATTGAATTGGAATTATTTGGTTCGGGTCGAATCTGTGAGATTGGCTCCTCTCCCTATCGGTCGAGGGGCGATCCTTATTTGGATGTGGCAAGTGCTTGGTTGACATATTGAATTGGAATTGGCCCTCGGTTGACATATTGAATGGCCTGACATGTCATTTGGTTCGGGTCGAATATTGAATTGGAATTATTTGGTTCGGGTCGAATCTGTGAGATTGGCTCCTCTCCCTATCGGTCGAGGGGCGATCCTTATTTGGATGTGGCAAGTGCTTGGTTGACATATTGAATTGGAATTGGCCCTCGGTTGACATATTGAATGGCCTGACATGTCATTTGGTTCGGGTCGAATATTGAATTGGAATTATTTGGTTCGGGTCGAATCTGTGAGATTGGCTCCTCTCCCTATCGGTCGAGGGGCGATCCTTATTTGGATGTGGCAAGTGCTTGGTTGACATATTGAATTGGAATTGGCCCTCGGTTGACATATTGAATGGCCTGACATGTCATTTGGTTCGGGTCGAATATTGAATTGGAATTATTTGGTTCGGGTCGAATCTGTGAGATTGGCTCCTCTCCCTATCGGTCGAGGGGCGATCCTTATTTGGATGTGGCAAGTGCTTGGTTGACATATTGAATTGGAATTGGCCCTCGGTTGACATATTGAATGGCCTGACATGTCATTTGGTTCGGGTCGAATATTGTAAGACAGGTACTGAAGAACATTCCTACTCTCATAGATGATGACCATCATTTGACAAATGAGCCCGCAAGTTATTCTTCATGCTTGTCTAATGTTCAAAATATTACCGAGAAACAACCCATGGAGGAAGATGTGTCTGGTAATTCAGCTATGATAGGTGCCTCAACATGTTCTAAAGAGCTGAAATGTGACCTGTATGTGGGAGAGCAGAATAATTAATTTGAATCCATTCACACATATAGCTTCTGCCAATCGACCTTTCTATGCTAGTGGTAATGGGAATTGTATTCTTGAAAAATATAGTTTTGCTTTTCCAAATAATTCTGTCATCTATTCAAAGGATACAATGCAAATTTTGGTACGTTCTCAAGCCACACAGAGTTCCCAGGAGAGGCCACATGCATACCTTCACATGCATATGTGGAATAAGTAAGGGAGAATGGATATGATTACACATGGACATATGGCAGAAAAAAACCACACGACCGAGATAAAATATACCCAGGGGCGTTCTTTCAAAGAAATTTGTTTGTTTAAATTCTTGCAAAACAAAAGTGGATTGATGGTTTAGATTAAAGCCATGAAGAGATCAATGACTTAAAATTATTCCGTTGGAAAAAGTAGTGGGAGGTTAGCATTGAAAGGGCAGAGGAGAACCCGATTTCGCTAATTGAGAAAGCAATAAATGAAACCACTTTCTAAGCTAGCAAAAATCGCTAATGCTGTTGACAATGAGCATCATTGTTAATATACATAGGGAATCGATGGATGGAAAGTATAATGGTACTGGTAATAGTGAACTAAAAGAGAGATCCACCGCCCTCATGTTCCAACTATTTACGAAATCGACCCCTGATCTTCACGCAGCGACAAACAAAGTCCTACATATCTTGTAATAGATGGATAGAGGTACCTGAACCTCCCTCGTCTGATCCCAAAGACACAATAAAGAGGAAGAGAAAAGCACCAGAGGCACAACAAAGGACCTACAATCCCTTCAGATGCAGAGATATGTCGTAGACAAGAATTTCTCTGTGATGCATGAAGGTTAATTATTAGAACAATGGATGAACAGTCTGATACACAATTATTGCTTTTCTCTTCAGCAGAGGTTGAATTTTGGCAGAGGACAAGATGACAGACATTATTCCAAACACGTGCATGGCTACTTTAAACATGATTTGCAGATATTTTGTTCCATTTCGTCCTCAAATCCCTTCAAAAGTACAACTATGGTTGGCAATTGCATTGAAGAAACATGGGAATTGTAGAGTACAACCACCATGTCGGAGAACAATTGAGAGATTCAACGGCCAAAGATGTAGCTGAATTTGGTATTCAAATCAACACATTAATGAATGGATGAAAGTCCTATGGATAATATGGATAGCAGACAAACATTTGAAGATCATTTTGTAGATACATTTGCAAAAGGTTCTACAAGAAGTATTATTTGGGAAAAATCTCCTAAGAAGAAACACCATCTATCTAATATTTGTTCAAAACAGTTCTGAAAATGTTTTCAGTGAGTTCTTAGATGCTGGTTTTGTGATAAATGTGGCATGGTAAAGAAATATATGTCAAGAGAACATAAATAAATCCTTTATAAGGGCAAGAAGTATTTGCATTGACAAGGAAGAGAAGACTATTTGAGATTGTGCTGGAGGCTTTGCTTGCTGTGACATTATTCATTTTTGTGTTGAATCCATGGGTTTAGAAATCACCCTGTGTTGAGTAATTGGAACCAAACATCTGGCATTAATTGATTGACAAATTTGTGGTCAAATTTTGAGAGGGTAAATTCAGGATAAATTGCCCATTTTATTGATTCATGTTGGCACATTTTATTAGTTGTGAAGGCTCTCATGTTCAAGAACACGGGAACGATCACATAAGGAAAATCATATATGGTAAAATATAATTGAAGTCTGCAAGCATGGCCAAAGTAAAAAGGAGTAGGGTACTGTAAATCAAATTGGAGAAGAGTATTTTAGTCCCAACATCTAAAGATGAAGTTCCTGAGGCAGAGCCAGATAAATTGAATGGAGCCAAAACTATAAGATAAATTTATGAGCTCGCTAGCAGCGGTTACACTGGAAAATAGACTGTCCCCGTATTATGGGATAAAACTAAGAAAACAATTGTCAACAATGAAAGTTCTGAGATCACCCACATGTTGAACACAGAGTTTAATGATATAGAAAAATATGCATAGATGGACATTTATCCACCTCATTTTCAGTCACAGATTGATGAGGTCAATGACTGGGGATATAATGCAATCAATAACGGAGTTTATAGATGTGAATTTGCCAAGAAGCAAGAACCTGCTTTCAAATAGTTATTCAATTCTCTCAATTGTTGCGAGGATATCTTAATCCATAAACGATACATCTGTGAGAATGTCTTGACAGAGGCTGACATACGATTGTTTGTAACTCTTATAATTTTTTATGAGGTTTATACGGTTCATTTCAAGTGCAAAAAGGAATTGGTACGTGAGTACCCTAACCTTTTCAATTACACCAAAGACATATGCTAGATCCCATGAAGTTTAAGACATGTCAACATGGATCACATCAAGCGCCACTACTATGGCAGTCACCCTTAGGAATCATATGGAAGTTGGGAATTTATTAACATTCAAAGGGCGTGTTGGTTAAGAAGGGATAGACTATGTATTTGGAAACAAAGTATAAGCAAATCCCATACTAACTCAAACTCATGCAGTTCCAAAAGGGCTTGCTATCGGAAAGCATCCCTTATTGATTTTATTGCATCATTCTTAGCATTATACTGATGCAATCCATAAAGGAGGTGGCCGGATTATCCAAATAACCAGAAGGGTCATTTGAAAAATGGCAAGATTAAATGTAATTTACACATATGAAGACTCTTGTCCAAACAAGAGATGGCATATGAAAAGAAACAAAATGTGAAGGTCATATGTAGGAAATTAATTCAGAAGTATCAGAATTGGCTGATACAGAGCATTAAAACTCAGCAGTTGAAGGATATAGACAATCTATAGGTGGAAAACTCAGCATCAAAATAATCTTCAGCAGTTTATAACTTTAGTATTCGAGTCCCACATTTTCAGGCATGTTTTTTCCAGTTAAATAACAACTGGCAACATCAAGATCATCTTTTAGCATTAAAAACTTGACAATGCAACAATTCCATATTTAGTTGTTTATTCTTAAACCGATTCCTAGAATGTAGTAATTAGTTATAGTTGTCAACATTTTAGTAGTAGTTTTTATTTTTAGAATGGGAAGTTAGGATGACTTAGACCTTCTGGGGAGGCTGGGTAGCCATATTTTTCTATATAAACATATGTAAGACATAGAAAAAGGTTCAACTCTCATGGGAAGAGGATACTTTTTTACTGTAACTTTTGGGTACTATTTTAATTTCTGAATATCAATAAAGTTGCAGAGAGGAAAATTTGAAAACCTTCAAGGCATAGATTCTTGTGTCGATGTTTTTTCAGTAAGTAACTTTCTTATGTGACTGCATTTCCAGTTTCCACCCCATTCTGTATATTTCTTTCATGTTTGAGTGAGAGTAATGTGAACTAGAATTCATCCTTTGATGCTCACTTTCATCGGATTCAAACATTTTAAATCTTTTCTTCTAAAGTTATTACAAAATTCATCCTTGTTAGATGCTTTGTTTTAATGGACTCTATTCCCTAATCTACTACCATCTTGCGATGCTTAATGTCTGAGAAAATGGTGTCTACCCTGCCTCTATCATTTTTTTTTTCAAACCTCAACCTCTTGCAGCTCAACCAAGTATCTGTTTATTGACTCCATTGCCCAATAGTCTCTTTTCAAGTCTGTCCTACCAAACCTTTATAAAAACAAACTTGTTCCTATCAGAAATCTGACCTTCTGAGTGTTATTGTTGAATATTTTGAGTGTGAAAGACTTATGGATATTGAGAGACCCCTCTATGATTGTATAAGGTCTTAATAGAGTCTCAAGTAAGTTTGTGGTTACCTTGTGGCTTCCTTGATACATCCCAAGGAAAATCGAAGTGATAACACCCCTTTTTAATCATTTTCCAAGATAAAAAGGCAGCCTCATTCGTAAAAAATAGCATTGTAATAGAATTAATGTAGAGATGGTGGGCTTCAATCCCCCGCACACCTCTTCCCTATTTGGGGAAGGCCCGTGTCACCTTTCTTTGGCTTACTGCTTTTATTTGCTTCAAGTATTTAGAGTAGTTTTTGTTTTGTGTAATAAATTTTAATCAAAGTTCTTTCCTTTAGTTTCTTTTCATTTCTCAAAATTGGATACTAACCCAACCTTGCTCTCCTGAGTGTTAGGATTAATAATCCTCATTTGTCCAATATAGTCTATTTGTCATTACTATCATAACTTAGGAGTTCATTTATCACCTTACTAGAGTTTTGGCACCACCATGAATATTGGTGTCACTAGTTCCACTGATGCTAATCCCTACATTTTAGGAGCCACTCTGAGTGCCACCAGTAGCCTCCATCAATTGGTCATGGTTGGTAAGTATTTATTATGAGTCAAAATCTAGTTACAATAAGTTAGATCACTTTCAGTTAGTCTAGCGTCAATTTTGCATGATTTAAGGGAGAATGGCGCCTTTTTCCACCTACCCCAACTGTTAACTGATTGTAGACTAATTTAGACATTAGGATTTGGAGTAGTGGCTCCCATGCAACAATTTAGACACACTGAGTTAGCCAGTCAATCAGGTTTAGTTAGTAGATTCGAATCTTATCCACATGATTTGAATTCTTCTTATTGTAACACCATTGTATTAATGCTGGAATAAATATAGATTAATGTTGTAATTAACTAATCAATTCTTATCATGGATGGCAGCAGGATTGAAACCAGAGGGGAGATCAAAGCGAAACTTTCCCACTATTTTTTGGAGATCCTCAATGAAGACATCCATGACAAGGAGAGAGATACAACTCAGATCACTCACTCAATTCCTTCTTCTGTTACTAGGGAAAATAATGAGAATCTCATCAAACCGGTCTCTCTTCAGGAAGTTGAAGAAGTTGTCAATCAGATGGCCTTGGGCAAAGCCCCTGGTCCGGATGGCTTCACATCCAATTTCTTCCACCACTTTTGGGATATGGTGAAGAAAGAGGTATTGGAAATAGTTTAAGAGTTGAGACTGAAGAAGGGAGTTTTAAAAGCTTTCAATGCGACGTTCCTTTCTCTCATCCCCAAGGAGGTGGGAGCCGATATCCCAGACAAGTTCAGGCCTATAGCCCTCTGTAATGTGATTTACAAGATTATCTCCAAAGTTATAGCCAATCGCCTAAAGTCTCTTCTCCCATCCCCGATTTGCCCGGAACAATCTAGCTTCGTGGAAGGGCATCAGATCCTGGATGGGGTCATCCTCGTGCATAAAGTTCTTCATTCCTTGCAAAGCTCGCAACGGCCAGGTATGCTAATCAAACTTGATATAGCAAAGGCCTATGACAAATTAAGCTGGCAATTTATTTGTAGAATGTTGGAAGCCTATGGTTTTTCCAAGACTAGGTTGAATGGGTCATGGGTCTTATATCCACACCATTCTTTAGCAGTCTTCTGAATGGAGCCCCGATTTGTACCTTTCAACCATCCAGGGGTATCAGGCAGGGTGACCCTCTCTCTCCATTTATCTTCATCCTATTGGCGGAGGGCCTAAGCCGTCTCATTCAGACCCAGGCGAAAAATGGAGAGCTGAAAGGCCTTCGTCTTCAGGATAACATGGACCCTCAAACTCACCAACAATTTGTCGATGATACCATGCTCATGGGGCACCCTTCTGTCCAAGAAGCGTGAAGCTTCAAAAAATATCTTCTGATCTATTCCAAGGCCTCAGGTCTTGCAGTAAACCCAGCCAAATCCGAAGTCTTCTTCCTTAACAGAACCCCAGCCACCCAAAGGAACATCCTCTTCATCCTGGGTTTCGCGAAAGGTTATTTTCCCTCAAAATACTTAGGTGTTCCCCTAGGTTTGGGAAAATTGAAACAATCCTCTTGGCTTGAACTCCTTGACATAATGAAGCAGAAACTTGCGAACTGGACCCTAAGACCTCTAAACCTCCCTAGCAGGCTTGTCCTGTTAAAATCGGTGTTACAAGTGATGCCTATTTATCTATTCTCTGTCCTTTCTGCTCCTAAGTCTATTCTCTGAGAAATCCGAAGCATCCAACGTAATTTCCTGTTGGGTGGTCGTGAGGATAAGGCCAAGTTTGCCCTGGTAAGATGGGATAGTATCTACCACCCCAAGTTGAAGGGGGGGCTGGGCCTGAGAGACCTGGAAATAATGGCTGAAGTCCAAGGTGCAAAAAGCTGGTGGAGGTGGGTCACCCACACATCTAAGCCATGGGCTCGATTATGGTAGCTCAAGTATGGACGTGACCGACCCTTACCCCAGTTAATTCGCTACAACGAAGATCAGCAGGGATCCCCCATATGGATGAAGGCCAAATATGGTAGACATCTGGTGCAACATCATAGTTTTTGGGAAATCCAGGATGGGAGGAATGCTAAGTTCTGAGAGGACTCATGGAACCAAATTCCAAGGCTTGGTGACAACCCAAGATGGACTCCTATTTAAGAATTCTCTAGGGTGGTTGGCAGGATACAAGTGCACCACTTCTGGCAAGAGAGGATTATTAATGGGAGGAGGTGTTGGAACTTCATCGACAAAACTGACCAAATAGATGCAGCAGACTGGGAGGCTTTCCAGGAGGAAATGCTCAATCGATGCATACGGCTCACAAAGGGATATGATGTGCTGAGATGGGGATACATGGATAGAGGGATGTTTAACATCAAGGGAGCCTACAACATTCAAGTTGGGAATCGAGTAGAGGAAGTGGAAACCTGGAAGAAGATATGGACCTTGAATTTATGGCCCAAGGTAGGTCTCTTTGCTTGGTTGGTGGTCAGGGGCCGTATCCTCACCTATGAGAATCTTCGGAAGCATGGCATCCATGGTCCATCCCAATGCTGCTTATGCTTCCAAGAGGAAGAAACCACAAGCCATCTTCTGGATTGTTGCCCTTATCCCTCAGCTATTTTGGATAAGGGGGCCATTGGATTTCGAATAAGCGATAGGCAGAGAGCTCAGCCAGCTAAAACCTTGACATAATGGAATCATAAAACCTTCAAAAATAGAATTATTAGAACTATATGGAAAGCCTTGCCTAGAATGATCATGTGGTGCATCTGGAAGGAAAATAATGGGACAATCTTCCGTGATAAGTGCAACAACATTGAGAAGGTCTAGCAGACGGTAAGGGACAACCTCCTCTCCTCCAGCAGAAGTATGCAATGGCATGAAGAAGATAATCTCATTCCCGCGAACGAAGTGCACATTGGGGAATTTTGGGGTCTTGACAAATCTCAGATGGATGGGCTTCGCAAGCGTGACTGGATCCTTCAACCATCCAGTCCTAACTTTTGGTCGGCTCCACCTCCACAGGTGTTCAAGCTCAACTTCGACAAGGCCTCCAGGGGCAACCCAGGAGACGCGGGCTATGGGGCATTATGCAGAGATTGTCAAGGACAGGTAATTTTTGTCTTTTTAGGGGCCATTGGCAGAGATACTAACAAATTCGCAGAGCTCGAAGGTATGATTCAAGGTCTAGAATTCCTGGTGCGCAGTAACTGCTTCCCTGCTATAATTGAGGGCGACTCCAACATCATGATACAAGTAGCAAGGCGGTTAGCGTATGGCCAAGTCAGCGACAAAGTTTCCACTAGCTGGAGGTTAGCCAATCACCTGGACACTCTCTGTGTCATGCTCCACACCCATTCAACTGTCTCCTTTATCCATGTCAGAAGGGACGCCAACAAGGCAGCAGACCTCCTTCCGAATGCAGGGGTGGAGGGTGAGATGGATCACCAATGGGCCCCTCTCAAGAACTTTGAAGCTGATGAATGGGCCCATCAGTGCCAATAGATGGTTGCGCATGAGCTTAAGGGCGGGACACAGGTGGCACACCAGAATGATGTGGTGGTTCGAGGTGACAAATGGCGCGAGCACACCATGACAGGTCTCCATTATGCTGCCTGATAGTATTAATTTGGCAAGCGAGCGGATCCCTCAGAGGATGTCCTTGGGCATTATTTTTTTCGTTGGATCTGCATGCGAAAAGACGGGCAGGGCTGGGAGTGACGGTCGAAATGACTGGACATTCATTTTCGGCAGTGGATCTACCATGGGAAAGGGTACAAGGGTGATTGTCTACATCACAGCCATGATGTTTTCAAGGTACATCCTAGGATGGATAATCATGCTACCTTTTCCTTTTTATTGTGTTCCCCTCTGTTTGACCCGCTTTCATCGCTCGAGCTCGCTCTCTATTTCTCGATTTTGCTGGTTCTCCCCATGGCCTTTCCTCTTGGCTTGTGTGTGGCTCACTGTCTCTTCCTTCTCCCTTGTGTTTGCCCCAATCCCCCTCCTATGGAAAATGGCCCCGAAGCGCTTGATGTTCAAGGGGAAAGCCCCTGGTGACTCCACGGTTGAGCAGGGCGCTGCGAAGAACCCCCACAGGGTTACGCGGGCGCAAATTCAAGCCCAAGAAGATGCTAATTTCTTCAAGGATCATACGCCTCTGAACATTCGTTAGGAAGTGGAGGGCAAGGTCGAGGATCCCTGGCATACGGTAAAAAACATGTCTAAGGAAGAGCTCCACCAGGAGGTGGCAGACTGGGTTTTGGACCCTCGCACCACTACGGGGTGCGCGGCTGCTTACGATCATCTCCTAATGCAATATTGGGTTAATATGAAAATGGTATGCCACTCATACATGGAATGGGAAGCGAAACAGACAGGGGATGAGGAACCATATAAATCCTGGAAGTTCCATAATGGCGAATGTCACCTAATTCACCAGAAGGTGGATATCATTGCCTCAAGGCTCCGGGTCACCTTCTTTGCGGCTGGAAAAGGTCTCGAGGAACCTGCGCATCCGCGGGATAGCTATGGAAAATGTAGTAAAAAGCACAAGCATATCCTTCTCCTGTCATGTCCCCAATTTTGGCCTAATAGACCAAGGTCACCTAAGAAGAATTTAGAAAATTATTAATGGTGACAAATAAGGAGAAAATAATTATTGGCTAAGGGGACGTAATAATTACCCAAGGCATGGTTTCTGCTGTTTTATAGTATTTTTCTATGGTATGGGCAAAAAAGTAAATAATAGAACATGGTTTTCATTGGCCCATGGTATTTATCCATGGTATTGGAGACTCTTCAAGGATAAAAGGAGGCGGAGGCAAAGGGGAAAGGGCATGCTTGAATATTTGGAGATTTGTTCTTGAGACCGTCTAGGGGTTATCCTAGAGTTTTCGTTTGGGGTTGGAAAACTCCATCCATCCATTTGGTCTAGTTTCGGTGGTGTGACGGACCCACCCTAGTTGGACAAAGGGGGAGGATCCATTCAGGGTCTTCATTGGAGCTTCATCATCCGGGTTGGCATCACCTTTCAGCTTCTTGTTGAATGTATCTTGGTAGCTGATATTACAGCCATAGTTATTGTACTGTTTACTCTTTGTTAGTAATAATAAAGGTGCCAATATTATCTCACCATTGTGATGTGTTATGGAATGTGTCTAAAGTGTTTGATGAAATGTATATGAGAATACATGTTGCTGGTAAAAGTTATAAATCAATGTAAAATTGATCATGTTGGTAATTTCATAGATTTTGTGATCATCCCGGATCTGGGATATTACAGTGGTATCAGAGCTGGTTTTCTTGCTAGCCTGAGGGGAAATGCAGTGAGGAGCTACTCAATCAATTTTCCTGCCAGCCTGAGGGGAAATGCAGTGAGGAGCTACTCAATCAAAGTTTTCATGTGGTTTCTTTTTTTTGGGCAAGTTATCTTCAGTTGGTAGTTACTAGTCATTGGTTTGGGCAACCTTCATTGCTTGGGCTAAACCTTCGTGGGGAGCCAATTTATTTGTGGAAACTAAATATCTGTGGGAAAATATTAAATTTCTTAGCAGTAGAACTTGCCGGTGTATGAAAAATTCCTTAAGCAATCAAGTTTATTTGTTGGACAAAATTGTTAGTGGAGTCGAGTACTGTAGGGTCGACTACATGGCTTAACGATTTGTTGTTTGCTGTGGGGAAAACCTCAGGAGAAGAGGGTCGCATTTTCGTTTAGTGCAGAATATCGGGACAAGGTTAACTTCATATTGAAGGTCGTTTCAAAATAGAGGACCCGATACCTCACTTGAACAAACCATGGAATAAGAGGAGAATCTGCGAGGGCATATCGAAGCCCGATTTTCCTGTTGCAGAAGCCGTGAGGATGCCATGCGGCATTTTTAAGGACCGGTTCTTTTTCTTGTGAAGGACCGCATCAGGCCCGATCTCCCAATCGACATTCCTGTGAAGGCTGAGGAGAGGTCGTGTGGGTGTGGGAGCAATCAGGAAGGGGGCACCACGTTTGTGAAGATCGTAGGGTCTGCAGAAGATAGATCCCTCTCATGCTGCAGATCACAAGCTGAGGGAGACGTAAGGAGAAACTCAAGTTGTTTTGGACTGCGTGTTGTGGAGGAGGCCATAATGGGTGCAAGGCATTCAGGATGAATTCGAATCCATGTGGAAAGGGTCGCATTCCATTGAAGGAAGAATACATTAGTGGGGGCCAATTGCGTTCAAGGAGAGGACATGTTCCCTTGGTGTACTGATTTCCCTTAGCAAGAGGAGGAATTATCGAGAGCGGTGATATCCATTCTAAGTTGTAGCAATCCAATGTTCTAAGCAGCAATCACACTCCAATTGGTATAGATCTAAGTTGGTGACAGTGATCCAGTAGATATGGCAGCGTTCCACCCTCTCTAGGAGCAATCCACCATTCTTTGGACATCGTATAATGCAAGGGTTCCCTGAAGATCGTGGTACATTGCTAGGCAAATTTGGAATTATCCAAGCTGTTGGTAAGCATCTATAGGCATATCCATCCATTTTGTGGATATTCTAGAGCCTTTGTTGGGTTTGTTCACGATTGACACAAATCTGTCAAGACATTGAACGCTAGCTACAGATCCGCAAAGGTGTGTTACAACCTGGTATTTCAAAGAGTTTATATGTAGATCTGAACTTTGTCTTCCTTGGTCTGATAAATGTGTCTTGAAACATTCCATGTAAATCAAGACACCTACAGCTATTGGAAAACAAGAATTTATCATAATTATTGCCAATTGTGGGAACTAGAGGAATTGGATCCATGTCTTATTCAGATTCAAAGTATGAGCAGTATGAGGAGAAGTATTCGTTCTATGGAATAGGGGAAAATGACCTTGAGCTGTATGATGGCAATGAACCCTCTTATGGTATCTCTACCCAGTTCACATTCAAAGAGGATGATGGTTACTCTTGTGACCACTTGTACAATGAATATGCAGACAGAGGGACCACACCCCCAAGGAAAGATCCTTCGAAGGAAATAGCTTGGTGGAGGGAAACATGCAGAACCTTGCCCCAACAGTATCGAGCATATGCTGTTAGGATGAAGTCATACTTAGAAGTTCCTTTTGAATTTTTTGTGAATGCTTTGTTTGGGTATAAGCCCAAGAATGAAGATGTGGAGTTAGTAAAGAAAGGTCTATGCCCTTCTTGCAAGAGACCTTGGAGAGAAAATCATATATGTTTGGAGGAGTGAAATGAGAAGACCACCACCAGTCCTGGGAAGGATAAGATCACAATCCTTACTGATGATGGTTATCAACATAATGAAGCCATCACTTGTTCTATTGAGAATCAACCAGAGGCATCTCTCACTGAGAACATGGATCAAATAACATCTACTGATGGATGCTATAATTGAGAGGTACCTATTGATGGGTGCCATGGAGAGACATTTAATGTTGAATGTTCATTCCTATATGTTGGTGACATAAAGATTCCACTTGATGAGACTATTGCAAGTACAAGTTCCCACGAGTCTGAAAAAGATGAAGATTTTGCAGTAGAGGAAGAGGACCTAGGATCAATCTCACCATCACCACATGAGATTCACGAGGTTGATCGTGTATTAGAGGAAGAGAAGGCCTCTTTTCATGAGATTTCCCATTTTAAAGGGTCACTCAAGATGAATGACAAGAAGATTCAAGAGGCCCTAGGCATTCTCCAAGTTACTAGCACACTTGTGTCCCAATTGGCTTGGAGAGATGATTCCCTGGGGGCACAAACTTCCAATGGAGTCATAGAGAAGATCCAAAAGGCAACATCAAAAACTAAAGGTAATATCATGTGTTTGCTTTTTGATAGAAGTCATTTGATTGAGCTTGCTGAAATATTACATGAAGCCTCCATAAGAGATAATGAGGAAATTTGCAAGCTCAAACATGAATTGAATTCCACCCAAGATTGTCTGAAGGATGCTCAAGAAGCACTTCAAGAATCTAAGATCCAAAACGAGCAACTTCTGGAGGAGTTGCAAAGTTCATGGTCTCCTTCCTATTTTTGTATGGATGATAGTAGAGAGACTCCTCATGGTGTGGTGAACCATGAGATTCAAACTGATTTACAAAAGTTGGAAGGGTTGAAAGACGAGCAAGCTGAATGGCAAACACTTGCCATGGATGAAGAAGAACACGATTTGTCTCATAGTGCAAGTCTCGCACTCGTGGAAGAGGCACATAATCCTACGCACATGGAGCCAGCCTTGAGGAGAGGTTTCCAATTTCTTGACTTAGAGGATGAGTTGGTGCATTACACTTCATCCTACACTGTTACTTCTTTCAGTTTTCATTCCAGTGAAGTTTGGGTGACGAGGTTTTTTCTGTTAGTGCCACATGAGGAGTATGAGACTCCTACCCTTCATGATGATCCTATGATATGTGCACCAATTCCTTTTGAGCAGCATTTACATCCATTGTTTGGTATGACTTCTACTCATGGATGCACTTCCTTGAGCCACTTGGAGGCTCCTTCTTTGATTGATGGAGGTTCTTCATCCATTGCTTGGATAAGAGAACACATGATGAGACATCTTGATACATCTTATTCTTTCTTGAAGCATTATGAGACATGGGATCCTCACCTATGTTACTGGATTAGATTTTATTGGTATCTTCATGATTGTGTGCTTTTGACACATGATGATTTTCTTGATTGGAGGTGCAAGCTCCTTGAGTGCTCTTTGATGGATGATCACTTCAGCCACATTGGGAGTGGCATATCTTTGTATCATTTCCCTATGTTTCATTATGATGTATCTATATTAGTGATTATGATGTATGGGAGAATGCATAGTAAAACTTGGGATCCCGGCACCCCTCCCCATGATGTATTATTTTGTACCACTCTATGTATTGATGGAATGCGCCAGTTATGGGATCCTGGCATTCCACACTTGGTTGGAATAATTGGGAGGACATTGTACTCCTCCTACTTTGATGTACTGTTTTGGGAGACCTTGTGCATGGTAGAGATGCACAAGCATTTGGACTTGGGCATCCCGCATTCTAATTTGTATGTACTCACACTATGTATTGATGGGGTGCGCAAGTGTTGGGACCCTGGCATCCCATACTTGCGGGACTTGTTCTTGATGACATTTTACACTAGGAGAGTGAGCAAGCAGTGGGACCCAAGCATTGTTGACTATGGGAAGCTCATTGGGAACACATTGTGGTTGGTTGGCTTAAGGAAACACACCTCGTCTCTTCTCCATGGGGTCATCTTTGTAGCAGTTCGTTATGG
This sequence comes from Pseudotsuga menziesii, assembly GCA_001517045.1. Lineage (NCBI taxonomy): Eukaryota > Viridiplantae > Streptophyta > Pinopsida > Pinales > Pinaceae > Pseudotsuga > Pseudotsuga menziesii. The sequence continues at coordinate 440,914 of LPNX010958111.1, read as the reverse complement.
TTTCCTACATGCTTTTGGATGGACTTATGTTTTTCTTACAGGGTGTCATGATGACTTCCATGTGCCTCCAATGCATTGCATAAAAGAATATATATTGCACCTTGCATTTCTAAGGATCATTTGGGATCCTGGTATCATTGGTACTTAGTCTTCACATTAAGTGCATGGTTGATGGTGGAAGATTGATGATGTGATGGTATGGTTTCTTCATTGCTTGAGTACAAGCATATTTGGGAAGGGAGGACTGTCATGTCCCCAATTTTGGCCTAATAGACCAAGGTCACCTAAGAAGAATTTAGAAAATTATTAATGGTGACAAATAAGGAGAAAATAATTATTGGCTAAGGGGACGTAATAATTACCCAAGGCATGGTTTATGTTGTTCTATAGTATTTTTCTATGGTATGGGCAAAAAAGTAAATAATAGAACATGGTTTTCATTGGCCCATGGTATTGGAGACTCTTCAAGGATAAAAGGAGGCGGAGGCAAAGGGGAAAGGGCATGCTTGAATATTTGGAGATTTGTTCTTGAGACCGTCTAGGGGTTAGCCTAGAGTTTTTGTTTGGGGTTGGCAAACTCCATCCATTCATTTGGTCTAGTTTCGGTGGTGTGATGGACCCACCCTAGCTAGACAAAGGGGGAGGATCCATTCAGGGTCTTCATTGGAGCTTCATCATCCGGGTTGGCATCACCTTTCAAGTTCTTATTGAATGTATCTTGGTAGCTGATATTACAGCTATAGTTATTGCATTGTTTACTCTTTGTTAGTAATAATAAAGGTGCCAATATTATCTCGCCATTGTGATGTGTTATGGAATGCGTCTAAAGTGTTTGATGAAATGTCTATGAGAATACATGTTGCTGGTAAAAGTTATAAATCAATGTAAAATTGATCATGTTGGTAATTTCATAGATTTTGTGATCATCCCAGATCTGGGATATTACATCTTCCCTCTTAGCCTGTTGCGGTCCCTCCTAGCGTGGCCTCAGTCCCAGCTCCAGCGATGGTGTCTAGCCTGCCCTCGACCTTCAAGAAAATGGTTTCACGTCCTGTGTCTAGTTGTTTCTTCGTAGCGTTTTTTATTCGGCCTGTAAAGCTTTATGTCCATTTCAGTATTGTCCTGGTTTGTAATGTTGGCATATCCGTTGCTGAGTTTTTTGAAGAATTTTGGCCCTACTCAGGGTTTGTCCCAATCTCTGGTTTTGAATGTTATGGCCTGCGTGTCTGTTGAAAGTTCGGACTTGGTTCTCTCCCTGGAAATTGGTTTTATGCTACCCAGGTCCAGTGTTGTGCTGTGTTTCAACACGCTGTCTGATGGCCATGTTTTGTATCTCTGCTATGTAATGGTTCTCTATTGATGTAATATATTTTCTTTATTTACAAAAAAAAAACTAATCAATTCTTATCATATTTGTCTCAAATTTGTCTTGTTCAGTGTCAATTGTCTTTTATATTCCACTGCATAATTCTACTTCTCAATTTCTCTCATTTTCCTATAGATCAATGGTTCACAAATTTAACACTGAGTACGACATTCAGGACTAAAAGAGACTCTTGGATGTTGTAATTAGTCTAACAAATTTTACTTTTTTGAGCTTTCACAATTCTCAATTGGAATAAACAATCTACCCTTCCGTGTATGCTCTTTCCCATCGTAGGTTCACCTTGATCTTTATGATAATCAAAAGTGGAAGTGTGCACATTCTAAGCTTTCTACATCTAACTAAGCAACTCACAGTAATTAATCAACATCCCTTGAAAACATAACGGAAATTTGGTGTTATCATAATTCAATACTTGTGGGGAAATTTTACAAAGGAAGTGGGAACCACTAGAAAATGACCACGGGGCCCCGTTAGGCTACATCCTTTTTGTTGTAGTGTTGGACATCCCCCCGTGACTCCATCTATCCCACGCGTCCTTTTGTGAAGCCACTTGGGTTGGAATCTAAACATATTCCCAAGTACCGTTTGGTATATCAGGAATCCCATCTTTCCCTTAATCCACTCATAATTGAATAAAATAAAACTCACCAAGTACACATTTCAAAACATTTCCCTTTTACAACAATAATTTTATGACTCCATTTGCACTGTTTAATCTTACATTATCATTATTTGCTTTCAGTCATATTGTGATAAATTTTATATTCTTATGTTGTTGAGTTGGATTTAATATTTGCAGTATCTCATGTTAGTATCATTTTCAAATGCTTTAAAACCTCTTAAAAGTAATCCCATATACAACTAATAAATAAAAAAGAGCCTTAAAAACTCCTTCATAGAGACTACCCCCCTTGGCTTCGTTAGGAGTTATGCTTAAATGGATGAGTCAGGATTAGGTGACAACACCTAGATCAAGGCTTTCCCCCAAGGACACACTTAGCAGCTTGAATATTTCTATTGTGCTAACCCCCTAGGTGTGTGTAAGGAGGCAAGATGGACGTCATTAACTATGAGTACTTCTTACCATCCCCAGACAGATGGACAGACTGAAGTCGTAAATAAATGCCTTCAAGGATACTCGATGAATTTCAGGAATGAGCGCCAGACTCAATGGTTACATTGGGTCCACCTTGCAGAATGGTGGTATAATAGTACATATCATACAATAACAAAAATGTCCCCTTTTGAAGTTTTATATGGGTATCCTCCTCCTACAATGAAGGAATATGTTATCAATAGTTTCAAAGTTCCAGCAATGAAAGACTATCTAGCGAGATCCGATGAGGTCATATGTATTTTGAAAAGTCATCTTAAATAAGCAAGAAACCCCAGAAAGGAACAAGTCGACACCAAAAGAACTAATCGAGAATTCAAAGTAGGTGATTGGGTGTTTGTTCCACTCTAACCATACAAACAAACTTCACTTAAAAACTCCAAAAATCGTAAGCTTGCGCCAATGTTTTATAGACCATTTCAAGTAAGGAATCGAGTAGGACAAGTGGCTTATGCTCTGGAAATACCTATTAAAGGGAAAATACATGATTTTTTCCATGTGTCCCGCTTAAAAAATAAATTGGGTCCAATTACTCACATACAAAGATAATTACCTACGCCAGATGATGAAGGAAAACTGATGCTAGAACCTAAATGCATATTAGACATTAAAACCAAAACACTTTGTTCTAGATTCGTCAATGAATACCTTGTCAAGTGGAAAAACTTACATGATGAAGAAGCTACTTGAGAAAATGAATATTTTTCGTTCACGACACCTATCCTTACCAATACTTCGTGGACGAAGTATCTCAGAGAGGGATGACTTGTAATAGAACTAGAGTAAATTAGTGAAATTAGATCGTTTAAATATTATTTTGTTATTAATATTAATTAAATGACAACATTATAGGGACACATCACGTAATTGTGTCCCTTCATTTGTATTTAAATCCGCTCATTCTTTCTGTAAAACCATCATTCAATAAATAAATAAATATCTTTTGGAATATCTATTCCAAGTTCTCTCCTATAAGATTAGGGAAATAACAAATATGGGTTATATATGTTGTGGTTGAAAGGGGTTAGGAATTAATATGAAAAGGGTTATTTCTCTGTCTCTCTCACACACAGACTCACACATACATACATACACAAATACATACACACATACACACATATAGATAAATATATAGATAGATAGATATAGTTAAATAAAAAACAAAAAAAATTACTACAAACCATGATAGACCATGACCTACCCAAGCTTATGACTTGCATTTGCACCCACCTAGACAAAGGTGACCCCAGAGCTACTAGGGCGACTCCATCTGTAACCTCAAAAACATAAGGTGATAGTAGCAATTGGGCACATTAAGGGACCACACCATCTAATCAATATGCCTCCAAACTCAGTAAGTTCTTTGTTATTCAAAGATAATTGGCAAAAATATTATATAAGGGATCTTGGTTAAGTTTTACCATTACTTTTACCCTAGCCAGCTTTGACAAGCCCTAAAACCTTATAAGGGGCACATACCTTTTTTAGAACTGCCACATCATCTTACCCCTACCTCTCTACAATATGTATAATGGCCTAACCATTTTCCCATGACCAGGATCCTCTACATTTTGCTAAGAATTGTGTAGTTTTAGACAACCAGTTCTTTGGCCAGTTTAGGTTTGAGTCATAATTTTGTAAAACCATATCTATTTTAAATACTATTTTAAAAGGTTTAAAAGTACTATTTTTCGACCTTTTAAACTATATAAGAATCCATTTGATGCAAAATAAATAGTTGAGTCAATCGACCTACTTAAAGTAGTTATGTAAAGGGATTTCCAATATCTTCACTAGCTACAACATTTCAAAAGTAAACGAAAGATTTATAACTAAGAAGATTATATATATTATTTATAAAAAAATTAAATTAAATCATTTTGAGGGCGTTTCTCTCAGCGCTAGTATTTGAAAGGAAAACTAGTTTAATAATACAAAAATTCAAGAATTAAAGCCTTCACAACCAATTTTATTTTTCTATAACCATATAAATGAATAACATGTTACTGCTTGAGTTGCACTCAATTGGACTTTCAAGTGAGCTGGAAAAGATGAACAAAGTACTTCTTCAAACTCAGATCTCAGAGGTCCATCAGGCCTTCATGGCCTTTTTATTTTTGTACCGCATGTTCATACTCCTTCGGGGAAGTTGTAATAAATGTACTAGCATGACAAATTTTTTGTAAAGGACTTGGCTTCCTAAAACTTAAACGTCAATTCGAACATTCCAAGGTGTTTTTTCCCTTGTCAATTATGTAATGTTGAATAAGTGATGTATAATTTTTGAGTTTTTCACCGCTCCTCCAAAGTTGAAATGGTCCTCTTGGTGGGTAGGCATTAGGAGGCTATTAAAGTTCACGTGTCAATGTATATGAGTGTGCTAGGCATCGATATTGAATCATATGGACATGTGCTAGGTCCTCCTGGAGTTTTGTCTGATTCCAAGAATTTTTTTTTAAGCCATTTTTAATGGTTTAATTAAAAAAAATTCAAAATGTAATAATTGCTGGGTCCAAAGTCCGTTTTTGGCATGGGGATGCTCGTTTTCAAACTCAGAGCGTCCTCTTTACTTCATAGGACATCTTTCCTATGATTCGAGTGGCTAAAACATCACGTAATGCATTATCTCTCTAAAAGTGCTACAAATTGGCACTAAGAGACAAAATTGATTAAGTCAAAATTCAATTATGTTAATGTGGAAATGGCATGGCATGAGGGCCCCATATCATGTGCCTCTCTTCGATGTGGGTAAATTCAAATTTGATTAAAGGGATGTGAAGATAGTGAGTGGTTAAAGAAATGACGTCAACTTCAAACATATGAATGTGCCAACATGTGAGGGTAGCAAATGGTATGTGGAGTGGACCCCTCTTCATAAGGGATTTAAAAACTAAAAACTTTGGATATAGTTTGGGTATGATATACCATGGTTTTATTTTGAATAAATGAAGCGCATGATGTTGGTAGGAAGCTCTCGCGTGAGAATAGGTGACGCTAATAATGAGGATTATCATGTGGGTGATGTGGCTAATGATGAGTGGGTTTTTGGAGTTTGGTGGAGAGAGGAGCAGTTTCCTCCCAGTTCCACTTTACTACAACTCAATTAAACTCCAATCAATTGAACTTATTCTACTAGTGTTGGTGGTTTCTCCTGGCCTGCTTTTTCTATAAATAAAGCAAGCCTCTCTCCCTTTAGGGTTAGTTGGAATGTATTGGGAAGAGATTGCTTGTTGTAACATTTGTTTATCTAAGAAATAAAAGAGACTTTGGAGGTCTATTTGTGTGGCTTTGGTGAGTGGATGAATTGTCATTGAGCTTTGTGGGGATAATATTTGTCGGCTCCATCTTGTTTCTAAGTACTAAATCTAGCTTGCTTGAAGGACTGATATCAATTTTCCAAGGTGAATTACGCTGTTTGTTTACTCCTTTAATTTATTTAGTATGGATGCCTAGAGATTCAATTGAATATTTTCATTTGTTTATGAACATATTCATATTGATTTCTAAGTATATATGTTGTTGGATTTGATTTTGGTTTTTAAGTTGTGTGATGCACAGGTCATCTTAGCTGGAGATATAGAAGATCTTGTTTGATATATCTTATTTCTAACATTCTTGTTTACAGATAAAGTCCCTCAATGTCCCGCAATCAAAATCTCAAGGATCATCTTGTTCTCCAAGCTTCCCTTTTCTCTTCTCAATATTGTTTATAATTATCTTGTCCTTTTTGTTGAAAAGCAGCTGCAGATCTAAAATCAAAAATTCATTTGCATAAGTAAATCATAATTACTTTTCATTTCCAGATCTAGCTAGGGTTGAAAAGAATAATTATTTTCTAGTATAGATCTACATAACCAAGTTTTTATTGCTTCAAGTTATCTACATTATAAAATTAAAAGTCTTGATTAGTAAGATTAAATGCCGAGTTTAAGTTTTCGATCTAGCATCGAAGTGCTCTAATTTGTTTGTTTTCCTTATGGAACAAACAAAGACCCTAAAAAATAGCTTTCTAGTTCATTTTTTCAATTTCTTTTACTTGGTTCATTTTAGTTTTTTATTTAGAAGTTTTTCGACAAACTTTGGTAGTTTTCCCAAAACACTCTTAAAGTGTTTTTTGGGCATATTCTATTAATATTTGTTGGTTGTTTTTGCGGGTTTTATGATAAAAGAGGAGGAAACTTTGACGATTTTTCTCAAAATCGAGAAAAAAGAAGACCAACAAAGCTTCCGCTCGCATAAAAATCAAAATTTTCAAGAAGTTGTAAAATAATTTGGATCCAAAGTATAAGGACCAAAGTGCATTTCTTTCATGTTGTAAGATTGTAATAAAGCCTTGAGTAGGCTCCTAAGAGCCCACTCCTCATCCCCCCTTGGGGGATGAGCATCGGTGTTCATTTTTCATGATGTTTTAGTTTTAGTTAGTTTATCTGCAATTTTCAATTTATTTTGTTTCCTTTTATCAAAGAGTAAAATAACTACTTACCCCATGCTCTCCCGAGTACGGTTCATGGATAAGGGATTTCCTAAGTATTGAACCTGGAAAGAGATTTGTGGTAGGAATTAATTAGAATTTTTTCCTTTGTTTATTTTAAAATTTAAAATAAACTCCCTTGCTCTCCCAAGTATGGTTTATGGATAAGTGCTTGCCCGAGTACTTAACCTAGAAATAGATTCTTCGGATTGCATTTTCTAATCAAACAAACTACGTTAAAAATACTTAAAATTTACAAGGCCCTTATCCTCGTATGCTCTACTTCCACTGCAACTTCGTCTGTTCAGTTAGTTGTACTAAAAAAGGATATGGGTGACTAGTAATTAGTTTCATCTTTTTAATAAATCTCTCAAACAACGAAAATCTAGCGTTGTGTTTTGCTTCCCGTGGGGAAATTGTGCAGAGAAAGAGGGAACAACTGAAAAAGAAATTATGGGGCCATGCCAAGCTACATCCTTGTTGGTGTAGTGTTGGACATCCCCCCGTAACTCCATTTAGCCCACATTTCCTCGTGTGCTACCACACTTGGTGAGTCTGGACATATTCTCTATACCTTTGTGGTATATCGAGAATCCCCCTCATTTCAAATAATCTAGATAATTGCCACATTAATAAAACTGACCAAGAATTTACCCACTCCCTTAATCACTCATCTAGTAATTTAAAATTTACCAACTGATACACTGCAATACTTTCACTGAGACTACACTAGCAACCCACATTGGCAAAGCACTTTCTTTATTTTGGCACTGGTCTGTTATGTTCTTTTTGCATAAGTTAATTTCACAATGTGTCTTGAATGATATGTGTCTAGTTTACTAAGGGTTTCTACAAGTAAATTTACTTGTAGTAGTTGGTGGGTATTATGTAAATTCATTCCATTTTAAAACTCCTATAAAATATGTCGCTTCGTACTTTCATAGTTAAAAACAACCTTAGATTTATTTTTCATAGGGTCCACCCCCCTTGGCTTCACTAGGATTTGGCCTAGACAAAGGAGTTGAGTATCAGGTGACAGGACTTGGCTCGAGCTTGCCCCTAAGGTCTCACCCAATGGCTTGAATATTTCTGCCACGTTACCCGATATGTGAATTAGGCAGCAACATAACCCACACATGATCCCATGGAATACATCGACTCTTTGAAAAATCTCCACTATCACTCCTTTTCAATTTGTTTATAGAAAATATGTAATTACCATCTTTTTCCTCCATATTAAGCTATAAAGCCCAATCTTTTGTTTATGTCTACCATCAATATGTTATTCATATAAATGTCTCTTCTTTGTGAGTTTTGACATCAATGCAAAGGATGTCAAACCAAGACTATATGAGGATTCCACTCCTTTTCTTGTCTTTCATCCATCCTTTCATTGTTCTTCTCCTCTTCTCATCTAATAACTATTTTTTGAATTAGAAGCCACCCTATATGTGATAGAGACCTTAACAAAAGTAACTTAAGTCTAATAAGGGTATTATAAACCCACAATTCTTACCAATTCCTAGATCCTCGACAAGAGACAATAAGTTAATAAGTTATAAAAAATTGGAAAACCACCCAAGAAAGGACCATAGTCAAATCATCCAAATATGAAGATTTGCAATTCCTCTTCCACTAGTCACGATTTCTCTAAATCAATGTATAAGTTACTATCACTACAATGGACACACACATGATTCTTCATCTTTTATACGAACTTTAACACGTTACATGTGGCATCTTACGTTTCTTCTATTGCACAACGATTTTAGATTTTAAATAAAACAAAATTTTAGATGATACAAGCAAAGCTAGATTGTTTTTGGGTTCATAATTAGTCATTTAACCCTAATGATGATTCACAATGTTTGTGAGAAATCTAAATACTCCACAATGAACTACTTGGCTTATGAATGAAACAATTATATGCCCAACAAATTCAACAACCTTAATACGTTATTGGTTTTTCTCCAATACCTTGACTTCTTACTATTAACAATAACATAACTACCATAAAAGCAACTACATACATAAATCAATGATTTACCTTGTTGACTTCTTACTTCTTACTATTAGCAATAACATAGCTACCATAAAAGCAACTACATACACAAATCAATAATTCATTATACTAGACATCATTTAATTACCTGTAACATATCATAACATTTTAAAGTGATATGATTCTGAAGAGTTACATTTGGTCATGATCATTTATAATTATGTGTCTCAATATTGACATAGCAAACTATGAAAATGGAATTAAAGATAATATTTGTCAATGTATCGGCAATGATTAAGCCTTTGAAACAAAAGATCAAGATATGAAGCTACAAGATCAATGTTTAAATGCATAGTTAGTAAAAGAAAAATGACAGTTTTCTATCGAAAATTTTGGATAAAAAATAAATTAAAAAAATAAATTAAAAACGTTGATCGATAACAAATAAGCTCACTGAAATTAGTCCAAAGACGAGCAAGGATTGCTATTGCCAATTTTTATTATGATGGTTCTCAATGGTATTATATAATGATGGACATAACTACCAAAGAAGTAAGGTATTTAAATTAGAAAAAGGAGGCAGGAGTACTACACTTCAAGGAGGAAAAATTATCCAGTTGGATATGACAAATTTATTAGAAAAAGTAACCTATACTCAATGCTTATGTGAAACACCAACAATTTTTCCCTATGACTTCTGGTTTTTGTGTGATGTCCACCAACACTGGGCCCCCCAGTTGTTGCCACCAAATCAACTATAAGGACATTCCAAATAAACACCGTGAAAACAGATAAACTAAAAACAAGTCATCTACAAAGAAGTGCAAATAAAAAATGACAATGTCAATCATAAACAGATCAACTAAATGTTCGGGTACACAGGGTACTCCCAAAAGACCGAACACCTTGAGAAACCGCTTCACACAAATAGATCACAGATCAACACACCGATGTTTGTCACGTGGTTAAAACCCTCGAGAGGGAAATAGTCCATGACCCCAGCCAAATAGTTACTTGGAGCAATTTATTATGCAAAAGAAAAAAAGTTACATGAGCTTTTCATAATCGATCAACTAGCCAAGGACCCTCTATGCTCTTTAAATAGAGATCATAGACCAATCGGGTGTTAAGCCATAGACCAATGGTAGGTATGATCTAAGAGAAGTTGAACCGTCAGATCACTTTATGTCTAGAGCATATCGTGATCGTCGTATTAGAATATTTACAAATGCATACTAAAGAAACATAGTTTACCTAACGGATATATTACACAAGTTGATCTTAACTAACTTCTAAGTGTCTAAATATCCTAACATCCCCCCTTAAAAACAACTTGGGATAGGATTGAAGGATTTACAAAAGTGACACTATTAGGAGAAGGAAGGAGGCATTAGAGCCTATCCCCCCTTAAGGACACATTCCTGAACTCCTAACATAGACCGAAGTTTAGAAAACTTCGCTTTTGTAAGAGACTTGGTGAAGATGTCTGCAACTTGATCATCTGTAGGGCAATAGAGCACTTCAATAACACGATCATGAACAAGATTTCAGATGAAGTGCATGTGTAGCTCAATGTGTTTGCTGCGCTGATGTAGAACTAGAGCTTTGGCAAGCTTGATGGCACTTTGATTGTCGCACCAAAGTGGAGTAGGATGCTGCTGCTCGAATCCAAACTCTGAAAGGATCTGTCAAAGCCATAAAGCTTCCTGACTGGCATTAACTGCGGCTCGATATTCCGCTTCTCTTGAAGAAAGAGCAAGAGCTTGTTGTTTCTTACAAGCCCAAGTGACAGATCCAGATCCCAGATTGAAAACATAACCTGCAGTAAACTTTTGATTATCAGGATCGCCGGCCCAATCTGAATCAGTGAAACCAACCAATAAAGGTTTTCCCCCTGTACTGTAATGATTCCCAAACTGAATTGTACCTCGAATATATCGAAGTATTCTTTTTGTTGCTTTCTAGTGACTTTCATGAGGAGTTTGCATATAACGGGCAACACAACCAACGAAAAATAAAAGGTTAGGACGAGAATGAGTCAAGTATAAAAGACTACCAACAAGCTGACAATACAAGGTGGCATCTACTTCAGGGGAAGTACAAGTGGCAGAAAGTTTGACTTCAGACTGGAAGGGAGAAGGGGATGGTTTACAATCTTCCATGTGGAAGTGACGAAGAAGGTCACAAACATACTTAGACTGGGAAAGAAATATTCCTTCTTTGTTTTGCAAGACTTGGAAACCAAGAAAATAATGCAAATGTCCTAAGTCTGACATTTCAAAATTTTGCTTAAGATTGGATTTCACATGGGTTATAAGTTTATGGTCACTACCAGTAAGGATAAGATCATCAACATAAAGAACAAGTATGATGAGATGGTTTCCTACTTTCTTGGTATAGACATTGGAGTCAGAATGACATCTAGAAAAACTAGTGTCAAGGATAAAGCTATCCATTTTGGCATACCAAGCTCGAGGAGCTTGCTTAAGGCCATATAAGGATTTCTTAAGGAGACAGACAAGGCTAGAGTTATCCTGAACATATCCAGGAGGTTATTTCATGTAAATTTCCTCCTATAAATCACCATGTAAAAAGACAGACTTGACATCCATTTGATGGACTTCCCAGTTATGTAAGGTTGCAAGGGAAAGAACAAGGCGAATGGAATTCATTTTTGCGACAGGAGCAAAGGTTTCATTGTAGTCAATCTCTTCAACTTGGGAAAAACCTTTGAAAACTAACCTTGCCTTAAATCTTTCAACACTTCTATCTGATGCATACTTAGTTTTGTAGACCCATTTACATCTGACAAGTTTTCTTCCTTTTGGAAGAGGAACAAGATCCCAAGTATTGTTCACCATTAAGGAACGATATTCTTCATCCATAGCTGCATCCCAATCTGGATTTCCTGAAGCTTTTGTAAAATTTTCTGGATCATGATTCTCGGAAACTTGAGCCAAAAGAGAAGAGGCTCACTGAAACTAAGAACGTGTTCGACGTTGATCTCTAGGATCACCAGTAAGATCACTAGCTGCTTCACATGTTGAACGGACCCATCGAGGAAGCATTGGTGCTGGTGCAATTGGAGGAACATGAGTAAGTGGAGGTGGATTTTCATCCTCACTGTCATCATCAGAAACTGGAGTTGGAAACCTGTCAAGGAAGTTGGAAGAAGAAGAAGAAGAAGACACAATTGCCGAATCAGGTTCGCAGGCCAAAGATGGCACACCCGCCAAGTTAGGCTCGCAGGCCAAGAGATTTTCATCAAATTTAACATCTCTTCTAATGATTATATCATGTGAATGGGGCTGAAGAAGTCTATAACCTTTTATATCTTCAGAATATCCAACAAATATGCACTTTTCACTTTTAGGCTGCAATGCTTTCTGTTTTTCATCTGGAATGTGAGCCCATGCTTCACAACCAAACACACGAAAGTGACTTACATCTCGTTTAATTTTACTCCATGCTTCTTCCGGTGTTATACCTTGTCAAACTTTAGTGAGTGTGCGATTAACTATGTAATTTGCACAATTTATGGCCTCAGCCCAATATTGAAGACTTAGTCCCTTAGATTGGATCATACAATTAACCATTTCTTTTAAAGTGCAGTTCTTCCATTCAACTACACCATTTTGTTGTAGTGTATATGGAACAATGTGCTGTTGTTGGATTCCTTGTTCAGTGCAGAAAGTAGTGAAATTGTTGTTAACATATTCTCCTCTATTGTCAGATCTTAACTTAATAATTTGATGACCAGATTGTTTTTCAACAAGGGCCTTGTAGGCTAAGAACATGTTAAATACTTCGCTCTTAAGTTTTAGGAAGTAAACCCAAGTGCGTTTGGTGTAGTCATCAATGAAAATTGAGAAATCTTTGAAACCAGAAAATGATGCAGATGGAAAAGGACCACACAAGTCACTATGCACAAGCTCCAAAGGAACCGAGGCGTGCCAAGAGGCATGTTTGTCAAAACTGTTTCGATGATGTTTTCCAAGTACACAACCGAAACAAACACCATCCTTGCAAGATACCATCGGAAGACTAGTCACCATATTGTCTTTACATAGTTGTTGCAATGAGCGATAGTTTAAGTGACCAAATTGCTCATGCGAAAGTTTGCTCAAGTCATCACTATGAGCAACAAAAACTGAAGGAAAATGTGATGACCCAAAGTTGTTAAATTTGTACAACCTGGTAATATCATCAACAGTTCCAATAGCAAGGACATTTTGAGGATTTTTAAAATCTTTGATTACAACTTGGTGAGGTGTAAATGTCACAGTTTTATCTTCATCTGAATGAGTAATTTGATAGACTGATAACAAATTGCAGGAAATTTTTGGAACACATATCACATCACTGAAATGACCATTTTCTACTGGAACTGTTTTAAATCCTACAACACTTAGAGATCTATCATCACTAACAAATATTTATTTGGTGTTACATTCATGCATAGTAGAAAAGATGGTTTGATCCTTAGCCATATGATAAGATGCTCCAGAATCAATGAACCATTTAATTGAAGTAGAAGAAGAATATGCATTATAAGAGTAACCAGAAGCATAAAGTGCATGTCCATGGGAGGTAGATTCTGAAGATGAATCTAGGCTGATGTGGTGCTTCTTCATTGCTGCTTTCAAGGCTGCCATCTTCTTAAAACACTTAGATTCATCATGATTATCTTTCTCACAAAAATTGCAATGACGATCAGTCTTCTTTCCTTTTTGCTTGGATCCTTTGTTATTTTTTAAAGAAGGAGCTGACTGAGAGGGTTTCAGACCCTTGTTTGTTTGGTTTATTATTGCAAAATTTTTGTTTCTTAGGAGGCTTGGACTTTTCTTTTTGTTGGGACAATAAGGCTTTCCTAGATGTATCTGCATTGTTAATTATTCCAAGATGAACGAGCTTATCTTGTTCTCTAATTAAGGAATCACAAAATGATTTAAGGCCAGGCTTTTGATAGCTAGCTGCAGTCAAGGATTTTTTCATGGAGTAGAATGTAGATACAAAAACAGAATATGCAGGTCCAAGTTTGGAAAGAATATGATAAATACATTGTTTGTCTTATTTCTTAATCTTGCATTCTGCCCATAAGAGTCTAAGAGTTTTATACTTAGATAAATAGTCTTAATGCATGAAAAATCATTTGGATTCAAGGAAATCAACTAATTCTCAAGTTGATGACTCTGAATTTCATTGTGTTTACCAAACACAGATTCCAACTTTTCCCAAGCTATATCAGGTTCATTAATTCCAGATATGTGGAATCGCAAATCAGTAGATATTGACGTCCCAATCAATCCATGGGCTTAATCACATCTATTTGCCCATTTAATTTTTTTACCATCATCAGTGAGTTCTGTTTCTTTTCCTGAGGTTATCTTGAAAAGTCCCTTACTTCGTAGAACATCCTCCATATGAGATTTCCATGAGAAATAGTTAGAATTTATAAGTATAATATCACAAGGGAAGGCCATACTATAAAATAGTGACTGAAAGAACAAAACCTAACTGTCTGGATGCAAAAAGCTTGAAAAAAATGCGGTTTTTAAAAAAAACGACACTGAAAACTGATTCTGGATGATGAAGTTATGCTTGATCAAAGAAAATATTGAAGATGTCTCCAATAGTGACTTGACAGATATTAACTTGACCAACAAAAAAAAGAACTCCCCTCTTCCCAAGATCAACCTTTGACAATCACTTTATAATAAAGTTGATTTTAAGTGAATCACTTTTGTAGAATAAGTGATGTTCACTTTTACAATAATGTTACTTTTAAATAGTGCGGCAATAAATTAAAATACTTAAGTGACTCACTTTTTATTTTATTTTATTTATGTGAGATGCACTTTTACAATAAAGTAACTTGAAAATAGAAATTGCATGCACTAAAAAGTAGCTTAATAAGATTTGAGCTCAAGACCTATTAAGGAATAAAACAACTTTGGACTAAGTGAGCTAAGTTTAAAAGGTACATAAAAGAATGGAAAGAGGAAGAGGTTTTTTTAATTTATTTTTTATTTTTATTTTTTTTATAACTCTTCTCTCCCGTTCTCTGTGCTTGCCTCTTTTTCCTGCAAATCACAAAAAAATGAAAAACAAAAACAAAAAAAACTTCTTCCACACAATGGGGTTAGATCTTGGTTACTTTACCCAGAAAGTCTACGTTTTCAAGTTTTCTCGTTGTTTCTGATTTGCCGAAATGGGTGTTTCTGGAACAAATGAAAACTATTTTCCACTGGAAAGGACGCTCCGGACGCAATGGAACAGCTCCTATATGCCACAAATACACAGAAAATCCAGAATCAGAAACCATTTCAAAGTTTCGGCAACACCGGTTCCAGATATTGATCCAAACCGAAAGCGGCTCTTCATAAATGCTCTGATACCATGTTCGGGTACACATGGTACTCCCAAAAGACCGAACACCTTGAGAAACTACTTCACACAAATAGATCACAAATCAACACATCGATGTTTGTCACATGGTTAAAACCCTCGAGAGGGAAACAGTCCACAACCCCAACCAAATAGCTACTTGGAGCAATTTATTATGCAAAAGAAAGAAAGTTACATGAGCTTCTCATAATCGATCAACTAGACAAGGACATTCTATGCTCTTTAAATAAAGATCATAGACCAATTTAGTGTTAAGCCACGGATCAATGGTAGGTATGATCTAAGAGAAGTTGAACCGTCATATCACTTTATGTCTAGAACATATTGTGACTGTCGGATTAGAATATTTACAAATGAATACTGATACATACTAAATAAACACACTTTACTTAACAAATATATTACACAAGTTGATCTTAACTAACTCCTAAGTGTCTAAATATCCTAACACTAAAAACAAATCATCTATGAAAAAGTGCAAATAAAAAATGACAATGTCGATCATGCAAAATGTTGAACTAAAATACCAAAAGGATAGGCAACCAACAAATATATTCATTAGTGTATCTTTATACATCTAATTTGGTGCCACAAAACATGAACGTAATTGTTCAAATGATAGGTAGACAACAATTTAAAAAAACCATCTAAATTATTCACATTAAAGCACATTGAGACTTACCTTACTGGTAGTGTCACCTTGGCTATATGTTCTTCTTTTCTTAGTCTAGTTACTCATGGCAAGATTTTATTTACACCACTTAACCTTAATGAGTTTACAATAAGTATGTATTATATTTATTTTGACGATATGTTTTTCTTTTCTTAGTCTAGTCACTCATGACAAAGTTGTATTTACACCCCTTAACCTTAATGAGTTTACAATAAATATGTATTATATTTATTTTGAGTAGCCTAAACATATGATTATTTCAATTATTTTAGATAGATTTGTTTGACATGATTTCAACGAAATTTAACATAGATTCTTGAAAATCTAAATAACATTGCTCAAAAGTTGAAATAGAATTTAACATAAATTCTTAAAAATCTAAAAAACATTGCTCAAAAGTTGAAATGGTCCCGTGTTTAGGCTTATATTTATTATGTTTTAAATGTCCTTTAAAGAGAACAGAAGAGTTTATAGATGTCATCAGAGCTCAACGAATCCATGCCTTAAAGAGAGAGCAAAATAATAAAATACATGACAAAAAATAATCAAAGGTTTCGCCTTAAACAGAGAACCAAATAATAAAATACGTGACAAAAATTCAACGGTTCAGTTAGTAACAAATGCGGTGAGCGTGGATCGAACACGCGACCTTCAGATCTTCAGTCTGACGCTCTCCCAACTGAGCTATCCCCGCAGCGACAATAAATAGGAAACTCAATTACTTACCGCGTACAGAATAACACATTACCAAAAGCAACAATTGTAAACAGGATACTGCATAAAGAACCAAACAGTATACTTAAGGGTACCATGACCAGCGAAAAGTAAAACCTGCTTTCAATAAGAGTTTAACTCATGACCTCCCGCTTGCTAAACGGGTGCTTTAACCTAACTGCTTTCAATGAGAGTTGAACTCATGACCTCCCGCTTACTAAACGGGTGCTCTAACCAACTGAGCTATGAAAGCAATTGATAACACTTTAATATTTAATAATATACATTTACTAAACGGGTACTGTGACCAACCAAGAAAGCAACTTGGAAAATGTGATACGTATAACGATCATCCAAAAATTGAGTGGAACTTAACCAGACGAACAATCAATTAGTCCAACGAAATTCAAACTATCAGTAAGGCTGAATCTCTTTGAATCTGAAAGAAATTATCAAGCTAAATGATTTTAAATAAAAGATAAATTAGCATAAAATTAATTTTAATTATGATTTTATTAAACATTAATCTTTGTATGTGTAAAAAGCATTAACTTTGAAAAAAGATTTGCATATTAACGAATTGAATTGATCTCTCCAATTTTGATAAAGCCAAAATTGAAATGATATTTTAACAAAATCTGTTTTTTTAAATCTCATTTCCTTAGTTGAACAACTTAGTTCTTAAATTTCCTATTTTATTTCTTAAATTTTGCAGCCTGTAGCATAGTTGTTTGCTCAGATTCTGTTAGTCATGGCAAATTTTAATGGCATATATGTTATAATAGTTTCCAAGAAAACACTTTATTTGTATATAGGTATTTTACTTAATAGAAATGGAATACACCATATCCATATTCTTCGAGCAATCTGGGTGTAAATCTGTAAAAGAAAACAAAAAGAAGTAAACCTGTAGCCACTATAATAGTAAGTAAAATGCAAACAAGGTATGTTTACAATTTATGCAAACAAGGTATGTTTACAATTTAAATATAATGATAACTTAAGGGAGATTTATTACACATGCAAATTTATATGAACGCTATGGGTTTGTTGGCAATCATTTTCTTATGCTACATATAGAGCATTAAGAGATCATATGAACTAAACTTCAACGTTTGATGAGCTTATGAGCTTATTTAAACTATGTGGGTAGGTGTCAGTTATCTAAGTGTCCAAGCTTTCTTTTTGGTTCTCTCTCCATATATATATATATAGTTTCATATTTATTTTTTTGATGGTTATATCATTATGGTAATGATTCAATATTGTTGAGTGTTTTTATGGAGAAAAACTAAGTACATATCTATATAATGTGATGATGGCAATAATTTATGGTTAGTTATGTTATGTGATATAGCGGGTATGTTATGGTAGTATTTGTATTATTAAGCACGGAGTAGTTTACTCTTGATATGATGTGATGAAGTAATCAGTTGTGATTTTCTTTAATAATTTACTGGATTAGATACTATCCAAACTCTATCTCAAAAGAGTTTGACTACCATGTAGAACAAGTTTACGTTAACAATATATATGCTTCTTTGTTGTATTCCCTTTGTATGTGCTTAAAGCTGATTGGATAGAATGTTTGTTTCATATCTTCAACTCACTCAAAGTTGTATCTTAATGAAGAATATTCTCTGTTGCTTTGATTAATTTAAACAAGGGAATTCCCATACTCTACCAGCTTCTCCATTCCATGATCCATAAACAAGAGAAAAAAAGATGACATGATGAGAAAATCCATCAAAATCCAAGAATGAAAGGAATTTAAAATGCTTATTATAATGTAATTAAGACTCCTCTAAATATTGTGGTAGGGTGATATTGGGAAGGAATCATCCTTGCTACCATTGAAGGCCATATAAATTATATCTCAATGTTTTATCCATATAAATTTTAATGTGAACTTATTATTGATGTTATAATTGAATAACACCGTTGGTTGTTTGTATATAGTTGTTTACCTTGATATCGTTGGTGTGGGTGATGGTGATGACTTGTTTTACTCCATTCACTTAACAAAAGACGATTAGAAAGGCTCTAAAATGGTCAAACAAATAATTTAATGCATTGTTTCACTGTGAAAACACATAGAAGGTTGTGTAAAGGAGTAACATTTTTATGTAGGAAATAAGTCAATATGTAGTATGCACCAACTTTTAAACCGATTAATTTATTGTATATATTAATTTACAAATTTTGGTTCAGTACTCTTATAGTTGAACAAAAAATGTTTTTCTTGTAGGAATTTTTGGGGACCAACACATAAGCCTACCCGTGAGGTTGGTGTTGGTAGTAGTGATACACTTGCACCATTGTGTCCCAACACTAGCCACATACCCACCAAGTTATTTGTCTCTCTCTCTAGAGATCACAACCCCTTGACTCATCCCTCTTCCACTGATATTCAATATGCATCCTCTCCTCTCCTTACTTTTGATGGTACCCATGACACCCTTCCTATAGCATGCAATAAAATGCACACGATGACAAAGATGTTCCCACTACTGATTTGTTTGATAGATTTTTGGATTGACATGTGCTCATAGCAATAAGACACTTGAACAAGAAGGAATTATATAGTTTTGGGCCTTCCATTCAAACATGCTACAACAACCAAAATGCTAAGTTGAAAAAAGAATTTACGGACTACATGGTAGGCCTCTTTTGTGATAGATTCAACCAAAGTAAAGTAACATATATACTCAGTACTTACTTGAAATATATGAGGGACATATAAATGGTTAATTTGCAAATTAACCCTAGGTATGAGCATCCTTCAATAATTTCTAAGAGGAAGTGGATACAGTGGCTGATGCAAGGGAGAAGAGAATGAAGAAAGAAGAGAAGATGATGTTAGGTGGAGGAAAGTATATGGTATATTTAAATGAATACAATTTTTTTTTAGTTCTACATAAAAAGTGTGATAATTAACCTAGTTAAAACTTACAGTAGGTTCTTGGATACCAAGGCCAACTAGGGAATATTAGAGAAGCATGGCCATCACAAACTTGGTCAAGGTGGTTACCTTAAGTTAATAGCGATAATTGTAAGTACTAAATAGTTAAACCTTTTCATTTCTATGATCATTCAAGTTTTATTTAACTGTATCTGAGAATTAAAAGTTGCGATGTGATGAAATACAAGGGGATAAGTACAAATGGATGGCCACCTAAGAAGATTTCAAGGTCAGGTTCAAGCTCAGTTTTAAAGCCATGATTGGACACTAAGAAAATATGGGAAATCACAAACTACCATGTTGAATGATGTAGTAAATAAGATTTATTGAATCTGAATGTGTATTATTTCTAAAATATATTCATGGTTAATTAGTGCCTATAAATTAATGTCTTCTTTTTTTTTAATAGATGAGTATTGACAGTAATGAAGCCAACGATGTAGAGCATCCCAACTATGATGGTATTATGAATGTAAAATTTGATGTATAGATTGATTATTATTATTATTTAGTTGTATTTGGTATACATAAAAACTTTATTGTTTCAATGCAAGAGCCTATATATAAGGATGTTGGGAGGCAATATGACGATATTTCCAACCAAACCATTGTGTTGACTAGTCCACCCGGTAACAAACATTGTAATTATATTTTTGTTAATGAAATATTAAGTGCAAGTTTGAAGTTAATGATTTACAACTTATATGTCATAATCACTAACCATATCACTTTAACCCATTTTATTTTTGTACTCAAAGTTGGTTCCACTCATCCTTATGCGAGTACATGAATAGACGTGTATTGTGTGACAAGAGGCAACTTTAATCAACAAGAGAATGGATTCCACCAAATGAATAGGAAGAAGGATTAGAAATGCAACTTATCAATTATTTAAAACATAAGAAATTGATAAGGAAGTGATTGTAATAGTAGGAGACATGTACAATGATACCATATTTTGAGGATTAATTTTATCGATATAAACTATTTCTAATTATGATTTTTGTTTTTCTATTTTTTTTGCATGGGTATTATATGATTTATAATATCATGATAGTTTGAATTATTTCTTAATAGGTATATTAGATATGGGGAATTGGAAGTGATGTGAGAGGGGGAGGGGCTAGATGGGCTTCCACTTTCAAGCGGTTATCCTTGTTTAATAAAGAGTAAATTATTCTTGAAATCAAGATAAGCTCATCCAAGTATTTCCCTTAAGTCTTCGTAGAATCTCTTACATGTTGGTATGCATGTTTATTTACCTAAGTATCATTTTGTCATATAAAATTATTATTCTATCATGATTTTTGTTGGTCTTCGCAATGGAAAGGTAACTCATTTCTAGTGGTAAATTTGATCCTTAAAATTTGTATAGAACTTGGGTACATATGCCACATCCTATAGTGTCCATGTTTATTGTATATTTCTTATAACTCTAATATCATAATTCTTCTTTGGTAAATATGAATACAATTTTTTTATTTTTATTAAAATAAAAATTTCCAGCAATCAACATTAAACTCTACAATCGATGTATTGAATTCAAGCATATGTATTTCGATCATTTACTTGTCACTGAAGATGCATTCATAATTTACATCCAAAGACTCTCATTGCAATAGATTATTGGCTCTAGAGGATGCATGGAACCCCTATTAAATAACCATTTATTGAGCTAACAACTAATTTTATTGTTGAACACCTATTAGTTTTAGGACTACAACCCCGCCCCCCACTCCCCTCCAACGTTTTTTAAATTCAACCATACTATTATCAAACTGCTTTTTAAGGTTGACCTTCCCTATAGGAGCTACTATCTACTTATCTTTTTGCATTAAAGATCAATCCTTGATCCTATGGCCAATACCATGGCATTGTTTGAATTATTGAACCATTGATCTACAGGCAATGAGAGAAATTGAAAGGTATAATTGTGCAGTGGAATAGTAAGAACAATGTACACTGAACAAGACAAATTTCAGATAAAACTGATAAGAATTGATCAATAAATTACAACATTAATATTCATTAATTCAACAGTAATACAACAGTGTTACAATAAGGAGATTTCGAATCATGTGGATAAGATTTGAATCTACCAATTGAATAGCTAACTAGGAGTGTCTAAATCACTGCATGGCAGCCATGTGGGAGCCCCTAGTCTAACTCCTGATGTCTAAATCAGTATGACAATTAGTTAAACTAGTTAAACCAGTTAAACTGATGAGGCAGGTGGAAAAAGGCGCCACTTCCCCATGCATCCATGCAAAACTAGCCCTAGACTAACTGAGAGTGATCTAACTGAATGTAATTGGAGACTAACTTAGCATAACTACTTACCAACCATGACCAACTGATGGAGGCTGCTGGTGGGACTCATAGTGGCTCCTATAATGTAGGGATTGGTCTCATAGGCACCTAAACTCATGTATGAACATGCAGAAAGCGGCAGTTAACCTCTATATGTGTTCCCCACACTCTAGTTTGCAAGTTCCATCAACTTATATGCTTTTGCATCCTCAACATATCCCAACAGTATTCATTCACTACTTTGGGCTTGGAAGATATTTCTCTTATCCATGGGTATTCTGGCCCAAGCTTTGGAACCAAAACCTTTCAAGTGGGAGACTTTAGGCTTATGCCCATGCATTGCTTCAAATGGAGTGGCTCCAACCATTGATTTATGAGGCACTCTATTCTGTATGTATGAAGCACAGTTTACAACTTCAGCCCAAAGAGAAGGAGGAAGATTCTTGGCTTGGGGAAGACATGTTGACATCTCCTTCAATGATCTATTTTTCTCTCAGCCACACCATTATGTTGTGGTGTATATGGAACTGAGCGTTCCATGGCGAATCCCCTCTAATTCACAATAATGCTGAAAATCTCTTTTAATGTATTCACCTCCATTATTTGATCTAATGGACTTTATCTTTTTCCTGAAAACTATTCTCAATCAAAGCTTTGGAAAATTTAAAAATTCCAAATACTTCTAATTTATGTTTCATAAAGTATACCCAACAAAACCTGGAACAATCATCAATAAAAGTAATGAAATACCTGGAACCATTGTTTGATGTTGTAGGGATAGGTCCTCAAACATCACTGTGTATCAGATCAAGTATAGAAGTTGCTCTATTTTCCTTCCCAACTTCATACCTCTTCTCTAGATGCTTACCTACCAAGCAACCAAGACACACTCCATCTAATGTTTGGATGAGAGGCAAGCCTTCAACCAATTTTTTCATTGTGGAGTTGTTGGAGATATTTGAAATTGAGATGCCCAAATCTCTCATGCCATAGCTTGATGGTGTTGTTGGAATGATTCAATAAAGTTGTTGGATGTGAAACCGACAGGAAATGGGAGAACTCATATGCCTTTGAAGCATGGTTAGCAAACCCTTTCGCTATGATATTTCTAGTAGCTTTTTCTGTGATTTCAAGTGAGTCAAATTCGAATGTAACTCTCTTGGGAGAGCCTGTATGGGTCATCTGATAAACAAACAACAGATTTGCTGCAAGAGAGAGCACATAGAGAACATTCTTGAACTCACCATGCCAGATTTTAACAAAACACATCCAAACAATTGGGATTTGGGAGTCAATGTGAATGCTAGGTCCTCCTGATAGAGTGAGAGTGGAGAATGATTCCTTGGAGGCAACCATGTGGTTGGATGCTCCAGAATCAATTAAGTAATCTTTCATCTGAGTGAGGAATGCCTTCAAGGCATGGAATCTCTCATGTTCTTATGTCAGTTGTCCAACATTAGACTTCTTTTCTCCTTGTGGGAGGGAAATATTGTTCTGTTCAAGGAGTTTTGACACTTGGTCAATTATCTTCTTCATGCACTGGCTCTCTGGATGAAAGCCTGATCCGACGGATTATTCCTCTTTTAAGATCCAATATAGTACGATGGTTCAAAGAAGCTGCGGGTGAAAAATCGGACGACGAAAACACAAAGAAGCCGCGCAGATCGGAGGTCGGAAGAGATCTCCTTCCGCGACATCGGAGGTCGGAAGAGCATCTTCTTCCGCAACGTTGGGGCTCACATTATTTTCTCCCTTCCACAATGGCGGAAGCTTAACGGACATTCGGACGGATCGGAAGATGGAGTGATTTGGGAGCCGCAACGGCGGATAGATAAAATATCGGTGAAATAACTCGACAGAATCGGAAAAAGAAGTGGTGCGCCATCCGCAACTGCGGAAACCAAAGTAACTAAAGCCTCCGACTCAAAAACCAACTGACAACCGATTGCGATTGAGACCGTCGGAGCCCGTTGCTTATCCTCTTCCGCAATGGCGGACGAGCAAATGACTACAACCTCCGATTCAAACATTGCAATGCGCATGGCACGGCTTAGTTGTAACAGTTTGGCAAGCTTTCTTGGTAGTTATGCCACAGCTAGAATAACGACGAAAGGCATATGAACAGTCTTGATGCCGCGTTTCATGGGATGCGAACAATTGCATTTCTTTGACGTTTTGGCTCCTTTGTAACGGCAAAGATGAGTAATAAAGGAGGAGGAACCCGGGATGGTTCCAAGGAGGGGGTGGGGACGATTAGAGGAGTTTTTGGAGAACGATAGTGCAACGTTTCTCTGTGATGAGAAGCTTGGAGAGAGCATTTTTGCTGTTCCTTTTGAAGTCAACTATTCTTAGTTATGACTTGGCTTCTTTTGTTTGTTGAAGTCCAGTTTTGTAACTTTCAGAGAGGAGGTCTTGAAGACTTTACTGTTAATATCCTATTTCTGTGATTGTAAAGAGTCGACTATCTTCTCTGTTTTATTTGGCTTTTCTTTGCTTTTGAAAGCCAATTTGTATTATTCCAGATAAGAGGTCTTGCAGACTTTTGTCCGTACTGCTAAAATTGATTTGCAGAGTCCAGAACCATTGTGTACCTTCTTCAAGCCATTAATTGGATCGGTTCCTATTGGAGAGGGACCCAGAGACGTAGCCCAGTGGAGGGGGTGAACTCCGTTATCAACTTCTGTTTGTGACTCTGTTTCTGTGTTTTTTGCTTGGCATCTATTTATCAGACTTGTTTTTTTCATTCCTGTTCTGAGCATTTAATTTCTGTTAATGCTATTCCTTTAAGTAACCTGTTGCACGCATTCTTTCAAACAAAATTTTAAAGCACATAAGTTGAGGTCCGACAGATCATATTATGGTATCAGAGCTGGTTGACTGTTGTGCAAGTTTGTGAATGCTTACCAGGTCTAGGTTAAAGCTTGGTGAAGGAGTATTAGTTGAAGGAGATCCTGAGATTGGCTCCAGGAGAACATTCTCAAGAACCATGTCTTCTCCACGAGGGGAAGAAGAAGGACATACCGAATGGGAAAAACCTGTTATTTCTGAAACTGAGTTTCTGGAGGCTTTTATGAGCATGCAAGCCATGATGGAAATTCTACTCGATGAGCGAGCAAAAAGGAAAAAGAAAGAAGAAGGATCTTCATCCAGAGATGCAGAATTGAAGAAGGAAGAAAGGGGTAAAGGAGTAGGAGGTGATGGTGATCCTCGTGACACTAATCAGACGTTTTCTTCTTCTCATACTTCTCATTCAAATAATGCAAGTCCTAATATGCCTTATTTCAAATTGGATGTAAAATTTGAATTACCTATTTATAATGGAGATGTAGATGCTGAAAAATTAAACAATTGGATCAAGCAGCTTGAAGTATGTTGTAGGGTACAGGGCATTAATGATGACCCTTCCAGGATTCAATTGGCCACTTTGAGAATGAGTGGAATGGCTCTTACTTGGTGGGAGAGCAAGATTCAACAAGATCTTCGAAAGAATGGTAAGATTATTTTAGTTTGGGATGAATTCATTGAAGTATTGAGGAAGCAATTTTATCCTTTAGGTCACATGCAGCAATTAACCATGAATTGGCAAATGTTTAGACAAGCTAAAGGACAAGGCATTCAAGATCATACTCAGGAATTCAGAAAGAGGGCTATTGCATTCAATGTTTCATTAGATACACAGGAAACTCTTCTTAAGTAAATTGGTGGCATGCATTCTAATTTGAGGCATACTTTGTTGATGTTTAACCCCAGTAATTTGGATGATGTATGTGTTCAAGCTACCCATTTAGAAGCCAGGGGTAAGCATGCTAATGATACTTTTGTGAAGAAATCCTTTAAGTTTGACAGCAAATCGAAAGGTCAAGATAAGGGGAAAAAGAAGATGGCTACTGTTAAGAAAGAGGGTGAAAAGCCTACATGTTCGCATTGTCAGAAGGGACATGATGTCTCTAAGTGTTGGAAACTTCATCCGGAGTTAAGGCCAAAGAAGTACGGAGGAAACAAAGACAAAGGAAAAGAAAAAGCTACTGCAGCAGTTATTCAAGACTTGGGATCCGACTCAGGTGATGAAACAAAGGTTACAGCTGTCGGAATCCAGGGTAAGGATAAAAGTATCTCACTTCCCATTGATGCACAACCAAGTTCTAGTGCAAGTACAAGTCTGCCATCTACTTCTAAGCAAAATGATAAAGATAGAAGTGCACTGTTTCATGTTCGTGTCATTGCGAATCATACAAACATTGATACATTGTTTGATAGTGGTTAACAAGTAAATCTGATATCAGAAGAAGTGGTTAAGAAATTGCATTTAGTTACTGTGCCTCATGAAAATCCCTATCCTCTAGGTTGGGTTACTAATGATACACAATTGCAAGTTACCAAGAAATGTGTATTAAAATTTGCGATTACTGAAAAGTTTAGGGATGAGGTAGAATTGGATGTAGTACCATTTGACATTTGTGGAATTGTACTTGGGAGTCCATATTTGTATGACCGGAAAGCAGTCTTTTATAGAGAGCAAAATAAGTATCATCTTTTTAAAGAAGGTGTGGAATATATTGTACGAGCACATAAGATAAAAACCAATCTAGAAATAGTCTCTGCAGGACAAATGGAGAGGTTGGTAAATGCTAGTAAGAATTTTGTGTTGAAGATGGTTAAGATGAAAAATGATGAAGTCTCTAAATATTTTGAAAAATGTGACCCTAAGCATAAATCTGAACTAATTGACATCATTTATGAGTATGAGGATTTGTTTCAAGATCCGAAGGGGTTACCACCGAAGAGAGAGATTCAACATGAGATACATTTGCAGCAGGATGTGCCACTCCCGAACATAGCCATGTACCGGATGTCCGTAATGCAGAAAGAGGAAATCAAGAAGCAGGCTCAGGAGCTGATTGAGAAGGGGGTCATCCGGCCCAGCACTTCTCCTTGTGGCTCTCCTATATTCTTGGTTCCGAAGAAGGATGGGTCTTGGAGGATGTGCATTGACTATAGGGCCCTTAACAAAATCACCATTAAAAATAGGTATCCTCTTCCTCGTATTGATGATTTGCTTGATCAGTTGAAACATGCAACTTACTTTACAAAATTGGATCTGCGTAGTGGGTATCATCAAATCCGTGTTGCTAAGCATGATGCTTGGAAAATAGCTTTTAAAACAAAACAGGGTTTGTATGAATGGCTTGTGATGCCTTTTGGGCTCTGTAACGCACCTGCTACTTTCATGCGGGTCATGAATGATGTTTTTCGTTCATTCATTGATGATTTTGTAATTGTATATCTGGATGATATCCTAGTGTTTAGCAAAACATGGGAAAAGCATGTTGTACATGTGAAGAAAATTTTAGATGTACTAAGAAAGGAAAAGCTTTATGTAAAATTGACTAAATGTGAATTTGCTAAAACTTCTTTAGTATATCTGGGCCATATTATTGGTGGAGGCCACCTGCGAGTGGACCCAGCCAAGGTTGTTGTCATTGTAAACTGGCCACGGCCTAACACCGTTACTGAAATCAGAAGTTTTCTGGGTGCGGTTCAGTATTGGAGGAAATTCATTTCTGGGTTCTCCTCCATTGCTGCGCTATTACATGCATTGACAAGTGTTAAAGAAATTTTCCAGTGGGGAGGCAAGCATCAGAGAGCCTTCGACACTTTGAAGGAAAAGATTAGCACAACACCAATTCTGACATTGCCAGATTTGCAACAGCCATTTGAGATCGAAACCGATGCCAGCGGGTTTGCCATGGGAGCAGTTTTGATGTAAGGGAGAAAGCCAGTCTGTTACCATTCAGAAACATTCTCTACTGCGGTAAGTAACTATCCGACCTATGACAAAGAGTTGTATGCTTTAGTACAGAGTGTGAAGAAGTGGAAACATTATATCATGGGAAAAGAAACAGTCATACATACTGATCATCAGCCACTCCAATATTTACAATCTTAGACTAAAAGACAACAAATTAGGCATTTAAGATGGATAGGGTTCCTGCAATAGTTTCATCTCGTAATTAAATACAAAAAGGGAATTCATAATAAAGTAGCAGACATGTTATCAAGGCCATTTATGAATGCTTCAATCATTCTTCAGAACAGTTCGTTAACACATGAAAGTTATATTGAACAGTATGCAGAAGATAAATATTTTAAGGAAGTATATGCATCACTAATACATGGTAAACAGGAAGAGAACTATTATGTGCATAATCAACTCTTGTATCATCTCGGTATACTTTGTATTCCAGAAAAAAGAGAGAGTACATGTGATTCGAGAAGCACATAGTTCATTGATTGCAAGACAATTTGGTGTAAGTAAAACATTGTCTGTATTGCAGAATCATTGTTATTGGCCTCAAATGCAAGAAACTGTAGCTAAGTACATAAGAGGTTGTGTTATGTGTGCAACAAGTAAGCCTAGCAATAGGAAATTGGGTTTGTACACACCTCTTCCAGTTTCTTCTCGTCCTTGGGAGAGTATTTCTATGGACTTTGTAGGAGGACTATCTATGTCTAGAAAAGGGCACGATTACCTATACGTTGTTGTGGACAGATTCAGCAAAATGTTTATCTTAATTCCTTGTAACAAGCAGGTCACTACTGAACAAACAACTCATTTATTCTTTCAGAATGTTTGGGTACATTTTGGGCTACCCATGTCTATTGTATCTGATCGAGATTCCCGGTTCTTGGGAAAATTCTGGTCAACTTTATGGGAGCTTATGGATACCAAACTGAAGAAAAGTATAGATTTTCATCCACAGACCAATGGGAAAACAGAGGTAGTGAACAGAACAGTGGTTCAACTGCTTAGAGGGTATTGTAGTAAGCATCCTAAAATTTGGGATGAGCAGTTGCAGTATATACAGCATGTTTACAATCATGCAGTTCATTCTTCCATGAAAAGATCTCCTTTTGAAACTTGTTTTGGTTATCTGCCAAAAACACCGGTGGACTTCTCATTTGGAAAAGATGCAGTGGATGGACATCATGATGCAGAGAAAGCTTTAAAGTTCATTAAGAGAATCCAAGCAGTGCAGCAGGCAGTTCAAGAACATTTGGAGAAGAGCCAGGCCAAGTATAAAGCCAGGCATGACAAGCATCGAATTGATCATCAATTTCAGGTTGGTGACCGAGTTTGGTTACATATCGCCAAAGAAAGGATGAAAGGTGAAGGTAAAAATCTTAAACCTATCAGGTATGGTCATTTTGAGATCTTGGAAAAGATCGGTACTAATGCTTTTCGCTTGAATTTACCTCCATACATGGAAATTTATTCAGTTGTCAATATTGAGAATCTTAAATTGTATGAGCCTCCTATGATCATGGATGAGGAAACTAACATACAAATTCCTTCAGTTGATGATTTGGCACCTGAATATATGAGAGAGTTGCAGGATGATGTTATTCTTGACAGAAATGTAAGGACTTCACAAAGGGGGAATGATGAGTACCTTCGAGTGAGGCTAAAAGGAATGCATCCTAGCAAAGCAAGATGGATGGATATTGGAAAAGTGAGGGAGTTGTACCCTCACTTACTTGCATAATAATTCAGGCTTTTGGTGGTCCAAAAGCTCTCCAATGGGGAGAATTGATCCAACAGATTATTCCTCTTTTAAGATCCAATATAGTACGATGTTTCAAAGAAGCTGCGGGTGAAAAATCGGACGGCGAAAACACAAAGAAGCTGCGCAGATCAGAGGTCGGAAGAGATCTCCTTCCACGACATCGGAGGTCGGAAGAGCATCTTCTTCTGCAACGTTGGGGCTCACATTCTTTTCTCCCTTCCACAACGGTGGAAGCTTAACTGACATTCAGACGGATCGGAAGACGGAGCGATTCGGGAGCCGCAATGGCGGATAGATAAAAGATCGGTGAAATAACTCGATGGAATAGGAAAAAGAAGTGGTGTGCCATCAGCAACTGCGAAAACCAAAGTAACTAAAGCCTCCGACTCGAAAACCAACTGACAGCCGATTGCGATTGAGACCGTCGGAGCCCGTTGCTTATCCTCTTCCACAATGGCGGACGAGCAGATGACTACAACCTCCGATTCAAACACTGCAATGCACATGGCACGACTTAGCTGTAACAGTTTAGAAAGCTTTCTTGGTAGTTATGCCACAGCTGGAATAACGACGAAAGGCATATGAACAGTCTTGATGCCGCGTTTCATGGGATGTGAATAGTCGCATTTCTTTGATGCTTTGGCTCTTTGTAACGGCAAAGATGAGGAATAAAGGAGAGGAACCAGGGATGGTTCCTGGGGGAACGATTAGAGGAGTTTTTGGAGAACGACAATGCAATGTTTCTATGTGATGAGAAGCTTGGAGAGAGCGTTTTTGCTGTTCCTTTTTAAGTCGACTATTCTCAGTTATGACTTGGCTTCTTTTGTCTGTTGAAGTCCAGTTTTGTAACTTTCAGAGAGGAGGTCTTGAAGACTTTACTGTTAATATCCCGTTTCTATGATTGTAAAGAGTCGACTGTCTTCTCTGTTTTATTTGGCTTTTCTTTGCTTTTGAAAGCCAATTTGTATTATTCCAGAGAAGAGGTCTTGCAGACTTTTGTCCGTACTACTAAAATTGATTTGCAGAGTCTAGAACCATTTTGTACCTTCTTCAAGCCATTAATTGGATCGGTTCCTATTGGAGAGGGACCCAGAGACATAGCCCAGTGGAGGGGGTGAACTCCGTTATCAACTTCTGTTTGTGACTCTGTTTCTGTGTTTTCTGCTTGGCATCTGTTTATCAGACTTGTTTTTTTCATTCCTGTTCTGAGCATTTAATTTCTGTTAATGTTGTTCCATTAAGTAACCTGTTGCACGCATTCTTTCAAACAAACTTTTAAAGCACATAAGTTGAGGTCCGACGGATCAAAGCCTCTCATACAATATGGACACTTAGTCTTCTCAAATTTCTTCTTTTTATTGGAACATGAGACTCCTTTGGAAGATCTCTGATTCTCCTTTGGCTTCGAAGTAGTGGATTTGGGTTCCTTCCCTTTGTGCTTCCCTCTTTCTTGCACATTGTTTGAGTATGTCACTAATACTACTTGATTCTTGGAGGTATGAATCACTCCCATTTGAACTGATTTATCTTGTATTAAGGACTCAACAAAAACATATAGAGAAGGCATCTTCCAATTAGGAATGGAAGCTCTTCCAGAATGGAATGTAGAGGCAAAGACATAGTGCTCTGAGCCAATATTGCTCAGTACTGTGTTGGGATCCAATCCACTAGTGTAAATTAGACCTTAAGTTTATGTCAATCCAGAGTTTGTAGACTTAGAGGCATATCCCAAATATAGAGACTCAAAGCTAGACCTAATTGGAAATTTAGTTTACCTATGAAACAAATCTATTGAATGCTAGAATGCTGTGACTTTGAAATGCAAAAACTCCCTTACAGAAGCAACTTCATTTGATATCTGAGTTTAAACAGCAATTCATATGTGAAATATTCTGAGATAAAAATAAATTGAACCTAAATCCTACAAATAAATCACAATACACTGCTTATGATCTCACTGTTGAAAGCAGTCAATCATTGATTTCCTTTACAAGAAGACATTCACAATGTATAACTATCTTCAGTAATTTGATATTAAATAAGCTATGCACAACAATTCGACATTGAATAAGCAATCTAAATCATTCCTATAGCGTTTAAACATTTAAATAACAGAGCTCATAACCCTGTTCATACAATCTAACTCGTTCTGCAATGTATGAGTAATTAAAATGAAGAAATCGACTTCTACAGGATTTAATTGAAACATACCACATGCAACGATACAGAAAGATGTGTGTAGACTTGGAAAAGGGGGCCCTCCAATGCTTCGTTTACACATGCAAATAAAATCACAGAGCTCTATAACTCAATCACATTCACCATATAGAAATGGGCATACACAATAATTTATCAAATCCACAGTCTTTATTTCAAAACCATACGTTTATGATCCAGGGGGGTTTCTATCCTTTGTAAAATCAAATACAATTTTTAAAAAATTCGAAATGCTACAAATCTGGAGGACTCATAATGATATGCGACCCTCAAGATCCTCCATCAGATCCATCAAAATAGACAAAATCGAAACTGTCCTATTTTTATGCTAAGTGGTAGCACAGGTGGTCGTCTTTGACCGGCATTGACTCGACACCTGTGAAAACTATATCATCTGTTCGTTAAAATTTTAACCATCCTTGAACATCGAGGATATTCCTCCAATCTCTCAATTTGTGCCTAGCTGGCTTGCAAGTATCCAACCTAGGAGAAATTACGTGAAGTTAGCACATTCTGTAATTTTGAATAAAACCTTAATTTAAATGCCTTAAAAATCTCATAATTCAATTTGTTAAGAAGCAACAACATTTATACCTTTGACCAAAGTTTTGTGGATGAAATTAAGGTTTTATGGATCAAGTATGAAGGTTTATGGAGAAAATTGGAAGGTATTTAGATAGCAAAAATAGGTAAAAATGGTGCCCAACATCTCCCCCAAGAGGAAGTTGTTGCATGTCCTCATGCACAAAAAGTATCTCAAAAATTTGACCCTACTTATATCATGACCAAAATTTTGTTTCTAACCCTCTGCTTTTAATCTCCTGTCTGAGATGATGCATCTGTAGAAGTTTGAGATGCATAAAGAACTTTCAGTTTCTCATACTTGGTTTTGTAAGTCTTCTTTTGTTTATACCATCTATATATGCATGCTTGGAGATTTGTGCCCTTTGAACTTTAAGCTTCCTGTTATTTTCTTTTAACTTTTCATTCCTCAGTTCTAATTCCCTTACTTCAAGTTTCAATTTCTTAATCATTTTACTGATTTTGGAAGTTTTCTTCTTTTCCATCTTCATTGGAGGCTGCACAGAATTATTGTCCATCCCCAATTCTTCATTCTCTTGTACTGAATCTCCCTTCTTTTATTTTTCCATAGTTTGTTGCTCTAAGAAAGGAGAAGCTGGATCATTTGATATTTCCTGTCTTGGATGTTTTTTCTCTTCTTTTTCTTGTTGCTCCAAGAAGAGATTGATTTTTTTAGTCTGCTTTATCACTTCATCTGAAATCTTTTCAGTTTCTTGGGTATCTTTTTCTTCATGGACTTGCCCTATCTCACCTGTTAGACTTTATTCTTGAATTTCCAAGGATTGTATGTATTCATATTGTTTCTACTAGATTTCATCATCCTCTTCTTGTCAAAACCCCAAATTTTCCTAAAAATTTAAAATTTTCGAAATACAGATAAAGTTCATATATGCAGTCAACTAATTATTTAATTAGTTAAATGTTATTGAATTCATTATCTGAATTATCTATTTGATTATGTTTATCTTATAGAACAATTTCCTTTTTAGTTTACTGACTTGTTTTTCTTTGCGACCACAAGGTGGAACTGTCATGAATTTCTGGGCTTACTTAGCTTTCGAGCTAACGCAGAAGTTTTCCTGTGCTTACAGACTTACAGGTAAGACGTTCGGGCGCTGCTTGTCATTAATTCTGAAGCATTCTGATATAATTTCGTTGCACAATAATAACTCAGTATAGAATATAATTGCTAATCAATTTCCAAAGCCTTTCGAGGTAAAATCGTTAAACTATTTTCCTTTTTAAGATGCTAAGGAATGAGAATCAGTTCTGTTAGTAATGGCTACCGCTGCCTTTTTCCTAGTAGATGTAAATTTATAGTTCTTGATATTTACTGAACTATTAGATGTCTATCGTAGTCGTCAAGTGTAAAATGCCTTAAATATTTCTTTACAAACATAGTAAGAATGGTAGAGTTATAAGGTCAATGTTCTAATTTAAAATTGTGCGTAATTACTAATTACGCCATGGTCGACTTGGCTACTGCTTGTTGTGTACGTAGTGTATACTGCTAAATAGTTTATATACCAAAATCCTACTTCCATTACTTTGAAATTTAAAGGGGTTATAACCTTATTGTATATTACAATTATTTAAATTATACTAGTGTTGAAGGGTTAATTTCCTCTATACTATAATTGCTTTGAAAGTAGCATTCAGTTATGGCAAATACATATATCAATAAAATTTCAAGGTTAAGCCCTTAAGCATTTTGAGCCTTATCATGCTTAAAAGCATACTTCGTTAGTTCAATGACAAATCATTCAAAAGTAATGAGACTAACACTAGCAAGAAGATATTTATCATAGAATGATTATATAAATTTCTTTTATAACATAACAATTAGCTTAACTTTGAATAAAGTTAAAGTTGGTTTAGTAAATAAATGCCATGTTCATTAAACAAAGGGGGTCATAGGATAAACCTTTCCCATGAAGAATCTATGGTTTACCTTTGATTAAGTTCTAAATTCTTTTTCGAGAAACCTCCTTTATCTTCTTTACAAACCTAATATGCTAGGTTAAGTATTGATTCTACCTTTGCTTATGTTACAAATACTTGGTTGGAAGAATATTTATTTATAAATAATGTTCTCATCAAGAAGGATAAACGTTATAAATTCTTTCCATGACATAAACAAGGTTTTACTATTATCAAGGTTATGACCGTTGAGTATTTGTATATCATAATATATATCATTGGGTCGTAATTTCTCCACGCCATTGATAAGCTTGTAACCTAGTTATATAAAGTAATGATTCTTGATAACATGCAACGTAAATGTAGGTTGACTTTGGAGCTAAGGACTATGGTTGATTCTCCAATTATCAAATGATTGGAAGAATGCTCGTGAGGGAAAGATCGCTGGAACTATAGACTTGAACCCACAATCAGCAATTTATTTGCTGGCTATTGTGGCATTGTTTGGGGCCATGCGTTGTATAAATAAAAGGACCACTTGTAACCCTAGAATTATTGTTTCTCCGTCGCCTTCGGGCTCCTGTCGTTCTGCTGCGAAGCTCTTGTCTGCTCTGTCACCTGTGTCTTGCTGCTGCTGTCTTCCTGCTTGTTCCATTCCGAATCCTTCGACTGTACAGAGTTTTCCATTGTCCTTGGCCTGTTACTGCGAGTCGTGGTCTTGAAATTTAGAATTGCTGGGGTAGAGGGTTTCGTAGTGAACCGTGTTTTGATTTAGTTTGAGAACCATTACGGCTCTAGGGTTTATACCTTGTCGGCCAGTGACTAAAACTCTTTGCTATCTTTAGTCGATGCTGGGTAGTAACACCGTCTTCCTTGCAGCTGATGAAAAGCTTTCTCCTTCTCATGCTGGTGGTAGCGCTCCTTCTAGCAGGTGGATACATTTCGGTGACACTTTGAGGTGAGCAACACCTTTTACATTTTATGATTTTTATTACACAGTTGTTCATTATTTGATAATTTGATTTTAATACAAGATACTAACAGCGAAAAGTGTGATGAATTGCAGGTATGAACCTGTCTCTCTTTCTCTGCGAATCTGGTGCAAGGCTGTAGCAACTTGTTGGTTTACGGTAAGCATGTTTTAACCATGGCATTTCCTCCTTGTTTGCTCCCTTGGGGACATTTGTGGGTTGATGCGTCACGGCCTACAACCCTTACGGTTTTGGGTTCAAACGGGTTGACCTGTTCGCCGGTTGTTTGTTGAAGTTAACCCCTTGCTTGATGCAAGGTCTCCGGCTTAGGCCGCGACTGTAACACTTAGTTTTTGTTTATGTTACTATGTAAATATATAATAAAGAGAAGAAGGGTTGTTAAAACCTTAAGCTGTTAGTTGTTAATGGATGCCGAGGGCAGTGGAAGAGCTTCAGACTCTTGAGTTATTCTCTGTTGTAAATTTTGGATTTGTAGGGTTTTACCCTAACTCGACAGTATAAGGAAAAATACTTACAGCTTCTTTTAAAAAGTTATCTTTTAATTTATGTGGCTCTACTGTAAATGGTTTGATTATTATTTATAGTGTAAATATTGGTTGAGCTCGATCAATCGAACCTGATATTATTCTGTGGGTTTATTTTCTATGCATTAATGCATTTGTTTCTTACCCTGTAATATTTTACTTATCAGGGTTTTTACATAATGTTTTTATAGTATTTAGTTATACTATTTTAATACAGTTATAATAATTGTTTTATACTCGTTAGCCTTTTGAGTATAAGAAATTAATGTTCTTACGGTGTATCTGTGTAACTGGTAGATTACCGCCTTTAAGGTATATAATTTATATTTAATTAATATATCTTCATATTGTGAAGAGTGTGTTGTTTTACTTACAACAATTACTATTTTACAGTTGTACACATTATCTATATATTTAGTTTATTTATAGATATATAAAGAGATATTATTTTTCTTATTGTTGTATTTTAGTACTTTCTGCACTGTTTAATTTATAGAAGTACTTTCTATATTCTTTATTATCCTGTTTATACTAAATACTAGTATTTATGGAATAAAAGAATAACACCTAACTATGTTCTCTGTTTATGTAACCTTTTGTAAAGGATAGATTAGTAACCGCAGATTATGTTTAAGCTCTAGCTGGATAATAATAATAAAAACAAAACGAATTAATTCCATTACCAAACATAATTAAAATCTAAGACCAGCTTGGTTTAACTGTAGAATTAAATCAATACTTAACTGTAGAATTAAATCAATGCTTAACTTTTAGTTTTGTTGTTGCTATACCTATAGTAGTTAAATTACCCTAACTGGAAGAAATAAACTGTAAAGTTAAAAGCATGTTTATTTAGTCTAATCCTACTTTAGTGTAGCTATTATACTCTTTTCTTGAATCCAATTAAGCAATAAGATTACTGAAGGTAACTACTGTGTCAAAAACTGTTTTATCTACCCACACATACTACTATCAGTAAATAATATAGCTTCTTTCACTGTTTCTAATAAACTGACAGTATCAGTCCAGGTTTAACACTACTCCTGGTATAAAAGATATTTCTTATGATAACAAAATAAAGGGAAAAATTCTATAATTCAATCTAACATTTTATTCTACATTTTCATCATACTATCTTTATTTATAATTTCACCACCTGTGCTGGAGTACGGTCTGGATCACTCCAGATGAAGAAAAACACAGGTAGGGTTTTGTTTCTTATCAAAATGTTTCTATTACTAAACAACTAAGAACAACTTCATTACTAAACCATCCAAATATTTACATCATAAGCTACAATGCATCATTCAATCATCCACAGATAATACACAAAAATTAATAAACAACAGAACCTGTTCTTTGAGCTTGGACGACAACAGCAATGGGAGGTCGTTCCTCCCTACCAACTCCTAGAGGGCGCTCAAAAAACGACTCCTCAGGACCCCCGAGCTTACTCTGGTCCCCCTAGCTGGAACTAGGTGCAACAATAATCAAGTACCAGTATTTAGACTCAATACCAATCCTGAACTTATTAGTAAATTCTCTTAGCTAGCAAGCTGTATCAGACCAAGTTACTGCAGATCATCTCTCAAAAACACCTTCCTTACTGTTTTCCCTTTTTTTCCAATAATTTCCTTGAAGTACATTCCTCCTGAATGATTCTTCTCTTGGAAAATATCTGAGCAGCCTCAGCTCTCTACATTGGGTACTTTTAAAAGATTGCTTAGGTATTTTTGGGTTAGTTGTCATTTATTGAGCCACTACTCTGATCCCACTTTCTTGGGGGATCATGACCCCAAATATAGGGAAGTTGCCACCTACAACATAGGAAGTGTTTGAGGATGCTGCCACTTGTCTTTTTCCCTCCACCTAGTTCCTTCCACCAGTTTGACTAGTAACACTCTTATTAACAGCTCTCCCAAGCTGTTGTCTCCACTTTTTATTTATTAATAATAAATATTCAGAATTACATTCCACTTCTTTTGACTCTGCTGAGTCATCAGTTCCTACTTAGCATTAATTTTAAGATAATGTCTTAGGAAATCAAATTAAAACAATTAACATTATTTTACAAAATTGGGGTATGTGACACTTCTAGTGCTGACTTATTTCGAACTTGCTAATGCTTCCTTGGCTTTTTCTTATAAGTGGTGAAGATTTGATCTTGCTTTTGGAATTGTCTTTCTTCTTTCATCACACTCCTGGTTCATATCCTTCTCTGAGGTTGTTTTGAGCTTGCTGCCTCAGAGTTGTCTTCATCATCTATGATCATCAACACCTCTCTTTCTTTCTTTTTCCCCTTAAGCAGTTTTGAGCTTGTTGCTTCAGGGTTCCGTTCTCCATCCTTGGGGTATGTTATCATCAACAATTTGTCTTCTTTCAAACCTTCTTCAGGAAGCTCTTCTTGTTCTTCAAACTGATTATGAATTAGAAATTCTTGCCATGTCAGGTTTTGCTTCTGTAACTCATATGTGATGATTATTTTGATGAGCCCACAGTGGAAAAGGCTTGTTAATTTATCTTCTGTACACTTTTGAACAGCCTTAGCCATCTTGGAAAGACTCTGTAATAAAAAATGGGGCATGTTAATTTCACAATCACCCCTCAGATGCTGCAATAGCTTGATATGATAAAGATATACAATACTAAATCGACCTTCACAGGTGATGAATCTTTGAATGATATAGACTATTTCATCCCAGGGATGAACCAACCAGCTCCTTGGTATTCCCTTCTTCCAGTTCACTGATCCTGGCCTTGACCTGCATAAAAAGGGTATCCATGCCTTCTCCTTGAATTGTTTGGTTTTAAAGAATCTCTCTCCTTGCTATGGTAAGCCAACGATCTGTGCCAAAATGTCTTCAAACAGTTTGAAATTCAAATTTCCCACTGTAGCCCTTTCTCCATCAAAAGAGTCAGCAAAGGCTAGGCTAACATTGTCATTGTGCCCATCAAACTTTTCAAAAAAAATCACCCATTGTTTCTTCTCAAAAATTTCCATACATTTATCATGAATAGCAGTGGAATCGAATTTCTCTGGTTCCAATCTAGATACCATTTTGCAATTTTAACAGGAAAATAAACATGTAGCAGAAAACCCCAGCTTTGCAACTTTGTAAACGTTTTCCTATTTCAAAATGATATTCTGAAACTAGAATTGCTATTGATATAGAAAATTCTTTTGGCAAAAGATTCAAGTTTTACCTCTCCTCTAGCGTTATTGCTTCAAAATTTCTCCTGTGTGTATGCATTCTTAAGAAAGCTAGTGCTCGCATCCTTCCTTTGTGATAGACGCTTTCTCTTCACTGTGAAATATTATCCCTATATGCCTTTGCATTATACAACAATCGGATCTGCAGATGGAAGAGTGGAGTTTGGGAATATGATCAAAATGAAATGACCATTCTGATATGCAATCCCAATGTCATGCGATTTTCTAGGCACATATATATTTTCGTGGGAGCATACAACTGTGATTCCCACGTCTTTTACAATCATTATCTGAACATGCCATTTTTTTATCCAATCACTAGTTCAGGTACACATTTTTCAAGGAAAAAGATTGAAGGCAAAGTTAGAACCATTTCATCTCTATACAATGCGCTCCAGTTCCCTTGCATACCCCAGTGTTTGATTAATGAGTTGCAAGGAAGGGATTTCTTTACTTGGAGTGAACTCTTTTTGCCTTTTGGAAATACACACAATCATTCCTTATATCAAATGTTCCACGACCCATATTCCATATATATTTTAACTTAATGCATAATGCACTAATATCTTTGTCCTGGAGTATATAAATGAAGATATAAAAACATTTGAATGCCATTGTTTTTTTTTGTTTTTTTGTTTTTTAAACATTTCTCTTCCTGTTGAGAAGAAAACCCTGCCTGTAGAATGCAGTTTAGGTTTTGAAAATTTGAAATTTGCTTCTGGGATTGATTCTGACCACCATTTTGACACCTAGGGTAGGATAATGAGAAGTGAATGAAATGTTGGCATGGATTGTGAAGGTGATAGAGTAGACAGTCGGGCTTATGAGGATAGGTAGATATGTCATTACTTAAAAACAAAGAATCATGCAACTTTTAAAGCATAAACATCGAAATCCTTACAGACTTTGCTTGATATCCCTTTATGCTGAGCTTGCTGCTTGATGTAGTTGGTTTGCAATTTGTTTTTGATTCACATATGTCCTTCTAATGTCTACTTTTAAAAATGTCTACCATCTCAGGTCCCTTATGTTGTCGTCTGCTGCAATGTCTCAAATTCCTTCTACTAAACTGGAAGTCAGGTCCCTCTGCATAGGAAAAAGGCTTGGAGGGTTCCAAGAAATATAAAGCATGAAATGCTTATCCCCCTCATAGGCCTATTTATTGACTTGTCCTCAAGTTAAATAAGATCTTTATTATGCAAAAAAAACTGCCTATGAGGCATGAAATTTCTAATTCCAGAAAGTGAAAATATTTTTGTGAATTTTCAATGGCCAAGCAAACCTGGTTTTCCAAGGAAAAATCGAGTTTATGTTGTGCCAGTTGCCTGGTTTTCACAACTAAACTCCCTTTTTGTGTTTCTTGTTCTTTTTTTTAATCAAAATCAGAAAATGACTAAGAAGAAAGTGAAGGAGAAACACCAGTGTGTTTATCTAGCACGTCCATCTCTCGTTGCTGTGAAATATGCTGTATGAAATCTTCTTTGTTGACAGGCTTGGTGTAGAGTTTGAGCTGATGGCCATTGACCACAAATGTACGTGCTTCATCATCGATTGTTTGGAGTTTGACTAAGCCATTGTCATATACCTCTGCAATCTCATATGGACCAAGCCAATGAGTTGTGAACTTGGCCTTGAAGTCTTTGAATTTTGAATCAAACAATATGGCCCAGTCACCGATGTGAAATTGTTTCTTTTTGATAAACTTGTCATGCCATTGGGCTCTCTGTTGTTGTATCAAAATATTGTGTTCTATTGCAACCTATCTCATCTCATCTAGTTGATTCAATTGTATTATCCTTTCTTACTATGCTTCAGAAAGATTCATCCCCAAATCTGCTGCTAACTTAAAGGTATGAATTTGAAATTCTATAGGAAGGAGGACTTGCTTACCATAAACGAGCTGATAAGGAGAAAAACCAGTACTATTTTTCCAAGTGATTCGGTATGCCCATAAAGCTTCAGTAAGCTTAGCTGACCAATCCTTTCTATGCATCTGGACAGTTTTGGTGATGATTCCTTCCAAAGTTTTGTTTGTAGATTCCACCTGGCCATTGGCTTGTGGATGGTAAGGTGTGGATTTTCTGTGCTTAATCTTGTACTTTACTGGTATCTCTTGCACTAGTTTAGAAGTAAACTATGCACCCTGATCAGTGACAGTCTCTCTAGGAACCCCAAATCTGACAAATATCTCTTCAAAAAGAAAGTTTACCATTGTTTGTTCTGTGGCTCTTGGTAATGGTTTGGCTTCCACCCACTTTGTAACATAGTCTGTACATACTAAAATGTACTTCTTTCCTTGTGATGGTGGATGAATCAGACCAATGAAATCAAGAGCCCACTTTTCAAATGGTTCTATTAGGATTTGTGGTTGGAGTGGCATTTCATCAGATCGTACTGGCCGTCCCATCCGTTGACAAGTATCATAGCTCCTAACATACTTCTTAGAATCCTTGAAAATAGAAGGCCAGTAATACCCCAAATTGAGTATCTTGTATGCTATTCTTTTCTCTGCAAAATGGCCACCGCACGGTTCATCATTACATGCTTTCAAAATATCTAAAACTTCATCTTGTTGTACACATATCCTAATAATTAGATCATATCCTGTGTAAAAGAGTTCACCATTGACCCATATATGTCTAGCACTTTGTTTAATAATCTTTTTCTTTTCTTTAGATGACATAGATGGAGGTAACTGTCCTGATGATAAATAGTTGGCAATATCAGCATACCAAGGAGTGATAACAGAAATTGCAAACAAGTGTTCATCAGGAAAACTATCTAAAACAGGAACAACCTCACCAGTATTGTGTAAGCAAGACATGAAATATGCCACTTGATTTTCTCGTCCGGGCCGATCTAAAACAGTGATATTGAATTCCTGCATTAATAGTAACCATCTGGTTATCTGACCATTAGTAATAGACTTATTCATCAAATA
Source organism: Pseudotsuga menziesii (assembly GCA_001517045.1). Taxonomy (NCBI): domain Eukaryota; kingdom Viridiplantae; phylum Streptophyta; class Pinopsida; order Pinales; family Pinaceae; genus Pseudotsuga; species Pseudotsuga menziesii. The sequence continues at coordinate 398,921 of LPNX010958111.1, read as the reverse complement.
TCATAAAGCGGAATGATCTGTGTGGACAAAAATTTTGTAGCCAGTAATGTAATGACAGAATTTGTTCACAGAATGAACTACTTCCAACATCTCCTTTTCAATGACTGTATAATTCAATTCTGTAGGTGTTAGATTTTTGCTGATAAAATAAATAGCATAAGTCATGGTATGCTCTTTTTGTCCCAAAGAGGCCCCTATTGCAGTATCAGATGCATCAGTAGAAATATGGAAGGGCAATGTCCAATTTGGTCCCCTTAAAATGGGACCAGTTGAGAGCTTCTCTTCAAGTGTCTGAAATGCAGGTTGACAGTTAGTATCCCATTTGAAATGTACATCCTTTGAAAGTAATTTAAACAATGGCAGAGCTATCTTACTGAAATTTGCAATAAATCTACGATAATAGCCTGCATACCCTAAAAAGCTTCTTACATCTGTTTGAGTTGTTGGTTCAGATAGATTTACAATGATTTGAATTTTAGCAGGATCTACTTTTATTCCAGATGAAGAAATGTGATGTCCTAAAACTATCCCTTCAGTCATCATCATAAAACACTTTTCGTTGCTAAGGGAAAGATTTGAGTCAACACACCTTTTTAAAATTTTATCCAAGTTTGCCAAGGAATCCTCAAAGGCACTTCCATGCACAGAAAAATCATCCATATAGACTTCAACACATTCATGAATTAGATCTGCAAAAATGGCCAAGACTGCTCTCTGAAAGGTAGCTGGGGTATTACATAAGCCAAAAGGTAAAACCTTGTAGGCATATGTGCCCCAGGGACATGTAAAGGTAGTTTTGTCCTGGTCCGCTTTTGCAATGCTAATTTGATTATATCCACTGAAACCATCTAGAAATGAAAAATATTCTTTCCCAGCTAAGGCATCTAACACTTGATCAATAAATGGCAATGAGAAATAATCTTTTAGTGTTGCCTTATTTAACTCCCTGTAATATACACATATCCGCCATTTGCCATTTTTCTTAGGAACAACAACCAAGGGAGAAACCCATTGGCTGTCAGAGATAGGGTAGATAAATCCTACCTTTAATAACTTCTGCATTTCCTCCTTAACTATCTCTTTTAGTATGGGGTTCATTCTAGTTGAGGTTGTCTGAGAGGTATGATTTTATCATCTGTGTAAATGTGGTGAGTGCATGTTTCGTGATGAATGCCTGGCATGTCAGTGTATTCCCAAGCAAATGCATGGGAATATTTATTCAGTAAGGCAATCAACTATTCTTCCTGTGATGTAGTAAGATGTGCACTGATATTCAAATGTTTTCCTGGACTAATTTCAATTGTTTTGCTTTGGACATCAGTGATTGAATGGACATTAAAAATATCATGAAGTGCCAATGCTAAAGAATGTACTGTGCAATTTTCCTAAAAATTCTGTCCCAAAACTTGATTTGCTATAGCATACTGCATGTCTCTTAATTCTTCATAAATATCAGGTTCAGCAATGAAGTAATCTAGCAAGTCTTCGTTGTTTTCTTCTTGAAAATCAAAGAACTGATTGATACTTAGGACAGGCTGAATTACTTCTTCTTCCTGATCTTTGGTCTCATTAATCCATGATAACTGATCTAATACAAAAGGTCGTTGGGTAGAAGGATAAAGTGTAATTTGTTTTCTCTCTGTCCCATGTGAAATGAGCATACTTCCTGATCTACACCATATGAAAGCATCAAATGTTGCCAAACAGGGTCTGCCCAGAATCAATGGATGCCCTCCTAGATTAGACTTTGGTTGTAGCACTATAAAATCTATAGGATACTCCCAGGAATCTAAAGAAACAATGATATCTTCTAAGATCCCTTCAGGTGTGATTTTAGATCTGTCAGCTAGTTCCAAAACTGTAGTGGTTGGTTTGATATTTTTCAAGTGAAGGTATTCCATTGTCTCTAGTGTCATGACATTAATAGCAGCACCTAAATCAATCAGTGGTTTTGGAATTGAAAAATTGTTGACAGTGATTGTGACCATTGGGATTCTAGGATCTACATATTTTTCAATAAAAACAGTGTTAGACATTAATCCTGCTAATTTTCCTACCACATGAATTTTTGATGGATCCTTCCTTCTTTTATTAAGGCATAATTCCCTAATTGCTTTAGTATAGATTGGAATATCCTTTATAGCCTGCAGTAGGGGAATTTTGACACATACATTGGTTAACTCATTCAAAACATCAAAATCAGGCAGGGAGATTGAAAGTTTTTCCTTGACCAACCTTTCTGGAAAGGGAGGTATATAAGGTACTAATGTTTTCCCTTTTTTACTGTGATTTTCTGAGTGTGACTTTTCTGACTGTGACTTTTCTATATTTTATTTTTTTGGAGTGTTCTCATTTTATGCTTGTTCTTCTAAAATAACAAGAGAATATTTTTGTAAATTTTTTCCAGATCTTAAGTTGATTTTTTGAAGTGGGAGGATTGAGTAGGGGAGTGTCATTCCATCATCAACATTATACATGGGTTTATCCATTTTATTATTTGGATTTGGTATTGGCTGGGCTGGCAATTGTGTTGGTCGAGGTGGAGGTTGATTGGATGGCAATAGAAGCCGTTGAGGTTGTTGGCCTAGTTGAGGAGCAAGATTGGGTTGTTGGAAAAATGGGGCTTGATTCTACTAGTATTGGGGATATGCAGAAGGTTGTTGATAGGGTTGTAGATAGGCCTGTTGATATGTCTGGTTACCATGAGTATACCCTCACCAATTTGGAGCAGATTGGGCTAATTGAGGAGACCAAGTTTTCCAGGGCATGGGTGCACTCCATGAATTCTGAATAGGATTTTGATAATTTGAATGAAACTGCTGCATAGGATCTTGAGACATACCTGAAAAATGTGGTTGCAAAGGTCTTCGTTGTCCCATGAAATAAAGAGACTCCATGCTTTGATTCTCCTCCATTCGGACTGCCTGCAATTCTTTCAAACTGGGGCAATCATCAATCTTATGATTTGCAGTACATAAGCCACAAATTTGAACAGTATTTAGAGGACATTCTTTTAATGGGTGTTTCTTTCTACATTTAGGGAAAAAAATAAACAGGGCTCGATCTTGTTGGTCTTGTTTACTCTTGTCTTTTCTTAGTTCTTGATGTTTCGACCTGTGTGCCTAAGGTACTCAATAGATCAGTCTTAAAATCTTCTAGCAGATTCCCAAGTTTAGCTCTGGATATGCCATTGGTTGCAGATTTAGTTACTTTGGAAGTTACATCCATTTTCCCATTTCTAGCCTTTCCTCTTGAATACTTCTGACATAAGTCTTGCATCTCATCAAAGGGTAAGTAGGAGATGTCACCTTTGCCCATAACATTCAAAATATCAAGGTATTCTTCTCTTATTCCTTTTAAAAAGATTGTCTGAGTGATCTCAGGTGTCAAGGAATTGTATTTGGATTTCTGCAAGTTGTATGAGAATCTTTCTAGATACTCTTCCAAGCTTTTGTCTTCCTGTTGAGACATTATGAAAATGTCATCTTTTAAATCCTTTTATCTACAATATGCCTGATATTTTCTAAGAAAATTTTTCCTCATCTCATCCCAGCTAGTTATAGAATGCTCTCCTAATCCCATGAACCATTTCAAGGCAGCTGCTTTAAGAGTAGCAGGGAAAAGACTAAGTTTGTGGGTGTCATCTGTATATCCATAGGTTCGACACAAGATATCAAATTCGAATAGGAAATAATTTGGATCTTCAGAAGTCATACCATAAAAATTTGGTAGGACAGATGGTGGGATATTTTTCATCTTTACATCTTCCCCTAAGATTATGCTAGTGTCCAAGATGGGGAATTTAAAGGTGGCTTCCTGATCTTCTTCTGCTCTTTCATCCCTTTCATACCTTCTTTATTATTCCCTATTATGTCTCCTCTCTTCTTCCCTTCTCTCTTGTCTTAGTTTATTTTCCATTTCTAACCTTCTCTCATACTCCCTTCTCTGCTCTACAGTTGGCCCTTTTGATGTTTCTTCTTCAGCCATTTCAACAGTATCAACAATTGTAATGAGTCCTTTTTTATCAAATAAAGAAGTTCCTGTTACTTCTATTTTTTGGGGGTTTTTGATAAATCTTCCTTTCTCGTCTCTTTTTCTTGACATAAAACTAGAATCTACTATGTGTTTTTTTTTTTAATTTTCTTTTTATAAGAGAACTAAAGTTCTTAAGTCTGCTTCTAAAATGCCTCCCCGACAACAACGCCAAATGTTTGGGCTCCAATCCACTAGTGTAAATTAGACCTTAAGATTATGTCAATCCGGAGTTTGTAGACTTAGAGGCATATCCCAAATATAGAGACTCAAAGCTAGACCTAACTGGAAATTTAGTTTACCTATGAAACAAATCTATTCAATGCTAGAATGTTGTGACTTTGAAATGCAAAACCTCCCTTACAGAAGCAACTTCATTTGATCTCTGAGTTTAAACAGCAATTCATATGTGAAATATTCTGAGATAAAAACAAATTGAACCTAAATCCTACAAATATATCACAATACACTGCCTATGATCTCATTGTTGAAAGCAGTCAATCATTGATTTCCTTTACAAGAAGACATTCACAATGTATAACTATCCTCACCAATTCGATATTAAATAAGCAATGCACAACAATTCGACATTGAATAAGCAATCTAAATCATTCCTACAGTGTTTAAACATTTAAATAACAGAGCTCATAACCCTGTTCATACAATCTAACTCATTTTTCAATGTATGAGTAATTAAAATGAAGAAATCGACTTCTACAGGATTTAATTGAAACATACCACATGCAACGATACAGAAAGATGTGTGCAGACTTGGAAAAGGGGGCCCTCCAATGCTTCATTTACACACGCAGAGAAAATCACAGAGCTCTAGAACTCAATCGCATTCACCATATAGAAATGGGCATACACAATCATTTATCAAATCCACAGTCTTTATTTCAAAACCATATGTTTATGATCCAGGGGGGTTTCTACCCTCTGTAAAATCAAATACTTATACAATTTTTAAAAAACTGGAAATGCTACAAATCTGGAGGACTCATAATGATATGTGACCCTCGAGATCCTCCATGAGATCCATCAAAATAGACAAAATCGAAACTGTCCTATTTTTATGCTAAGTGGTAGCACAGGTGGTAGTCTTTGACCGACATTGACTCGAAACCTGTGAAAACCATATCATCTATTTTTTATAAGTTTAACCATCCTTGGACATCAAGGATCTTCCTCCCATCTCTAAATTTGCGCCTAGCTGGCCTGCAAGTATCCAACCTAGGAGACATTACGGGAAGTTAGCACATTCTGTAATTTTGAATAAAACCTTAATTTAAATGCCTTAAAAATCTCATAATTCAATTTGTTAAGAAGCAACAACATTTATACCTTTGACCAAAGTTTTGTGGATGAAATTCAGGTTTTATGTATCAAGTATGAAGGTTTATGGAGAAAACTGGAAGGTATTTAGATGGAAAAAATAGGTAAAAATGGCACCCAACATACTGATAGAACCAGTTTCTTATCTTTCCTCTCTATTCCACATTGTTTACATTGCAGTGTTAGTGACTTGAATTTTCTGAAAAAATGTTGAATAGTTTTGAAACTGTTGGGCTGCAGAGAAATGAGATCATTCTCCAATATGTGCCCTCAAAGCTCATCTTGTTTTCCAAACAAATATTCAAGATTCTCCCAAGCTTTCTCCGGAGTCCTTAGTCCCTCAAGGTGGAACAAAAGATCCTAGGAGATATGGGTGCACAAGAAGCCGAAGGCTTCATATAGCTGATTCAAAAACTTGTTCTTCTCAATAGTGTGATGGGGCTCTATCTCTCTGCCCATTTTCATCCTAAATAGGCCAATCTACGTAAGGAGACATGCATATTTTCCCTCCAATCAACATAGTTGAAGGGTGTAAGGATTCGGGGTACAAGCGCTGAAGAATCCATCAATTTGTTTTCTAATCAGTCAATTCCTCAACAAGCTACACAGGTACCTACAAGTAACACTGCAAAAACCAAAATCAATTCGCAATCATGTCAGTTTCAAGCCTTCCACCTCGACATGTACACTTTCACAAGGTCCGTCACACCTGTAGAGACTTCTCTGGACGAATCCAGAGTTAACAAGGCACAAATTACAATATTTATGTGGGAACCTAGCCACTTATGGTGTACAATGGAGATCAGAAAGACTTGTTTCTAGCCTTAACAAGGCTCTGATACCATGTTTGAATTATTGAACTATTGATCTACCGAAAATGAGAGCAATTGAAAGGTAGAATTGTGCAGTGGAATAGTAAGAACAATGTAACCCGAACTAGACAAATTTTAGATAAAACTAATAAGAATTGATCAGTAAATTACAACATTAATCTTCATTAATTCAACAATAATACAACAATGTTACAATAAGGTGAATTCTAATCATGTGATTGAGATTCGAATCTACCAACTGAAGAGCTAACTAGGAGTGTCTAAATCACTGCATGGGAGCCACTAGTCTAACTCCCGATGTCTAAATCAATCTGACAACCAGTTAAACTAGTTAAACTAGTTAAATTGACGAGTTAGGTGTAAAAAGGTGCCACTTCCCCATGCAACCATGCAAACCTGGAGCTAGACTAACTGAGAGTGATCTAACTGAATGTGACTGGAGACTAACTCAGCATAACTACTTACCAACCATGACCAACTAATGGAGGCTGCTGGTGGCACTCAGAGTGGCCCCTATAATGTAGGGATTGGTCTTAGAGGCACCTAAACTCATGCATGAACATGTAGTAAGTGGCAGTTAACCTCTATATGTGTTCCCCACACTCTATTATAGTAATAAAGTACCCCTAAGCTAGGAAAAATGATCAAATATACTATATATAGATAAGGGAGGATTATTTAATCCTAACATGCACTTATGACAAGCATTCAAGATGTTCATAATTTTTTGAATTACTAAAGTACCATAAATAAATATTCATGTCCCTTCCTATTGGTTGGAATACCACCCACAAAATCCATGGAGATGTTCTCACATGGTCTCATACGAACGCATAAGGTACAATATAGACTTTGCTTCCTATTGTTGGGCTTTCTTGTACAACATTGTATGCATCCTATGATAAATCGAGCTACATCTTCTTTCATTCTAAGCTAGTAAACATACCTTTGTGAGTTTGTGAGTGTCTTCCCTACACCAAAATACCTTACAATGTTGGAGCTATGTTCCTCTTTGATAAGCTGCAGCCTCTCACCTTTAGGAACACATAGCTTGTCTAACTTTAAGAGTAACTCATTCTGGAGACGATAGTCAGCTTTTCTATCACCTTATTCTTCATGGAATTGGTCATGCATTCACTGAAATACTTCCTTGAAGTATTCATATTTTGTGTGCATTCCTCCTTGTATACATAATGGGTGAAAGGTTCCATGTGCATAAGAGTTCATAATGATGCAATCTTGGTTGTGGGTGGACTTGAGAGCATGTTTGTATTTCCCTTCTTATACTTGATGATGATATGGAATTGTTATAAGAACCCCATCCACTTATATTTTTTGGTCTGTTGTAGCTTACTATGGACCTGCAAATACTATAGTGGTTGGTGATCTGTGTGATTTATGGTATCCTTTCCCATCAGAGAGTGCTTCCACTTCTTCACATCTTAAACTAGATCATAGAGTTCCTTATTGTAGGTAGGGTAGTTTAGGACTCCCCCATGAAAGATTTCAAAATGATAGCATAATATCCTCCCTCCTTCTAATCCAAGATTGCATACCAGATAAATTGCTATGAGATTAACCTATGAACCATAATCAAATAAATCATCAATCTTGGTCTTCTTGACCTAGATATTGATGTGGAAGAGTTGCATCGTCTCTTTCTCTTCCTTAGTGTGGAGGCTACTCAAATTCACCTCCTTTTTCACTGTGGTATATATAATATTTTCATCCACATATGAGATGGTTTCTAACTCCTTGCTTGATTATGTGGATAAAAGGTTCTTCTTCTTGTCATCCTTCTTGCAGTTCTTGGGTTTCATCTCTGGATGTAGCTTCCAACACTTTTATTCACTGTGACCATTGATATCACATTGCTTACAGTGGTTTTTTTGTATCCTTGCACTAAAGTGTCATGGTTATGCCTTATTCTTCTTTCCCTTCCACTTCTTCTTCCCCTCCTTGGTATCATCTTGGCTCTCTTTATGTTTTGAAATACTTAGTTGTCCTTTCTTATGGCCTATTGTTTCTAATTACTGTGCTTACACACATGATTAGTAGACCTCGGATTGAAGATCATCACCTGCCTCCATATGTGACTATGTAACCCCCCCAGATACTTAAGGAGTACATCTAGGTTCTTGGGTGAGATACCTAACATGATAGCCAACTTCCTGAACACGATGGTGTATTCTTGCACACTCTGCACCTTCCTTTCCTTGAAATAATGCTAATGGATCCACTGATACTCTACATACCCGATAGGGTAGAATTGGGGCTTGATGAGTGTTTTAAAGTCCTCCCACTTAATTAATGTAGGATCACCATCAGTCCTAAGTGCTTATGTGTGGATTTCCCACCAGGTTAATACATGGACCTCTAACTTCTGTTGGGAAAATGAGATATTTTGACCCTCGACTATTTGATGTATACTGATATAAACCCCCTGTTGTTGCAACTAATGATTCAATTTCAGATGGTCGATATCACCTTGATATGGCTCGATGCCGACTTTGGCTTCCATCTTGAAGAGATATTGGGAAGGAATATTGGTATTGGAACTCGATTGCTGCCTCTCTCGGTCTCTTTCATCAACTCCTTTTTATGGGTCATTTTTATCTTTCGATTTTCCCTCAAATCCAAAATTTGAGTTAGAGACTCCAAAATCCCCAAAAGTTTTGAACTTGCTCTCTCGAGCCGCCATGAGAATTGACATGTTGTGTGAGATATCGGTGACTTGTATTTCAAGTTTTGAAAATCTTTGCTCAGACTCATTTGTTGCTCCTTGAACATACTCATCTTCCATGGATAGGGTTTGAAGACATTTTTTCACCAACTACTGGATCCCAAGATTACCCACAAAACCCAAAGAAAAACTACTCTTATACCAATATAATCCATAAACTACTTTGATACCATTGGAAGAGTTCATCATAACAAAACTTACAACTCTAGTTCTTATTTCATTAGCTTATTTTTATTGAATTCCAAATAATTGGAATTGGAACCAAAATAATTAGAGAAAATAAGTACACAATCCAAAAAGTAACACAAGTAATACCCTGGGAAAACCCACTGTGGGGAAAACCCAACCATAAATGAGGATTATACCTTGCTCTTTATGTCAAATTGCAAATACTAAGGAAATGGTACTCTCTATGGAGTTACCTATTTCTTTGTGGACATAATCAAGATATTATAAGATCTCCTATCTCCTTTGTTCTTCTCTAATATCCACTCTCTTGTTTTTTTCTCAGCTATGGTCAACACAATACATCAAACTTAATGGAGCCCCCTTCTTCTCCTAGTAGCCCAATATTTAACATACCCTAATAGCCATCTAGGGTTACTTTTAAAGATGTTTCACATGCCTCAATTATTCATTAGGGTTATTGAATTGGTCCTTCTAGAATGTTTTTGAAGGTCCACACGTGACTAGCTTCATTGGTGTGAAAAAATAGAGCTGACGTGGAATCCACTCGGTACCATGGTGGTCAACTTATAGCATGCATAACTTCTTCATACATACTCCATTTGAGGTAATTTTTGGACCATTGGAAAGGTATTGGTATCTAGAACATTGCATCTTGGTCGAAATAAAGTTTTGAGAAAAAAAGAGTCATTTAATCCCTCAAAATGGCCTCAAAATTTTTTCAAATGGGTTTTCAACCCAAATCTAAAAAGTGAGACATGCCCCTAAAATAGGCCTTACAAGCCAATTCATCCAATATTCTGACAAAAGATCCAAATAGGTGAAAAGTTATAAACTGATCCATTTTGGACCAATATTGGTGGCAGTTTGTCATTGGAGTGGAGGCTCACAAATAGAAAATCAATGGCAATAAAAATGATGCCATATATTGACAAAATGAAAGCCTTCTTAGGCATAGGCCAAAAGAAGAAGAAATCCTAAAGATAACTTTCACAATTGAGTAACACAGAGTATCATTACATGTTCATGTGGTTGTTGATGTCTTAGAGGCCATAGTTATTTTATAAATACTTTTGGGAGAAAATTCCTAAATTAGTACACAAGCAGGACAAGAGAAGGAACTAGAAGAATAGACAGTCCGCAAACTTTAAAAAATCAACCGTAGGCATTTTTTTCATACCTTGTTACAGTTCACAATCTCATTAAGATATCAATGTCAGGCATAGTTAAATGACTAATATTTAGTATGAGTTGAAACGTTCATGTAAATCTATCATATCCTTCGCACATATTTTATACAAATGACCTTGACATTCATGTAAATCGATCTATTTGATGGTCTTCATGGGGTTGAGGGTTTCGCATAGCTATCCAAGCGAACCAATGAAAACGGGGACGACTGCTATAGGATACGAAATTGGAGCGAATTAGTACTTATCAATAGAACCAATCCCTCATGAACCTGGACGACTGCTATAGGATACGAAATTGGAGCGAATTAGTACTTATCAATAGAACCAATCCCTCATGAACCTACTTGGTCCTCAACCCTCTTTAGTTTACTAATAACATTAATTTTCATAATTTTGATCCAAAAAGGGCATGGGTTTGAGAACTCACCAATTTTGGAGGCATATTGGACTTCAAATATCTGCTTTCTCGTGGATGTTGGCCTTGAAATATCTACTTTAAGTCTCTGTTGCTCGCGGGTATGGAGTGTTGATGGATATGGAGTGCCAAAGCACGTAATGGCATCGACTCTATTTCTCGTGGGTATGGAGCGTCGACGGTTATGAAGGGTGTAATGGACTGGGTAATGGCTTGCTCAAATGTGACTAGGGGAAGTAATTGAAATTTGTTTATTTATTTATTTTGAATTTTGTTATAATAATAATAATGATAAAATAATAATAAATATAAACCATCGATAGCATCTTCATCATTGTCAACAACATCGTCATCATCATTAACTTGATCCTCATCATCATTGTCGTCTTCATTAACATCATCTTCGTCATCGTGACAATCATCATCACCATCCTCTTCATCATCATCGTTGACATGATGATGATGATCATCATCATCATGGACATCATGATCAACAACATCACAACATCATTGTCATCATCATTATGATCACCATCATCATCCCCATCATGACGATCTTCATTGTCATCAAATTCTGAAGGAACGACTGAGAAACATTAGAGAGATTATTCAATGATAATCGAGTTGCTCTTTCTAGCTACAGTGCAGTTCAATACGTTGTTCGAAGGAAAATTGCGAAAGCAGTTTATAGTTTTAAACATTAAAACTAAGAACAATGCCCTTTTTCTGGTTCTTCTTATACAGGTTGGGTTTTGACTAGTTGGAAATAAATAACTAATTTATAAGATATGAAGAATTTTATTTTGACTCGTTGGAAATAAATAACTAATTTATAAGATATGAAGAATAAAAAGTTTTGAGGACTTTTTAAAAATTTTAATAAGGATTTTACATACAAGGATGTTGTTCGCTATCAAAACTACTCAGAGTTAATATAGGAGAAGGCCACATTTATCTAAATCCCAAATTTAATCAACATTAAAAACGGATGGAAAAAATAATAGAGATATAATCATTGGAAGTTTATAAGGTCGAAGTTAAAATTGATTTTTATTTATTTATTTTATTAGAGGTTTTTATATTTAATTTATATGTGTAAGTTTTTAATTTTTATTGGTAGGGTTAATATTTTTTGATTTTTTATTTGTATGAATTTCAATTTAACTTAAAAAAAGTATAGTATTATATAGGTAACACATTTACATTAGGTTTGTATATCCATTTTGTTATTAGAGAATAACATAAAGTTAATATTAAATTATAAAGAGATTATTAAACTAGAGTTAAAAGATCAAAATCATCCTTTTTTTTTTATAGATGGTTTAGAGAAGAAAATTAACATTGTTAAAATAAATATTAATTCCAGTAAATTTCTATGAATGTAAGCATAAGAAAATCAATTAATAATCATCAATATCAATAAGATAACCATAACATTGAATATATAAAACCACTTTCATCTAATATAACAATATATTTATGGTATATTTCTATCAAAATTTATGTTTTTCAATATTTTTAATATTGTTTTGATGACATGTTTTGATTAGGGGTGTTATAAGGTGTTTTTCAATCTTTTTAATATTGTTTGGATGAATGTTTTGATTAGGCATATTATAAGGTGCATTCAAAGTGGGCTATTTTTTGTGACTATTTTTCCTTCAAGACAAAGTTCAGCTCCATATATTCATGTTCTGGAAATTTTAGTGACTTGGTGTCCCCTATAATAGACCAAAAATATGGAGACAAATATATACTCTTGAAGTTCCTTGTAAGGTTACCTATAAATTGTAAATGCACAACTATAATTATGTGAGTGAAACCATTTTCTCTTATATAATTGATCATATGGGTAAACGATGTAAATATTCTAATATAAATTCCTAATGTAGAGCTCAAGGTCAAGGATTGGATATTTCATGGCTAGGCAAGTAGTTTATGTAACTATAATTATATGGAATATATGGTAGGATTGCCTTGGTTGAGCTCCAACTATGTAAATATTAATGCTGGAATATAATATATAATGGTGTGACATGATTGCAAGGAGCATGAGAGGGGCTATGATTCCACTATAGGAGAAAAGAAAAGGGGGCTTATAAAAAACTAATCATTTATTAACAAGTGTTGTCTCTATATAAAATATTTTCCCATCATTGACATTAAATGAATCCATGCACATCCTTTGACTTAGAAACCCAATCATAGAATGTATGTAGAGGCTTGTGGCAACATCTTCTCACATGTTAATCGAAGAATATACTCAGTAGACTCATTTTGGGAAAGTGTAAGCATATTTCATTTTATCTTTTCAAAAGGAATGTTAGCCATCACTTTACTCAAACCTCTCCTTTATTATTCATTCACATCATTCTCATGAGCATGCACTAAATTCCTCATGTCATGTTCTCATTTACTGACCATCAAAACTAACCAAATATAACATTGTGAAGAGGAAATTGCAAGCCTTAGGTGGTACATAGATTTTTCTAGGGAAACATAGGTTTTGGGAAAGTTGGGAATCCTTTACCCACAGTGTATTTGTTAGTTGTTGAAAGATTAATATACACCTATTATTTTTCAAGCCATTCCTATAAGGCATTCAAGAGATTGATGTCTTTTTTTCCCACTAAAAAAACACTAGGAGAGAAGAATATACCTAAGGGATGCATTTCTTAATGTTGTGTGGAGTGGCGGAGGAGACTGATACGATTTTTTTTATAGTTGGATGAATGTCAAGAATGTTTTATAATGAGAAAATTGGTTAAGTATTACCATGAATTAGTTTGGTTCTTTTCCCCTGGTGGACCCATAGTTCATCTTGGTTGTAGTATATGCATTGGATTCCTACACTTGGGTGGAATTTTGTTCACATGTAACCAATTTCTTAGATTATTTTTTACGAAACAATAATTGCTCTATAAATGATATGTGTAATTGGTTGGTTAATTGTTATTTCTTGTGACTAACTTTTTGTTTTTAATTTTATGTAGTTTTTATTTTTCATTTTACATGTATTTTTGAAGTGAAGGTGTTAATCTTTTAATTTTTAGATCTAATAAATATCAAAAGGGATAAAAAATAAAACTAAGATGAAAATTTTCTTTGTGTTAAACTAGCATAAATATGGATCTACCGAGTATACCAAGTATTACTTGGTGTTAAACTAGTATAAAGTGGAATCTATATTTTTAATATAAAAAAAATTACATCTCAACAAATTTAATCTTTATGGATACTTAAATTTAGATTTAAGATGGATCAATCGTGGTACATTTTGAGTGGGCCTAACGGTTAAGAATATGTGTTTCCTCCTAGGAGGTCACATGTTCAAATCCGAAACACAGGGTCTCATACACCAAATTGGCTTCTTGCTTGGCAATGACCTTAAAAATACCTCCTACGAGCATCTTTCCACCTCTATTTCAAGCATTTTTGGGTTCAACGGGAATTTATCTATTACCTTGTGGGAATGTTTAACTAGCTGCAGGCATTTTATCTTACTCTTGCATGCATAATGCAATACTGCGGGAATTATGTCCATTAAGTGCGGGAATTAAATGTATTCAAAAGATTTCACTAGCTCAGAGTTATACCTAGAATCAGGGTTGAGAAGGGTAGCAACATGGTTAGATAAATAAAAGGACATAAAGTGAAGCAACATTGTGTTATTGTCATTGATGCATGCTTACCTTTTATGAATTTACTAGATATATGTTGTTACATTCATTATGCGGGAATGTCAAATACAAGAAAACAAGAAAATGGCAATGCAAAAGAGAGGAGGTAGAGTAGGTCGAAGAGGTAGACCTATTGCTAATGTCAAACTTATGGAACAAATGAGGGCTATGCATACTAGAATGGAAGCTATGGAGTTGGATACGAATGAGAACCAGACCTAGGAGATGATAGTGAATCATAAGTAGAGGGTAATGACCAAGAAGGAGAGGCCACACCAGAAATAACTGAGATGAAGTTATTAAGGTATGTGTTAGGTTCCAGCTCTAGACCAAAACCCTCCTTGTCTACTTATGATGGGAATTTTTCAGTAGAAGGGTTGATAGACTGGATAGGAGATTTAGATCGATACTTTGATTATGAAGAGATAGAGGAGGGCAAGAAGGTAAAACTAGATGTGACTAGATTGAAAGGCCATGCAACACTATGGTGTTATAGTGTGCAGGCTGAGAGGAAGAAGAAAAACAAGTCAGTAATAAAAAGTTGGGATAGGATGATTGCTAAGATGCGAGGTAAATTCTTTCCCAAGGAATACCAACTAAGTCTCTATAAACAGATCTAAAACCTTAGGCAAAGAACACTGACTATTAGAGAGTATACAGAAGAGTTTTACAGGTTAAACTTAAGAGCAGGTTATAATGAATATACCTCTAAGAAGACAGCTAGATACATCAATGGGTTGAGAACAGAGATTCGAGATGAGATTAGTATGTTATCTCCTAGCACTATGGAAGGGGCTTATCAGTATTCTCTAAGGGAAGAAGAGAATATATCAAGGAACATGGAAGAAAACCTTTGGTAAAGGAAGAGGATCTACTAAGGGAAAGGGACAAACATCTAGAAGAGAGAAATTTCCAACCTACAAGGATGAAGCTGGTGGTTCTAACCAGCAATATCAAATAGGGAAAGGAGATTAACCTCAAGTTGGAAGATCCTACCATAGAGGTAGAGGTAGATGCAGAGAGTCATTCTACTAATGTTATAGATGTAGTGCTCAAGAAAGGCCATCAGTCCTATGAATGCCCTGACAATGAAAATGTAGGAAAAAGAGGAAACTATGTTGCACAAGGAAAGCAAGCAGAGGCACAAACTCCTATGGTAAAAAATGAACCTAAGGTTGGGGAGGCTCTTCTTATGAATAAGGTGCTATTGAAACCAAATAAGGAGGTGGTAGAGTCTTCACAAAGGAAGGCCTTATTTCGAACTACATGCAAAGTTCAAGGGAAATGTTGCAAAGTAGTTGTTGATAGTGGAAGCACCGACAATTTGGTGTCCACTGAAATGGTGTAAAAGATGAAGCTTAGGATATAACTGTCTTAGATTGTTTAGGGCACCTTTTCAGATCATTCCAACTGTAAGCATTCCTTTGAGAATCGTAAGCAAGCCAAAGAAAATTATGAGATCATCATCTATAAGTATAGTAAAGGTTGTTGCAGAGGTGAAGCAGTCGTGCTCTAGGGAATCCTTTTCAAACAAACAACAATACGCCTATGAATAAACTCGACCTGAATTAATTATTATGTGGATGGGTATAAATATTAGCTTGAAAGTTCCTATTGAAGGTCAATTTGTAGCTCACCTGTTCTATTTTTTCATCCTTTTATAGGGTTAATCCAAGGAGGAGCATCTATATATTCCCATTGCAACTCGTTCAAACCAACAAATTAGCCCTCCTATACATATGATTAGTGTAGATTTACATACATATTGGGGAAACATTTCATTTCTATATCTTACTTCGTTATGATTTACTCCTGGAACTAAGAAGGAAATGTTCTTGTTGTGTCCCCACTCCCACCCCCACCCCACCTTATTCGCCAACTATTTCTATGTTGTTCTTATCCATATGTTCTTATCCACCCAATTAATTTCCGAATATATTTCGAATATGGCTATTAATGTGAATTCCTTTTCTCTGTAACCCACTCCATTTTCCTTATGTCTTTACTCTTAAGATGAATAAAGTAAACCAAAAATTCACATCCCACATTGAAATCCAATGCATTCATCTCCTCTTCCCATTGGGTGAACTTACAAATAATAGGTGTTAATTCGACTTAGCAAGCACACTTTAAAAAAATGCCTTACAGTTTATAATGCAATAGCCCAAATTAAGTCAGAAGCATGTGAAGTGGGTTAATTTCTTTCAAGGTTTCACTTTCGTTATCAAGCATGTAAGTGGAAAAGCTAACTGAGTGGCAGATTCCTTATGTAGGAAAATCTTAATGGTGCAAGACAGTCAAGTTCAATTCTTAGGATTTGATTTTCTTAAAGATTTGTATAAGTATCATATAGACTTTAAGGAAGATTATGAGATAAGTTTAAATCCTTCCTAAAAAGATAGGGGACTTTGGAATTACTACATATTGCAAGATGGACTGTTATTCCATATTTGTAGTTGTAGATAGGTTTAGCAATATGGCACATTTCATACCATGCTCTAAGAATAGTGATGCAACACATATAGAAAAATTGTTCTTTAATGAAATTGTTAGGTTGCATGGGCTACCAAAGAGTATAGTTTCAGACAGAGAGACTAAGTTTACTAGATATTTTTGGAGGACTCTATGGAAAAAGATGGGAACTAAACTGAACTTTAGCTCAGCCTATCATCCTCAAACAGATGGCCAGACTAAGGCAGTGAATAGAAGTTTGGGTAATATCTTGAGAATACTAACTAGTGAGCAGCCAAGACAGTGGGATCATGTGCTAGCTCAAGTTGAGTTTGCATACGATGATTCACCCAATCGAAGCACAGGCCTAAGTCCTTTCCAAATTATGTGTGGAATGCATCCTAGGGGTGTATATGAGCTAAGAGACTTAGGGAAATTCGAAGGAAGGAGTGTTGAAGGTGAATAATTTGCTTCAAACATCACCAAGCTACATGAACAGGTCAAGCAACAATTACAAGTGAACAATCAGAAGTATAATTATAGAGTGGATTTGAGGAGTAGAAAGGTCAACTATGAGGTAGGAAATCTAGTATTAGCTTACCTAAGGAAGATAATATTCCCAAAAGGTGAATATAACAAGTTGAAATTCAAAAAAATATGACCCTTCAAAATTCTTAGGAAGTTTTCAGCTAATGCATATGAATTACAACTACCAGATGGGATTGGTATATCTCCTATATTTAACATATCTTACTTATATCCTTATGAAAAGGATGGAACATAACAAGTTAAAAATAATCTAGAACCAGGTATGAATAAGGAGGTGAAGTGGGGGAAAAAAGATGCCAATGAGAAATCCTTTGGAGGCTGAAAAGATCTTAGACACCATATTAGCTAAGAAGACTAGAGGTATAGAATACCTAAATTACTTGGTCAAGTGGAAAGAGAACCCTAAAGAATATGCCACTTGGATGAATGCTTCTTTTTTTGCTTTTCTAGCAGGGGCATCTTTACAGCTAGAAAAGCAAAAAAAGAAGCATTTGAATCAGTTTTGGTTTACTACATGAGTTGGTTCCTGAAATAGGGATTGTAGGTTAGATTGAATTGGATTTCAGTTATATGTTTTAACTGTTTGAGCCATAATCACAAATAGGTTATTCTTGGTTGTTTGTTACCCCCATTCGAGGAAGAGAGCTATGGTTTGTCTATTTAGGCTTGTAAATTCAATGATTAGAGGTTAGAATACATTGTGCAGACATTGTGGACTGGATTTTTTTGTGAATCAATAGAAACCAAAAATTTTGCGAAATGGTTGTATTTTCTGTTTTTGAGTGTGTATTCTCCATTTATGAAGGTAAATGAATATGTTATAGTATTGAGATTTCATTAAAATACTTAATATTTTGTTTGAATCTCTTATACTGCGTGAACAACCCATTATCATCCTATAGTGGTTCTTTTAGTGGAGTTGAAGACGTTATTGTTGGCCATCCACGCCGGCATCAGCTAGCTCATAGAAACTTAGAATAGCTCAAGAATCTTGAATAGCTTGGAGGCTTGTATAGACTGAGAGAGAGGTAGTATATTGAACTAGGGAAAATATCGGAAGTACTTGTTCTTTGAGTAGAAGCGATAGTGTATGGGTCTGTACTATGTTAAGATCAATTTTATTTAGGCGTTCAAGCTCTGGAAGTTAATTGAATGGTACAAGTCAAGAAAGTAATTATTGTATTGATTTTTTGTTTACATTGAGTCAAATTAGTTCATGAATTCAAGTTTGGAATTAGGAGAACAAATATCTAGCAATTGAATTATGATGCTCTTATGCATGAAACCAGTTGTAGAAGAGAATTTGATGTGGATGGCCAAGAAGATGTGGCTAGCGAAGAGCCTACGGATGCCAAAGAGCATGTGGATGGACAACAAGATGAAAATTTTGTGGATAATATCTTGTCCCTATCTCAAGTAATGCGAAGGATTTGGACCTGGTGATGATGGTGAATAGGTAAGTGCTACACAATTTGACGACAAAGCAGTGGAAGCTAACATGGGGCTCGATGGTCCAAGTGACACACATCTGGATTCTGTAGCATATACCAATGTGGTATATGGATTCCATAGTCCAAGAAACAACAATGACACATTTAAAATTCCAACACAATTATCCCAACCATCATGGATGGAAGAGGCCATGATGAACCTAAACAGATAAATTGGTTGTTCCACCAACGATGAAAGAATGAGCATGCCTTTGAATCCATCACCCATCCAAGATGAGATTGTCCATTTTTATGTTGATGGTGGGTTGATAGAAGAACCTGACAGAAACAATAAGGATGCATTTGAAGTAAACACTGCATCAGAAGAACCTATCCTAGTTGATCGTCAGCCAATGTCAAGGAACTCATAAAGAATTGGCCAATTCTTAAAGTTTCCAGTGGAGAGAGTATCAACACAAGGAAGATAAGGAAATACAAACGTTCTCCTATTGGGTTGGTTTTCACAACTACTCACTTCAGAAGACTACCTAAGCTTGTTGGTTGAATCTGAACTAAATAAGCAGGCTTTGCATGAGTTAAAACAAAGTAAGAAATATATTGCAAAGGAAAAGAAAGAGGAAATGATGATGCAATTGAACATTGAGCGCAGGAAATGATTGCAAGAGAGGTAAATCGACAAGAAAAAGAGCACCAAAAATAGTTGACAAGGAAGGAAAAGGATGTAAAAAAGGCTCAACAGATGAACCAAAATTCTGTAAGAGAAACCAAGGAAAGGATGTGATGGCCAATATTGGAAGAACAACTGAGGAAATGAACATGATGGAAGGATCATTAGAACAATTTGCAAACAATGCACAGTTCTACCAATATATTCTTAACATTCAAATACCCCAATATAATCAGGAAGTCAAACACACCCCCTTTATTCCTACCAGTACAGGGGCCCATTCTATGTTTTTCTATCTAACACCTTCAATTATTCTAGGGGTGTCAAGCATAGGTCAGCCATATGGAATTTAAATCCCTCCTTGATTCCAAGGTGTAAACTGGCCTCAATCTATTTCCACCAACCCCATCTTTCCCAATCAAACATGCTCAACATGGTCACCCTACTTGGCTCAAACAGGAAACTCAACAACAAATGACAGTGAAGGTACCCAAACTCATGAAGAATAGTATATCTCACCTATATCCTAACCAAATGCATGGTGGATTTCGTTATGAAGGAATTAAATTTTTGTACAACTTCAATCAAGAATGATGAGGGATTGACATAAACTAAAACCCAGGCCACAGTTTTGAAACATACTATAGTTCTTAGGCCGACATATACTACAAATAAAGGCATTGTATTACATTACTGTTAATATAAATTGCAATTTTTTTTGTAATTGAGTTTCTTCATTAGTTATGATTGTTTATTTTCCATTATATGGATGTTTAATCATAATGACCAAAGACATCTAGTCTACAGAATTAATATAGCATACAATAACTAGCACTATAATAAATCACAAATTAGCTTCCAACAGTGAAAGCAATGTACACTCAATTCCACTCTATGTCATACACACCTGCAGATTTGTTTATACACACAACATCTAATATCTAGAAGTCTAATGGTAGACTATATGCACAAACACATTGGCAGAGTCTAACTATAAGACTTTGACCACTACACTAACAAACTGGTTGTTTATGTTAACAAACTGCAACATACAATGCATGTATCCTCTATCAACAATGAAGTTATCCACATACATAATTGATTCCTAACTCATAGCATTTGTATAAAAAAATGGAGCATTATTCTCCAGCAATCCACCATATCACTTGCAAAAAGTACCCAACTGCATTGGGCCATTCGCACAACCATGTTTAAACCATGTAGCATCATGTCAATCATAGAAGTCACTTTCATTTTATGAAGCACTTACTTGAGTGAGATAAGCTAGTCTTACTTTGATACTATGTCAAAAAAGTGGGGAAATGTAGAAAACCAAATATGAGACATTCAACACAAACATCATTGTTTTCTCTATTTGAGAATACACATATTTATACACAAACACACTTGTAGATTCGGGCTATGAGACTATCATACATAAGCAGGTTTTATTTATGATTTCTCATATCCATCCTAATGTCCTTTTAATGAACAAATGACTATAGGCCATAATAATAACGTAGGCAACGAAAATCATAACCACAATAAAACATGAATTTTCTACCTAAACTGAATGCAATGCACATTCATATGCACGTCCATCCACACCGGAAGAAAAACCATGGAAAATCACATAATTTTCATCAAGCACGGTTACAATGCAATGTCTGTATATGCCTACAAAAATGTCATGAATTGAAGTCGAAATCTAATTCTCATTTGCAGTAAAAACAAAAAATCATCTATGAATCCCTCCACAACCAACCTTTAAACAAAATAGCTCATAATTATAGTCTAATTACTATAAAATTAATCATTTAAATCATGTTTGTAAAGTTTCCTTTAAAATCAAACAAGTGGAGGCATCACCAAACATGTCAATTAACCCATGGTTGTAATGTTCCTTAAAAAACAAATGGTTAGAAGCATCACCATATTATCCAAAGCCACAAATTACAATCATGCATATCAATAGTACCCATAACATTATGAAATAAACACATAGGGTTTGAAATACAATCAAGAGAAACCCATATTCATCCACCGTCTGCAACAACCCTTATTTCTCCAAATTTTCTGATCAAGTGTGTGAAACATACAAGATGAATCCGGTTTGCAATAACCACAGAGGGTTTGAAATACATCATAGAGATCCCCATATCCATCCATGGTCTACATTAACCATTCTATATCCAAAATTTCAAAACAACGGTTTCAAGCATATAAACTGTCCTAAGACCTAGAGACACCTGAAATATCTCAACAAGGTCAATATGCTCTACAATAACCACATAGGATTTGAATTGCATTCATGAGTTATCCACTAACCACCATGGTAGTTGGACAGAACCAACACACAGAAATCCATTAACATGCAACCATTCACGCCCTCAAAAACAAGTGCAAACACACCCTAAAAACATCCAAGGCTGGCACACAAAACATCACGGTCACAAAAAACAAATGAAGGTAGTCCCCAAAAGCAAGCAAGGAAACCAAGTACAATGCCACTACATCCAGAAAAACTAAGAAAACAAACCCACTGCTAAAGATACCCTTGCAACCACAGACGAAGGGTCGTAAATATTTAACAAAATCATACAAATGGTGTGTAGTGTTGATAAACAATGTTCATAGGATGGTAAGGAAGACACCCCACTAGAATTTACGTCATGGGAGCGCGAGTTGCAATATGCATGAAGTAGAGGACTTTCAAACCAACACCAAAATTGCCATCCAGCCAAAGAACGAGTCACATCCTTCTCCAGCTATAACCCACATCAAGGAATGACCATACAACATGAAAATGAATAAATGTAGCTCCAATGCACACCTGCAACAAATTGCAGCAAGGGGTCAAAAAATAAATTGAGTCAAGCGGTTATAAATATGAAAAGTAGGCAAAAAAATCACAAAAAAAACCTCGTATGCAATGATCACCTTCACCCCGTAGATGGCATAGAAGCATACAATCATCGATGATGACCACCTATTTTTTACTACAAGCCAACAAAACCATTGAACACCTCCACTGAGACAAGTGAATGGAATGGGCGCACTAGAAGTTCTAACCCATGCAACTGACATATATGTATGGTCTCCCAACACACAAAGCAGGGCATGCAACCAAACATCACAGAGGAGTCGTTGTAATGGAACCTCGACGACCATCATCAACTCTAGCACTTCCAAGGAATGGAACCTTGACAAACCACCTGATACAATAGAAGGTGGTGACAATGCGAAAGGTGGTGAAGGGAAGTCGCAAACCAAGCCAGTGGCAGACATGTACATAGAAAAAGGGAAGGTCGAGTCAGACGAAAAATCACCGGATCAAATGGGGGACCAAACAGATGGACAACTCATCAGCACTGCCTCGAGTGGGTCACAATTGGGGGAAATGTGAACCCTGGTAATTAGATGCAATAACATTGTTATTTCATCTGTTAACCCTTTTTGTTTAAATAATACACGGGGACTTCACTTAGTGAACCTATCACATAGCACGTGCGATCATGGGATATTAAAGAATACCCTTAATTTCCAGAGATATTGACCCAAAATATTTTTGTTGAAACTCCTTCCCAATACTTAAAACCTCCTCCCCACCCATTTTTATACCTCAATCCTTATAAACCACCCTAGCCACCCCCACCTTAAACCCCTCATCCCCCCAATACCTGCAATATATTGGTTCAATTTTTTATAATTTTAAAACCCACAATATGAACTAACATGATAAGATATTGGTCAACAAGTGAAGCCCCCGTGAAATAATAATGAAGTAGATAAGAGCTTAACGGTTAACGGTCTAAATACACTTTCAAACACCCCATCGCCATGAAAAGAAGCATTAGCACTAAAAACCCAGACGGAGCAGAGGAGGGAGTATAATCTAAGATCCAAAAAACCTCACAAAGAAGAGGAGGAATTTGTCTCAAATAGAGGACTAGCTTTCAACACCCCTCAAAAAGCTCAAGACGAAAGAAAATCACTGCTCTCAAAGGCACATAAACAAGCAACTTTGGACGTTAAACAAGGTAGACAAGCAACAATAACTTGAGCTCTTAGAGTGGAAATGACCCCAAGCAGGGGTCCCAAATGATAATCCTCTCTCTCAATGTAAGGTGGATAGGGGGACCTCCGAAAAAAATTCCCTTAAAAGGATAATTTCCAACATAAATCCAATGGTACTTTTAGTTCAAGAAACTATGATGGAAGGAAAAAGGGCTGAGGAAGTGGTCAACGATTATGTCAAGGAATGGAGAATGGAAAGAATATACATGAATGGACACTCCAGAGGTATACTAATGATGTGGAGTCCAGAGATGAAGATGATATCAACATCATGATATGGCTCAGTCCTTGGGAATTTGTTGGAAGATGAAGAGATAGGATTAATTTACACAATTTTGAATGTCTACAAGCCTTTCTATAACAGGAAAACATTTTGGGAATCAGTGGGAAACTTAGGTTCTCTGGAACAGTCAAACATAATTATTGCAGGGTATTTTAATCGGATCCTCACTTTAAATAAGATATGGTTAAAGAATGCAAGAATCGATGCTCTGAGCTCCTTTTTAGTTTCTTCTTCGAATGGAAAGGATTGGTAGACATAGCCCCTTTGAAAATGGAGCCTACATGGAGAAACAAAAGAGGCGGTGATCAGGAAATATCTAAGAGATTAGATCGTTTCTTGGCAACAGAAAACTTGGTCAGTTAGCAGCTACTTACACAATCTATGATCATCACAATCTACGATCATCACCATTCAAAATTATGGGAATTCGAATCATCAGCCAATAGTTTTAAAAATTATGGTTCCCGAGAAAATATTGCCATCACCATTCAAATTCAATCCTCAATGGCTGGACGAGGAGGATTACAGAACCCTAATTTTAAATGCATGGAAAAATTTGAGAGAAGTTCAGAATAACTCACTAATGCAACAATTTGCTGAAAATATGGCAAGGATGAAAAGAATCTCAAAGGATTGGGAGAAAAAACAGAGAGCAAATCAGCAAGAGGAGCTTACAGGGGTAGAAAAGAAAATTCAATATATGTATGAAAAGAAAAAGGATTTTTTTTTCTCTATAGAAGAAATAGGGTTCCTAAAACTATTAGAAGGGAGAAACGATTCGCTGCTACTGAAGGAGGGACAAAAGTGGAGATTAAAAAGAAGGGAACTTTGGCTAGAAGAAGGAGATTGAAACGCAAAATATTTTCACAGATTCACTTCCCATTGAAGAAGCATAAACACAATACTTGAAATCAAGAACGACCAAGGAAATATGGTTAGGAATTTTTCAGATAAAGACCAAGCAACTATAGACCACTTTCAAAATATTTTTACAAAATCGGAGGGATGTCCATTAACAAAAATATTAGAGGTGGTTGGGCTATTCCACAAACTATTTATAAATGAAATGAATGAAGAATTAACCAAAGACATTACAGAGGAAGAGGTACAACAAGTTCTACTCTCTTTCCAGAAAGGAAAAAGCCTAGGACCGGATGGTTTCACATTGAAGTTCTTCCTAGGTTTCTATGATAAAATAAAGGAGGGCATATTGGCAGTGGTCAAGGAGTCTCAGAAATCAGGGAAGCTGCTAGGAAGCATCAATTTAACTTTCATAACTTTGATTCCAATAAAGCAGAAAATAGAATCCTTTGACGACTTCATGCCAATATCATGTTGCAATATGATATACAAGGTGATAGAAAAGGTCATTGCTCTAATATTTAAACCCATTCCAAGTGAGGTTGTAACAGAAGAACGGTTTGGATTCATGCGCAATAGACAAATTCATGATGCAGTTCCGTTGGCTCAAGAGGCAATTCACACCATCAAAAAAGAGAAGCAATGTGCTTATTCTCTAAAGTTGGACCTCTCCAAGGCATATGATAGAGTAAACTAGACCTTTGTAAGATTGTTGTTGATCCAAATAGGAATGGCTTTGGAGATGGTTGACTGGGTAATGGGATGTATCCAATCAACCTCTTTCGCAGTACTGATCAATGGATCTCCCATAAGCTTTTTCCAACCAACAAGAGGCATCAGGAAAGGGTGGCCCCTCTCACCCTTTGTGTTCCTTTTAGTTGTTGAAGCCCTAAGCCGTTTAATACATAATTCCAAAAGGGACAGAAGGATCAAAGGTGTTAAAGTATCCAGCAAAAAAGAAATCACACATACACTATTCATAGATGATGTACTTCTTTTTAGCAAAGTTTCAGAGGAAAATCTAAGGGTCTATGCCTCTTTACTTGATAAATATAAGAGGGAAATATGGATGTTGATAAATGTAGGAAAATCAAGCTTAACCCACAACAAATTCACTGAAGATTTGACTCAGGAAACCAGAGATATTATACCCTACCCGACCATCACAATGACAGAAGGTTTTAAGTATTTAGGTTTCTTTCTAAAACCAAATTGTTATGCTTTTCAAGGCTGGGTATGGCTGTATAAGAAAGTTGAAGCCCGAATCTCAACATGGATGAGGCATACTCATATTACTAAAAGCAGTATTACAAAGAATCCCGGTGTATTGCACATCCATTGCCTACATCCCCAAAGGAATCCTAACAAAAATACGAAAGAAATGCTTTTCATTCCTTTGGACATCCAGCAAACAAGCTCAAGGGATACTGCTGGCAAGGTGGACAACAATATCTCTTCCAAAAGAGTTAGGAGGATGGGGGATAAAAAACCCAACGTTATGTTGTAAAGCCTTAGCGGCAAAGTCGTTGTGGCGTTTAGTACAAAATCCAAACACTTAATGGGGTAGAGTCCTGAGCTCTAAATATTGCCCAGACACCTCCTTAATTGAATGGTTCAGGAACCCAAACAAAACTCATAAAAACATGTTAGTAGGATGGAAAGCAATGGTTCTGGATTTTCCTTTAGTAGGAAATTGGATAGGATGGAAAATAGGAAATGGGAAAAGTATAAGGGTGGGTGAGGACCCGTGGGAGGGAGCAGGTGAGCATTACAAATTATCAGAGAAGGTACTAACACAACTAAAGGCTCAACAGATTCATAAGTTGGAGGATGTGCAAGCTCAACAACCACAACAAAAAGGAAGAGCAGGTTGGAAAGACACACAAGATCTGAGACTGGGAGGGGAAGATGCAGAGGAGTGAAGCAAGTATGTGAACAATTTGGTTGCAATATTTGTACATCTAGATGAGGATGAACAGGATAAGCTCATATGGACGAAGAATGCAGTGAATGGGGGACTTTACAGCCAAGAAAGGTTACAAAACAACCATTTTTGAATAGACAAGAGGGGAAAGAAGGTGGTGGTGGGAAAAAATTTGGGGTATAAACATCCCACTGAAAACCACCATAACATTTTGGTTAGTAATGAGAAACAAATTATTAACCTGGGAAAATTTGAGGAAAAGAGGATTTCAAGAACCAAGTATTTGTATATTATGCAAATCTAGTGAAGAACAATCCTCTCGTTTGTTTAGCTCATGTCCTTATGTAGGGGATGTTTGGACCACTGTAGCAAGGACTCTCACACAAGACAAGATGATCATAAATTGTGAAGATACTTTAGAACAACGCACTCAAAATTGGTGGCAGAACACATGGGTATGTCGTTTTGAAGCATTCCCTTCCCTCTTCATGTATAGTACATGAGAAACATGAAATAGAGCTATTTTAAAAAACCATTGGACCCCTTCTAACATTACTTCCACACTACTGGTTTAGAAAACATAGGAACACAAAACAATCCCCAAACAACGCAAAAAACAGGTGGTAACCGTGCTGGATATAAACAAAATCCAACCTAGGCCTTCTTTGATGGAGCGAGTCAAGGTAATCCGCCATTAGGAGGAGAAAGTGGAGTTATTTATCTCTCCGAACACATCAAAATATCCATCAAATTTTCCATAAGACAAGCAACAAATAACAAAGTTGAACTATCAGCCCTATGGACAGTCTTGAAGATTGCTAAAGACAAGCAGGTTCCAAGAATACACATCTTTGGCAATTCAAAAATGGTGATCGATTGGGTAAATGGAAAATGCAACATCAAAGCTCCTCATCTTCATTATCTGCTAAGAGAAATACAAGCTTTGAAGTCCTCCTTCAAATCAGTAATGTTCTCTCATATCTATAGAGAGCTAAACACATAAGCAGACACATTATCCAAATTGGCTCTAGCAATTCAACCAGCAATCATCGAGGGGGAGGAGCACATCAACGGTCAAGTCTCCAATTTCTTCATAAGAATATAAGATCTTACATTAGAGAAAATTTCAACTCAAAATGGACCTCCTAAGGAAAATTAATAAAATAATAGTTAAAATAATAAAATAATATTTATTAATTTTGGAGGAAGAAAAGAAAAAACTACTTTTTTGTTCGTATTTTCGACATATCTCCCTATGTTTTTACTCAAATTTCGATTGGGAGAGCTCGTTGCAAGCGGAATTAAATTACGCATCCAACGAGTACCCACTCGGTATACTTTTGACGGGTCCCGCCACCCCAAAAATAAGAAATACCTGAAAAAACATGATGATGACATCATCATCACATTTTTTTAGGTATTTCTTATTTTTGGGGTGGCGGGACCTGTCAAAAGTATACCGAGTGGGTACTCGTTGGATGTGTAATTTAATTCCGCATGCAACGAGCTCTCCCAATCGAAATTTGAGTAAAAACACAGGGAGATATGTCGAAAATACGAACAAAAAAAATAGTTTTTTTTTTATGATACCTATCCCCAAATTTATATTAAAAAATTGTTTAAGAGGTGCTCCCTTTTTGAATTTTAAAGCATTTTGATTGGCTAATACATGATAACATGGAATTTGTATTATTTTTGGAAGGCCCATTTTAAATTGAAATTTCCTCTAATGAAGCAATGAGATCAGGAGAAATAAGTTATCAAATCGATTTTTTTTCAAGAAAACAGGAAATGTTTTGTATCAAGCCAGAGAGGAGCAAGCCCATGCATTCATTGAAAACTTTAATAGAGCAGCTGATTGAACACTGAAGAGACCTAAGAAATATTTTGTTTAGAAGAAGCTATTAGTGTAACACCCCGGTTTCGACCCCGTTTTCATTAAATTATATATGATGTAAATATTGTATTTAATCATGGTGTGGAGCTAAAGGCCAAGGCCCCACCATTGATTTAGTGTTTTATGTTTCGACAATTAAAATCGATGCCAATGGTATTTCGTGCTAGCCTGACACATTATAATTTTGGACATCATGTACATATGCAATTTAAATAAAATACCCACAACCAACTATGTCATTCAAAACCATCAAGAGATGGGGGCATGATTTCCTAAGGATAAGGGGGGGGGGGGGGGGGGGGGGGGGAGTATTCAAACCTTTGAACAAATGGGGAAAAGCCAAATGTCAAAGGGAAAACCCATCAAACTGTCAACTACCCATTTTGTCTTCTTGTGCCAATCATTTATTTCTGCCGAAAATTGGTTGAGTTAGTTAATGCATGGGGATGGGAAGAGTATGGAAGCCAAATTCGAATTGGAGAAGCCATCAGTTTTTGAAAAACATGTTTTGACTACTTGGGCAAGTAAAACCCCACAAATGCATGCCCATTCCATTATGCATTCACATTTTTCTCTTCCTCACGTTTTTTGGGAGCTCCTAGACGTTTTTCCTCATCCATCCTTCATTCATGTTGAGCTCTCATGCAGTTGAACCCTCCTGTATTTTTATCCTTCACGTTTTCAGTTGTTTCCTCATTTTACCCGGCTAGAAAAACCTACTTTTTGTTGCACAATGAATGGTAGAAGAGACCCATGATTTTTGGGTGTTCGTTGAGGTTGTTTTGCCCACGTGAAGGCCATAAATGTTTCTAGAAATCGATATGCTATCAAAGGGTTTTTTTTCCGCATCTGCCATTTTCATTTTTGGCCCCAATACGTTTTTCCTCAAACCCAGAACTTGTATTTTTTTGTGTGTGCATCCTGTGTTTTGGTCTGAATTGGTTTGGAGTGGACAAGAGAAGAATTAGCTTGATAAACCTAGTGTAGAAAGGAACCACACATAGAAATCAAGAGGGGTTGGTTATTATTTCTTGCACATCATGGAGAGCACTGAAAGGGAAGGCATAGCCTGAGGGACTGTGTAGTAGAGAAGGGGATGATTCCTTGTGTTGGGTGTGTAGGTGTTTGGAAAGCCAAGCCAGATCTTTTGTAGGTATCCATAGCTCTGTGGTTGAGCTCACTGACTTAGCAATTCAACCTTTCACCTCCTTAACAGCCTGATAAACCCAAATGTAGTTTTGGCTTGGCTGAATTTTGATATGTCTTTGGCTATGTATAAGCCTAATGTTGTTCCCTTATTCCTTGTGGGAATCATGCCCAGCTCGAGGGTGGCAGTGTTGTTGAGAGATTGAGGACCACACTGGCCTATGGTTGGGTGGAACATTGCAGCGACATAGCTGGTTGCGGGACAAGCTTCTTCTCAAGATAAGTATTTCTTGTGTTTAATCTCTGCAACTGTATTTGTTTATTTAATGAATTATGAACATGATGAATGCTTGAATGAATGTGTTTGCTTCCATTCTATAATTGCATTTGTATACGTTTTATGTTCAATGCAATTTTTGTATTATGCTCATGGGGCTTAGATCCCCATTTAAATGATAGCACCAGCTAGTAGGTTGCGTCCTCTCGAGCGAGAGGGGACGTGACAATCAGTCCAGCATTGGATTTTCTTGTAAAAAATGTAATGTACGGCCATAAATAATTATAAATAAATATACATAATTAAACTAATGTAATCAAAAAATAATTATATAATTAAATTGTTAATATTTTTTATTAATAAACTTTTTTCTAATACTCTTTAGAAACTATATAATTTATTTATTTTTGCAAACTGTCAATACTTCATAGCGTAAGTCGCCGAGTCATCTATATTCTATCTTGCAAATCCTTTACTTTTACATGATAAGGTAATTTTGAAACCACTATTTTATGTTCGGTTCATTGATAACTCCAAAATTCATAGGACAATAATCATAATGACCGTTCACCAAAATTCATAACAATAATTACAATAAACAATACACCTAAAATTCATAGAACAATAGTCAAAATGGATAGTGGGCAATGAAAAAGCACAATTTCGTACCAATATTCAGTAGGAATCCCATGGTGGTTGATTGCATATAGTTGCTACACATCTTGTTAGCATATCTTGCCAACTAATAAGTCTTTTTAGCGTCTTCAGGTATAAGCTGCCATGCAGCCTTATTTTTCCAGTAAATGAGTTCAATATTTTATTTTCTTAAGTTTACCCTAATTCAAAAACAAAATATTCAACTTTATTATGTCCCTGCCAATGAATTAATCTATAAATTCTTGGCCATTTGCAATTTTTTTTTATGTGATTGATATTGGGGATGTTATTTGACGCTTATCCTGACCTGATGTCAGCATTCTGTATAAGTCTTGGACTATGTGAAGGAGTGCCTAGGACATATTTTTTTCGCATTTCAATGTTTGCGAGGGAGTCAAGCACAGATTTACGTGTTCTTTATGTCAATCATGAGAATAGACATGGAAGCCCCATGGCATCCTCTCCTTCCTGTGCTAAATGGTATCATGCTGAAGTGAGCTAGCAAAGATCAAATCATGAGTTTGGAGCATCTGTTTGGCTATCTCCGAAGAGGAATCTACAACTGTAGGCATAGATCCCAAGCAAAGAAACAAAATGGGACCATATTTGTCAGCAAGGCCTTTAAGACCACGGGGAACAGGGATACCTGAGCATTTTATATAAATGGAAAGACCTTGTGCATTGTTTTAGGGATTGTTCATTATATTGGCTGGGTTGAGCCCATTTTCCTAGGATACTCTGTAGTTATAACAGAGAACCGCTCCTTGAGGGCGATAGATAAACACTGAGGACCATTTTTCATCAGGCGCTACTTCACACAGATTTCCGTCAATCAATTTTCTTTGCATAAACCAAACTCTTGTTTATATTTATATTAACAAAAATCGATATAGAATATCTAGAAGATATCGATATAATAATCATTGATTTTCTTCTCTCCTTATATCGATAATGCAAATCCGAGATATCGATATCAAATTATCGATATAATACTTGTTGCTCTTTGATTAGCCGACAACTGCTTAGGTGTTTCAATGAGCATGGATGATGGTGATGGGTTATGGTCATCCTTAGAAGCTATAGAGCAGCAGCATCTGGCTTTGCTAAGCCAACAACGGCGTTTTTTACTCTCTTGGGATCTAATTTTTATTTTCATGTGAAACACTAACAATACCACGTGATTAATAACGTGGTTAGGTAGAAACATATTTCTAACATGGTCATGTAGA
The DNA here is from genome assembly GCA_001517045.1 of Pseudotsuga menziesii. Lineage (NCBI taxonomy): Eukaryota > Viridiplantae > Streptophyta > Pinopsida > Pinales > Pinaceae > Pseudotsuga > Pseudotsuga menziesii. The sequence continues at coordinate 367,035 of LPNX010958111.1, read as the reverse complement.
AGCATCTTGTTTTAACCACAACTTGGTCATAAGGAAAGGGGGAGAATTTTTATGATGGACATGATAGTACCTCTGAAACCACATCTTCTCACTTAGAGGAATTCCACAAAGGGGAAGAATTTCTATGATGGACATGATGGTACCCCTGAAACCACATCTCCTCACTTAGAGGAACTCCACAAAGTCTGGGCAAATACAATCATAGCAAATGCAATAATCCAAGTGACATCTTTCAAATTTCTATGCTTTTATTCACTTTAAGGGTGTAGATATATTCTCCACTATTATAGAATAATGATTTAATGGTGATAAATATTTTTTTATTGTTATTAAGTTTATTTTTATAAATTTGTGTTGATTTTTTATCTCATAAAAATTTCACATCAATTCACAATTTAGTTATGGTCATTAAATGTAAATAAATTTAAAAATTAACTTATTATTGTAAATATCATATCAACAACATAAAAGATTTAAAAAAGTAACACAATATAAAGTTAAATTGATTTCAATTTAATCCATATCCCAAAAATAAAATATGGTTGAGATAACTTAAATACCAAATTCACTAGCCAATTATTTTTTATAACTTCCGTCTTATAAGAATAGCTATTGACAACTACAAAAACATCACCACTTAATGACTCTAATTAATTACACAATCAAAATTTCCAAACATAAATCTCATTTAACCCATACAACTTAAGCTTCCAAATATAAATCTAGTTTAACCCATACAACTTAAGCTTTGTAAAAGACTTCGAAATTTAATCTTTGATGAAGCCTTGAATTTTAAATCTCGATAAGAAATTTAAATTTATAAGAAGACATAGAAAACCTTTATGTTAGTTTTCTATAAAAACAGCTAACATAAATCTTATTTAACCCATACAACTTAAGCTTCCAAACATAAATCTGGTTTAACCCATACAACTTAAGCTTTGTAAAAGACTTCGAAATTTAATCTTTGATGAAGACTTGAATTTTAAATCTCGATAAGAAATTTAAATTTATAAGAAGACATAGAAAACCTTTATGTTAGTTTTCTATAACTTATCATCGTGTAAAACAAAGAAATGACCTCTTGAAAAAACTAAGCAACCATTGTAAGTAAAACTAAAGCCACTGCTAGATTTTTGGCGGACAGGAGGACACGCGGTTTTTCAGAATCTAGTACAGAACGTAATCCTTTGTCATCCAGAATGTATTTCTCGAGGTGTAAGGTAGTTTTAGGGTTTGGTTGATTGGCGTTTTGTTCTTTAGCCACGTAGTTGGTAATGTCTTTTCGTGATGTAAAGGCTTTAGCTCGTACTTCACCGATGGGTAAGTGGGTCTTAAAATCACCTCAGGTGTTTTCTTTTGGGGTTTCAGATGTTTTCGCTCCGTCATTTTTCCATAATAAGGTTCCAATGGATGATTTTAGGGTTCCTTGGACGAGATCGCCTGCATTAATTGGATCTGATCTAATTTCTGGTGCGAAAATGGTGGATAAGGTGTTGAATCCTTGTTCTAGGGTGATTCCGTCTGATAAGGGTTTGTGTTTGAAGGGTATTCCTTTGGAGGGATCTGTCAAGCTGGGGCCTCCGAATGATGATATTGTGAACCCTGTTTTTGCTTTGTCGTTTGTATCTGACGATAGTTTGGCTTTTTCTGGACGATTTTTGGCAGATAAGGGTTTGGATTCTTATCCTGTTGGATCTTTTGATAAGGATTTTCAAGCGGAGCAGTCGGCGATGGGGTCTTTTGACCTAGGGATTTCTTTTGATGTCTATGGATATTTAATGGATAAGACCGACCTTAGACCTTCTAAATCTTGTGCTGGAATTCTGGATGTTGAATGTTCTGAAGGTAATCATGATTATGTGGTTTCTGGCCGGGCGTGTGATTATGAGTCTGTTGAGGTTTCTAGACCTGAAGATCTTCGCTTGTAGGCTATGCCGAAGTCAGGGCATAGTAAGCGACATAATCAATACATTCGGAAGCAGGATATACCTATGTTTCTGGTGGTGGGTGAGGACGTTCCCTTTAATGAGATAGTGTTTGCCAATGAGCTTACTCTTGTGGGCCATTTTGGTGGGCGTAAAGTTAGTCCAGAGGGAGTTAAGAGTTGGGTTTCGGCTACTTGGAAAGCTGTTAGTTCTTATCCAAAGGTTTTTATGCTTCCTCGGGGGTGGCTGACATTTAAATTTCAAAACAAAGAGGATGTGGTTTTGGTCCTTGCAAGCATTTGGAAATGGGACAATTTTGGACTTCTTCTCAAGCATTGGATGCCTCTTTTTGATCCACGAACGGAGAGGTATGATACTTTGCCTATCTGGGTGAAGCTGCCTAATCTACCCTTTGAATTTTGGTATGTCAACTTTTTTAGGTTGATTGGCAATGCTCTGGGAACGTATTTAGAGGCTAATTTGTCTTTTTTAGATTTTGGTGTGTGTTGTTTGGAAAAAGTATTGGTTCTATTGGATCTTCGCAATGGTTTAGCTACAAATATAGTTATTAAGAAAGGGGAGTCTATGTTTACTCAGCCTTTGGACTATTCGGGGGTACCGTTTTGGTGTAAATGTTGTCATAGTTATGGACATTTTCTAGCCCAGTGCCATCTTCCCTTTTTAAAGAAACATTCTATTTTTGTCCCTAAGTCTAAACCTGTCTGGTGTGTTAAGAAAATTGGGGTGCTTCTTGATGACCTACCCTTGTCTGTATTGACTGCTGGATTGGAGGTTCTGTCGCCTATAGAGCTTGGATCTTTACCAGATGAGTTCGAGCCTATTTCTCAGGATCTTTGTGTAAAGACTCTTAAACCTTTATGCTTGTCATCATTGGCTGATTTTGAGGAGGGTACTTTTTTAAGCAAGAGTTCTATGGTTGCAATTGATAATGTGGATAAGTTTATTTTGGATGATTCTTGGCTGGGGAATTTAGGGTTTATTTCCCCTATTAGGGATAAGAGTGTTTTTGTGCCGATTATTTTCTCTGTTCTTGTACTAAGGTTGTGAAGGATACTTTCTCTTCTGAGGGGGTTAAGATCTTTTATTGTAATTTTTCATCTGTGATACCTGGTGATTCTATTGAGGTACCTGATCGTTCTAATGATTCTGGGGCACTTAGAGCAATGGTTTCCCTTAATAGGGTTTCTTTATGATAACGATGACCCTAAAATTTAGTGTTTTAGCTAGTAAACCTAAGAAACTAGCTGTGTGTAAGTTGGTTGCTAATCAGGTCATTGATGTTCTGTTTCTACAAGAAACAATGGGTGATGGGGTTTTCTCAAAACCCCAAAAATTTCGAAAAATTTAAAACTTTTAAAATAACATATAATCTAAATAATAAACAGACATTAACTATTTGATTAGTTTATGTTACTAAAATTGTAACTGAATGACCTTTACTTGCACTTAACTTATAAGATGAGTTTCTTGTCAGTTACTGATTGTTTTCTGTTTGCAACCGCAAGGGGGATTGCTATGACAGACTGGGCTTACTTAGCTTTCGAGCTAATGCAGCAGTATTTCTTTCTCTGACAGATATACAGGTAAAGTTCGGGTCGCTGTTAAAAGATCCCTTAAAGTATTAGATAACAAAATGATGTTCCAATTCATTCAGTAAAAGTATAAATACATGCTAGCCAGTTTATCAAGCTTTTACAGGTACAACTTTTCCTATAATTATTCTTAAGACCTTACTGAAAGAAAGTTGGAATTTCCCGAGAAAAGATAGTTATTTATAATAACAGAATTTAGTATCCTGATGAAGTACTAGAACATTATCGAGTTTACTGTAATGCAATCCTAACATTTCTTATCTAGTACAGTAATTAAAATTGGGTTGCCATGTTCAGACTCAAATTATTGATCTGTTGTTACTGCATCATGTCATGTTAGAATATGTTTACCAAGGTAAAGGATCTGGTGTTAATAATATTGATCTTTATACTTTTCTTACTTCCAGAAATTACAATATTTACTATCTGATACATGTCTGTTCTTTAACATTTAAATATTTACATTGATTGGACAACTAACTTTGTTTCTAAGATGACAATTGAATATCATCTAAAGCACCTTTAGACTTAGTCCTAGATTTATCATGATCAAACTTAATATGAGTTTCCAGGTTTAAACTATCATCAAGAATGGTGATAACCATTTACACAAACTGCTAGTCATACATTCACTTATCAACCTTGTAACTCTTTGTGCTTGAAGAATGACAAAAGCCTAAATGCTACTATAAAGAATCTAAGACAATTAAAGAGATTGCATAAATATAGCAATGACGAATCCAAATAAACTGGAGTAATCTCAATCCAAAATAGTGAATTATAAAGCTGGGTTTCTAAGTCATAGTCCTAGTATGACTAGTCCTTTTTAACACCTATGCAAAACTATGGCAATAAGCATTATAGTTTGTAGATTAGTAAACAACTATACTTAGCTATGATCTATTATTTATAGACTTAAAGAAATGATAGATTATTTGTCTTCACTTGAGACTAGGGTAAATAGCATTATAGAGGTAAATCTAATGAATAATTTAGGACCTAACATAATGCTCATATCATTATACTTTTATAATAAACATCAAGCTTTAAGGTCTAAAACTACCTCCATACTTAATCTTGATCTATTACCTATAATACAAGGTTTTTAATCTGTATAAAGCAAGGTTTTAATATATACATAGCAAGGTGTAAAGAAACATCGTTCTAACACCGTGGTTGTACAATGTATAAAAGCAAGGGTTGATATTTACAATGCCTAGTCTTATGCACATTATACTAATGATTGAGACCATGAATTATGTGGCAGGTAACCATAGTATAGCGATCAAATGGAAGTTCATGCTATGATTTCTTGGAATCCCGATCAATGGCAATTTGTTATGGAACAATAGGATTTGACCCACAGTATGCAAGATTATTAAAACACCTACGTGGTCGCTTCGGTGCCATGCATTGGTATTTATATATTGTTTGACCAAACCCTAAATTATTATTTCACCCTCGCCTTCGGGCATGGCTATCCGGTGAACTCTCCTGGTCATAGTTTCGTTGTTACACTGCTTATTAGTAGCTTCTACGCTGCTTCCGTTCCTTCAAGCCTGTCTATTACACTGTGTGGGAGCTATTAGTTTTCTGTTGGTGACCATACGATCGTTGAGCAACCTAGGGTTCTTCCTGTCGGCGCCATTATCAACTCTGTTACAACGTGAGGGTATCCTTCGATTTTAGTACTGTCAGTGCTTCCCATGTGGAAATTCTCCTTTGCTTCTACCAGCTTGTGCTTCTTGGTCTCAAGGAAGGGTTTACTCCTTCTCTGTTCGAAGTGATCGAGCTGTTTTCTGTGGATACTCCTCCTTCAAATATGCTGGTAAGTTACAGTTCAATTATTTTTGTTTTTCAATTCAGAAATGAAAAATAGTTTAACTATAAAATACATAGGGTTTAACTAACAATCTGTTCCTTCTTTTATTACCAGGTTCGTTCTTCTTTTAAGGATAAGAAACTGCAAAATCCTCAACCGTGGAACCTTCCGGTAAGCCTGGTTCCGAACATGGCAATCCCTCCTTACTGGTTTCCATGGCTGTTAATGGATGGCTTGAGTGAATGCGACTCTGTGGTTATTTCGGCTTTGTGCAATTTTTAAAACTGTTTGTTAAAAGAAGATTTTTCTTTGACAAGTTAAGCCCTGCACTATGCATGGGCGTTACGGCTTCGGCCGATAATGCACTTATTAGCTTTTCATTTGTGTAAATAAATGTACAAACATCGTTGGTTGGTTGTTTTTAATGTTTAACCTTGTGGGTAAAAACCCTAGCTCTTAAACAGAGCTTCTCTGGCCTCGATCGGGAGTGTGAAATCTTATCTGTAATTATTATAATGTTTATAAAACCGAACAGGCTGTAAGCCCTTCATTTTCCCTGTGTTTATATAAAAATAAATGGAACAAGCTATAAGCTTTTGTATAAAATTTCTTTTACATGTTCAGCCGAGGGTGTACATTTGATACCGGCTTTTGTTGACAGATAAATACTATTGTGTATAATGCATAAATTGGGTATTTACCCTTGGCTATTTATACCTGTGACTAGTTCGGAAATCTTTCCTGTATTTCTTACTTGTTTGTACTATAGTTATTAAAATATTTATTGGTTTAAATTTTTTTTTTTAATCTTATAAAGTGACCATAGGTAAAATACTGTTAATTTACCATTGAAATTATAATTCTGGTGGTACCTATGGGTAAAGTAAATAAATTAAAACTTAATAATTAAGCTCGATGTTGAGCAATTCACTGCTTTGTTATTTCTTTTGCTTTTAAAATTAATAACCAGGTTATTTAACTATTTAAAACCCCCTTTTATTTATTTATTTATTTACGTTACTGTTTATATACTTTGATGTATTGGTTATTATAAACAGGGTTTATGCCCTTATACCACTCTCATAGTTGCTTAATACTGCCTTCCCACTTTATTCTTAGTCATATTTTAAACTTAATACATCTTACTATTATCTTTGAGTATTAATTAATTATTCAGTAAATACAAAATATAAACTATTTGTTTGTTCATAACCCTTGTTTATTTACCAGCGTAGATCCAGCTTTACCCGGCTCTATCATGCGCCGAGAGGGATCAAATCTCTCGAGGTGCAAACCCATTTTAATGCGCAAAACATGAGGAAGTAGAAGTGATGAACTCCAAGTGGCCTCTTGGACTCCCGAATCTCCAGTGTAATTTATCATTTCCTTTCTCATAAAAATGATGAATACTAATAATAATAATAATACAATATAGAAAAATACTAACTCAAAGAATTAAAGAAACAACCTCGATACAAAGATCCACTTGACACCCATACAACCCACAATTATTAATTCCAAATTTCCAATTGTATAGACATGTTGTAAATGAATACTCAAAGAATTATAATGCTCCCTCAATCATTAATTCCACTTGTATAGACATGTTGTAAATTAATACTCAAAGAATTAATAATGCTCCCTCTTTAGAATGATGAGTAAAGAGTGACATTAATTCATAAAATATTTAATGTCATTAATAAAGACGTTACTCTCCCTAGTTATTGTACCATTGCAATCAATGGTTTCATGTTTTGCTGGCACTAATATGGACATTATACCGAGCCCTCTCGTTGTTGTACCATTGCAGTAAGTACAATGGATCAATGTTTTGCAATTCAAAATTGTATTTAAAAGCAATGCCCTTAAATAGATAAATTCGCATGGCAGGACCATTATCCGTGGCTTTCTTGTCCTGGTTATCTTTTATTTAAAATCAGTTCTACGCTCTTAAATAGAAAAATTGGCATGGCGGGACCATTCTTACGTGGCTTGTTTTTATGCTATAATAATT
>LPNX010958111.1:338993-350815 GCA_001517045.1 Pseudotsuga menziesii | reverse complement strand
ATGTTATCACAATCTACCATGAATTAAATGACAGGAGAGCTTAAGATGTACGTAATAACAGGTGCTCCACCGGCAAGCAGCCACGACAAGGACTTAGTACGTGGAGGGCAGGGTAAGAATGAGTGTCATAATAGCACTCTGAATTCGTGGTTAGTGGCTCGTGCCATAGATCATTCCCGATAAACCATAATATATGCGTTCTCAACCCTACGTTCGACCCATTCATCAAAGGTGGCGAGGAATAATATGATTCGAAAATGAACTTTTGAACATATACGAATTAATATCAATATAAATCATGGTCCATGAACTTTAGGATATGGCAAACGAATCATGTATTCAAGCTTAAACATAGTCACAAGAATCAAACTTTCATCACCAGCGCCCTACTTGGCATGAAAACTATGGCAACACAACCTCATTAATATTTTTAATCAATGAAATCGACTAAACCAATGTCTAACATTCAAGGGAGTATGCAAAACTAGGATAGACAACAGTAAGCATAAGAACCATGAACCCTCATAAATCAATCTTCCTAGTCAAAATTCATCCAGACCAGTAACTCAGAGGCAGCGATTTCATCGATCCAATGTAACTTGCAAGGTTGATAAAAAATGTTAATTTCAATAAATGAGTAGCCAAGAAAAAATCCTCCTTTCAGTAGCTGAGTTTGTCCCTTTTAAAAGTTAAACATTTTATCAAACAAAATAGAATTTTGTTTGATAAAATAATGATTTTAAAAGGCTGTTGAGCAGGGGCACAACAGATGGCGACTTGCTGGACAAAACAGTTATCTCTGTCCATTTACCTGAAACCATGCGAGCAAAGGAATTAAAACCTTAACATGAGCCATTGCGTAAATAACACTGCTTTAACCTCTCAACAAGATTCAAAAATTTCATATTTCTAGACATTACCAGCGGATTACAGTTTCAGTTATTTGTTTAACAAACATCAGATTTCTAACAAAAATCAGTCCTTAAAGAGTAGAACAGCGAACTGTTCAGTATTTAAAAGATAAAATCACAATACCACAAGCATAGCCTTGCTGCCAGCAGGCGTCCATAGCCTCGACAGGGTTACTTTAAAACCCACAGACTGCCAGTATCCCACCTACTAGTGAAAAATTTACAATTCTGGGCAAGATGAACCGTTACCATTATTTTCTGTTTTCCTTTTTATACATATATTTTTATTGGTCATGAAGACCATGATTCAGGCTTGATAACCCGGTAGTAATCATGTCAGTCACCATCCTACATAGCAGTAAAATGAACCGGCTCGTGATGAGACCTTTCACCCCTCAGAATTTTATGTCTAAGGGTCATTGCCCAGGCTTGGTAACTGGAGACGACAATGCTACTGGATGTAAACTTATGATCCTAAACAGACCGGCTCATCACGAGACCTTCTGTCCTTCAGACAATTTTCACATGTCCAAGTCCATCTCTGTTCAGAATGTAACTAAAATTAATCTCAAATGAGATTATCTTAGCAGATAGGGAGGCAAGCCTGTTCCTCTTTACGAGAAGGGGATGGCGTAAGAGATTTAATGAATGACTTTACCAAACACTGCCCTAATCTCTTTAGACAAACTTTTGCAGAAAATGATATAAGTAATTAATATTAACGTGTTTTAGAAGTTGCTGGTAATGTTCAGAACAACGATAATTCCATTTTCTGTGTGAGAAGCAAAACAGAATGGCAGTTTCCAAAAAAAATAATGCCTTCGCGCATGATTTTCAGATAAATTTCAGACATTGAATTTAGTCATCAGGTTTGGGGTTTGATGAACGTATCAGGTTCATATCAGAAAAACACAAACAAAAACAAAATAAAAAGGAAAAGACACACCTACCTAAAGCGGATAAAATCATTCAAAGAAGCACACCACACCAGTGATATATACAGGGTGATCCCTTGAGGAGGATCAACAGAAGTATCTTTTGATTAGGTGACCATTGACTGGAAGGTCATCAATCTCACCTTCCAATGTTTGCAGCCTGAAAGTGCTGGGACCAAGCTTTTCTGTAATAATGAACGGTCCTAGCCACAAACGTTGAAACTTTGTATGTTTTCCCTTATCTTCGTGTTCCTTATCCCATCTCAAAACTAAATCACCTACTTCCAGATCTCGACTGACTGATTTTCTGAGGTCAAACCAACGCTTCACAGTCTGCTGATGTTTTTCAAACTTCTTCCTAGCCATTTCCCTATCCTCTTCTAACTTCTGCAGAGTGTTAATTCGATGCTCCATAGCTGAGCATGGTACTTCCTGTACTGATTGGGCAAGTTGTAAAGAAGGCAGGAACAAGTGAGGAGGCAAAATGGCTTCCTTGCCATACACCAGGAAAAATGGAGATTTTCCTGTAGCAGCTTTGGGGGTTACCCTGTCAGCCCACAAAGCGCTTGACAGGACAGTATGCCAATCTCTGTGATGTTTAGCCATAGTACGTTTGAGAATCTTGATCAGATTTTTATTGGATGATTCTGCCAGCCCATTACCTTGAGGGTAATAGTTAGCAGAATACTTTAATTTTATCCCTTTTTCTAATGCATACTCAGTCAATTTAACAGAAGAAAAATAAGTAGCATTATCAAATATTAAAGACTCAGGCATGCCGAATCTGGTGATGATAAAGGAATCAAGGAAAGCTATCACCTGATCTGAATTGACTACTCGTAACGGGATGGCTTCAACCCATCGAGTGAAGTAGTCTGTAGCTGTGAGGATATATTTATGCTGCTGTGAAGAGGCTGGAGTAATTGGGCCAACAATATCCAGACCCCATTGCTGAAATGGGACTTCAATAATAACTGGCTGGAGGGGTAATGCTGCCTTTTTCAGTTTGCCTCCTGTTTTTTGACAGTCCTGGCACTTCCTAGCGAAAGCATATGCATCTTTGAATAATGTGGGCTAGTAGTACCCAGCTTTAAGTATCTTATGGGCAGTAGTTTCACCACTGAAATGTCCTCCCGCTGGACCTGCATGTAATTGAGGTGACACGTTATCAACCTCATCTTTTTCTAGACAACGAAGGAATACTCCTTCAAAATTCTTTCTGAACAAGATATTGTCAATGAGCTGATAAGGTGCAGATTTCAATCTTAAAGCCCTCTTATGACGTGGGTCTAAATGTTCAGGAGCAGTCCCATGTAATAAGAAGAACTTAATATCCTCATACCAAGAATCAGGAGGAATAGAGTTCAGAAAAACTTCCCTTTCAAATAAGGAAGGGTTGCTGAAGAAATGCAGATCTGATTCAGTATTGTCTGCAGAGCCAGCTGCTAGCTTACAGAGACCTTGTCCTCTGACAATCTTTAATGGTTTTATTTCCAGGTCGTATTCCTGAAGTGCGGTGACCCAATGCGCTCGTTTCTCACCAAGATCCTTCTGCACCAAAAGATTTCTTACTGCAGAATATGGTACAACGACCTTGGTGTGGGACTTCAACAAGTAAGGCCTGAAATGTTTAAAAGCTTTGAAAACATCAAAAGCTTGCTTGTCCACTTCTGGGTAATTCAGTTCTGCACCGTTGAGACCGGAACTCGTAAAAGAGATAGGGGCCTCGTTATTTTCCTGGTTTTTCTGTGTCAGAACAGCAGCATAGGACAAATCAGAAGCGAAAGTATATAAAATGAATGGTTTGGAAAAATCTGGGCTAGTAAGAGTGGGGGCCTCAGCGATCACTTTTAAAATGTCGTGAAAAGATTGCTTTTCCTCAGCGTTCCATTTAAACTCAGCATCTTTTCTAATCATTTTATGTAATGGCCTAACAATTTTAGTATAGCCAGGGATGAATCTAGAAACAAAATTTATTTTTCCAAGAAAGGACTGCATAGACTTTTTCGAGTGAGGCATAAAAATCTGAGATATGGCATGAGTACGTTCTGGGTCAATATTAATGCCTTGTTTAGACACAACAAAACCCAGCAACTTACCTTCAGTAACTGAAAAGATAGATTTCTTAGGATTTAATGAAATCCCGTACTTCCTGCAACGCTCAAAAACTCGCCTGAGATGAGTTATATGATCAGTCCTATTTTTAGAAAAGACAGTAATATCATCAAGATAAATCACAACAAACTTACCAATCATACCTCTGAAAGCGATATCCATTGCTCTCTGGAATGTTGCACCAGCATTTATGAGACCAAAAGGCATCTTCCTATAGGCATAAGTTCCCCAAGGTGTCCTAAAAGTTGTTTTCAACTGGTCAGTTTTGGATACCAACACTTGGTTGTATCCTGAAAAACCATCTAGTAGCGAAAACATCTCAGATCCAGAGACCTGTTGCAATATTTTCTCCATCGTGGGAACCGGATAATTGTCTTTATCAGAAACCTTATTCAGGTTTCGGAAATCGACACACAATCTGATGTCACCGTTTTTCTTCCTTACGGGTACAATATTTGCTACCCATTGGGCATGCCGAACAGGGAAAATTATCCTAGCAGCAAGGAGTTTATTTAGCTCCTTTTTGACAGTTGGTTCCAAGCTGGGGTGCATTTTTCTCAATTTTTGTTGAAAAGGTTTAGCCTCTGGTTTCATAGGAATGACATGCTGCATTATATTGGGGTCAAATGTTTTCAAGTCATCATAGGTCCATGCGAATACGTCTTTAAATTCTTTAAAGAGTTTAATGAAGGTTGTTTTCTCCTGAACAGTACACGTACTGCCTAGGTTTACGCATTGAGAATTTTGCTCAGTTCCTAGATTGCATGATGGAGCTACCAGTTTTACAATTTCTTGCAGCTTTGAATTTGTCCTTTAAGTCATAAAATTTTTCAAGTTTGATTACTGACCTGGGAAAAACACTAACCTGATCGAGAGTGTCTTGAATTGAGCAAGGCTTAGGGATCACTGCAAAGTTATATAGGTCCTCATCGTGAGTCATTTCATCTACGATAGCATCCTTAAAAGTGTCCTTTAAGGTCAGGAAATTGATCAGCTGTTCATCATCATTAAAAACTCTCCAATTCATTACATTGTCTGGGACAGAAGGCCTGAAAAGCAATTCAACCAAGAAAGCATCAGTAAGCATTCTTTCGAAAGGAATTAATCTAGAAGCGACGTTAGCCAAAAGGTCAGCTTCTTGATTCAGATAGCGAGGAATGGAATTTATGTTAAATGCTTCAAATGCCAAAAGTAAATTCCATACCTCAGCCTGATAATTTTTTAGGTGACCAGCAATGCAGTGTATTGTACCACGTACCTGTCTCACAACGATTTCTGAATCTCCTAATACTAACAGTGCTTTTACACCTAAGTCGATTGCTTTTTTGAGCCCTTGAATCAGAGCTTCGTATTCAACCACATTGTTGGTGCATTAGAATTCTAACCTACAAGCGATAAAGTATCTCTTCCCATAAGGATCTATCAGCAAGCATCCTGCACCAGCTCCTTCTTTTGACTTAGAACCGTCAAAATAGAGAGACCAGAACCCGTTATTAAGATCTAAATGCGGTGTTTCAGAGACTGAAATTTCAGGTGGAAGTAGTGTAAAATGACAAATTTCAGACTGCTGATTTGAATCTGGAATTTCTGAAATTTCAGCTTCAAAGTTACCAAAAAATGAATCAGCCATATAGTTACCCATTATGGTATCGGTAAACAAAACTGGTTCATTTGAGTCATCACTTTCAGTGACGGTATGCTTCATATACCATTCTCTATCGATTCTGATTTTATTCGGATGACCCTTATGAGGTATCCACAAGTGTGACCAGTCTGTTGCGAAATATCCGTCTAGCTTTTGTGACTAATCCCTGCTAAGAAAAAGACCATATGCTTCTGGAATATCAGCAACAATAATATCGATAACAAAATGGACTTGGGGGTTGGCAGCTAACCTTATCAGTACTTCCTTCAGTTTACCTATTACCTTCACGTTTGAGCGATCCAGCTGTACAATACTGGTATCACAAGGCTGAGGGATAGCATTAAGCCTTTTACACACCGAGTAAGGCATTACATTTTTTGATGCCCCTGAGTCAATCATACAGTTATGTACTTTGCGATTAAATATTTCAAACGAAAGTAAAAAGGGTGGAGTTGAAGAATCAGAGTTTTTACCTTTTGATGATGCGTTGACTGAAGACTTTTGTGAGCTATCATTATTACTAACAGCACTATTCTGATTTGAAGGAGTCTTACCAGTTTTACTTGGGGGAACCCGTTGCACCATTTTCTCACGAATCATAGGTATTTTTATAAGTTCATATAAAGAAATATTAGCCCTGCTCTTCTTTAAGTCTTCAATCAAATCATATTCTAACTCAAGGGAGGGTGCAGATCTACTAATTGCAGGCTGGTCTTTGTCTTTAGCAGCTGAACTATTATCCGAAACAGTTGTAACAGGTTCAGTTGAAGGATGGTTTTTTTTACTTCTGGTATTATGCTGATGCTGATTCACATTGACAACATCCACCTCTTCATCATCAGTTAATTCTGAGGTGTCCCAGAAATGACTGATGACATTGGGTGGTTTATTATCATTGTTATCATTGGTGTCTTGTTTATCTTGAGAACTCTGTCCTGAAGACTGAGTTTCAGTTTCAGTGGTTGTTTCCAGATCTGAAACTATTGCTTTGAGAAAACTGTTAATTTCCTCAATGTTATTAGCTTCAGAGGGTGGATTTGGTTTAGCAGCTGGGTTTTGAAAAGGTCTTCTGAATAACTGTTTTGGTGGCTCCTTGTTTGTGGTGTTATCAGAAGTGCCCCTTTTCAAATCGATAATTTCATTAGACAGTTTCTTTATAACTCTCTGAAGACTGTCAAGATCTAAGGCATCTTGGCCCCTTTTATCAGAGCTTGGGATAGCTTTGGCTGAACTGTCAGTCTTCTTATGAGAAGAAGATGCAGCATCGGTATTTGTCACAGGATTTGCTTTTGTAGTAGTCACATCTTTTTCAACTTTGATGGCTTCTTCAAAGTTTTCAGCGAGTGTAAGTTTAGCCTTTTGTCTTACAAAAACAACTATCTTTCTGGGCAAGGCTGAAGTATAAAATTCAATGGTTACATCCTCGGTTGGTCTTGAAGTAATGGGGATCCTATTTCGTAAAGTCAGAAAACGCTGATTAAAGTCTTTAACCTTTTCTTTAGGTTCAATGTGGATTCTGGAGAGTTCTGACACTAGGATAGCTGGAGTCTTGTCATCTCCAAATTTATTCATAAACGCAAAGTCAAATTCATTCCAGCTGGTAATGGAACCAGCTGTAAGTGAAAAGTACCAGGTTGATGCTTTTCCCTCGAATGTATAAGGGAAAAGCCGGCATACTACATCCTCATGTTCAACATCCAAGAGTTGGACTGCCAGCATAAACTTTTTGACGTGGTCTTCAGCTGGTTCGTTAGACTCAGGATTGAATTTAGGTAAGAGCTTCTCAGGATGTTTAGGCAAAGGATGCTGATCGCCTGGGACAACAACTGCATCCTGAGCCATCCATGGCATATTAGCATTAGGATTCGCGTTTACCCTTGCCATGTTTCTAGGTGTAGGAGGCGGTGAAGGTTGTCTTTGAGTATTACTAGACGAATGAGGCGGTGACGGTGGTCGACCAGATCCTCCTGAAACAGGTGGTCCTGAAGAAGACGAAGGCTGATTAATATGTGCTAAAGATTGCTCTTGTTCTTCCAAGACGGGTTCAGGATGATGAGTGCGGGGCCTAATAATCTGTGGGAGAGGTAATTCAGTGGGCTGACGCCCAGTGAGATTCGAATAAGCCCTTGTTAAGATTCTACGGGATTCGTTTATGGCTTGTTCGTACTGGTCGATTTGTTCAGGAATGGGAGAGTTGAATTGAGAGATCAGATTTCGAACAGAATTGCTCACTGGGGTTTCATTCACTTGTGATGAACTGCGAGTGCGTGGTTGAGTACTTGATTGTATTTGAGGGGTAGTAGGTTGATTAACTTTGTTTAATGGGTTATTGTCATCAGCCATTGGCTTACGCTGGCCCTCCTTCTAGCGCCATTGTTGACGGGCGTATTCGACTAAGCCCGCAACGGGGGAAAACGACCCAGTCCGGGATCCTTAGAGCAGGCTCCAAGCTGTTTGGAATAGTCGCTCCCGACAGATTTAAAGGCTCTGTTGGCCTGGGATCCTAGAAGACTAATGGTTACAATTAATGCTACTGATAAACACTGTTAGCCCTATGCTTATAATTACAAAGATTAATCTAAGTTATATATTACAAGAATCAAACTGTCAAAAATAAAACAATTAACCCTAACTACATGAATTGAAAATAACTTAGCCAAAATCAGTATACTACTGGATCATGTTACAATTATAAACACATGTACAGTAATTACAAAAGGATAATCTGAATGTAATTAATGAAACGATCTGACTTAACAAGGTTCTTCAGACAGTACAAAAAGCAGAAAATAAATGAAATATAATTCTAATCTAATACCTATCCTGATCAGGAGCAATAATTAATTTAACCTATCACTGACTGATATCGATAAAGATACTGTATGTAAACATTTGCGACATTTAAAAACAGTTAAATATTGCAAATTCATACAAGCATCGTTACATACTATGTAATAACAATATCAATTATTAACTACAACTCGTGACGTATCAACACAGTCAGGAATAGGAACAGCCAATACCGGATACATAATATTTGCACAATTCATCAAAGAAATTATAACAAACATTCATAATACACGAGAGTGAAATAGCAAAACTGAAAGATTCTATAAATCACATATAAAGTTTTCAAACTGTAAATGTGTGTACAACATCACCAGCTCAAACGCTACAGCTACTGACAGATCACTGTCTAGAAACGCAGGTAGAACGAACCAGCAGTTTTGTTTTCACTCCCCAGAGTATCGACCCCTATTATGTTCACTATCAGCCTTTAATATACATTTTGATTTTCCCAAAATAAACCTTCTAAGAGCTAATAATCCAGATTGCGATCCCTAACTAATGTCACATGAAGAAAAACAACAAGTGGAACATGTCGTTTTTTTTTAACAAACGCATAGCTATTCCATCCATCACATGGGATCGAGGACATAAACGAGATAACAGCACCTGTAAAACAGTCCCCTTCAAAAATGATTTGTCTCCAGAAATAAAGGGATCGTTCATATAATTGAAATCCTCAAAATCCGGGAAAGAGATATTCATAATTCTATCTGCGATACAACACACAAGAAATATAATTAAAACATAATTAAAATAGTAACAAATAAAATCATTAACAAACAAACTCAAAATAATAAAATACCTGAAATCGATCATCAAAACACCAAACAAGATATCAAAATAACATGTCACCAAACACTACAGTTTGACCGGAGCATTAAAAACTTGTATATTAACTCCACTGGATTGACTCGGAGATGGGGCCTTAAATTGCATAAGAGCGATCTGAGCATTGAGCTCGCGTAACTTTTCCTCACTCTTTTCATTCTTGTCCTGCAACTTAAGAACCCTCCTTATCAGTTTGTTTTTATGATTCTTGAGTCGCAAAAGATGTTGATCACTTAAATCAACTTTTGCCTTTAATTTCACATTATCAGTTCTCAATAACTCCCGACTCGCAACCATTTCGTTCACCTTGTCTTCCATTCGACGAACCTTGTCTAACAGACAAGTAATGAACAGAGGGTGAATAGTTTCCCCAATTCCACGAGGAACGGCCGAGGTTGTCTTAACAGACTTCTCTTTTGCCACAAGATCAGCCATACAATCAACTTGAACTTCTTGAACTTTCTTATCCACTGATGGAGGACTATCACGATCAAAAGTGACATCAACGCCAGGCTCAACGGGCTGAACCTCTACAGACAGAGAAGGATTTTCAGAGATATCATCAACAGTCACAGGATGACTTCGACCAGCTGGATCAGAAACAAAATCACAATTAACCATATCATCATTAACAGGTGGAGGAGTGACATTCTCCTCATCATCAATTACAACCATTTCGACTGGAAGCTTAATATTCCCGGGGTTTTGTGCCGATTTGGCTTTCACCATACTCCTGGTCAGCCTTCTAGTAAACTTGGACTTGGATAATTTCCCTCGTCGGTTTCCATAGTTATCACTATTGTTTAATGGGGTGACAGGTGACAGAGCTGAGACCTTCTTAACACGCCTAGACTCTGGAGATGTATGAGGAGTGTTCATTGGATCACCCATAGGTGCTTGAGAGGGTTCCACACTCTTAAGACTAGGGTTTGATATAGGTTTACCCAGAGAGGCCGAACTTGAATCTCTATGTTGGCTACAGTCATCGGGACTGTCAAACATACAATGACAAAACCCTGAAAAACCATTCGATTCGATAAACCGCTCCCACGAGCGACCCGACTTTACCAATTCATTTTCAACCAACATACGGACTAGGCCGTGGTGAAACAAACTGTGGCTTACATGTTTTGGTCCCTTCTTTATGGCGTTTGACATTTTAAACAAACTGTGTAGTAGATAGTAAGGGAGATTAATAGGAACCCCTATGAAGACAGCCATTAAACGAAGATGGTATACATATGCCGATGACAACCGACCTTCGCAGGTTAAATACCTGTGAATTAAATCAAGCACGGGGCGCCAGTCTTTCAAGAAATACTTACGTGCAACTCCTGTCCGAAAGGAAATTTCTTGAGTCGGGTTCTTCAGCAACGATCTCCATTCGGTAATCTCCATTTTCTGATACTTAAACCACCGCTGCCCAGACAAAGGCAAACTCGTTGCACTTGCAATCGACCTCTCATCCACCCGAAAGCACAAATCACCGACTTCTGCTTGGTAGTTTACCAGAGATAAGGCAAATACTCTGGTAACTTCTGGATTAGAATAAAAAAACCTCTCCAAGAATGGCAGCCACCTGACATCTTTAACCTTTTGCACAAGCCCGGGGTTCGAATTCAACAGGGTTAATTCATAGGGTTCGACTCTCACAACAGGGGCCATTACTGATTGTTTATAAATACGAAACCATACACAGAATACATGCCAACACTGGACCAAAGACAGAGAGCCAGGTCGTGAGAATTTGGAATAGAGACTGAGCAGCGCTAAATAATACATAGGATGAGCCAAACGTGAATGCAGGCGAAACCCCTGCAGGTTCGGCATGCTCGGAGCCATCACTACTCGGAGTGATAAACGCAAATGACGGTTGAAACCCTGAAAGACTGATGTTATCACAATCTACCATGAATTAAATGACAGGAGAGCTTAAGATGTACGTAATAACAGGTGCTCCACCGGCAAGCAGCCACGACAAGGACTTAGTACGTGGAGGACAGGGTAAGAATGAGTGTCATAATAGCACTCTGAATTCGTGATTAGTGGCTCGTGCCATAGATCATTCCCGATAAACCATAATATATGCGTTCTCAACCCTACGTTAGACCCATTCATCAAAGGTGGCGAGGAATAATATGATTCGAAAATGAACTTTTGAACATATACGAATTAATATCAATATAAATCATGGTCCATGAACTTTAGGATATGGCAAACGAATCATGTATTCAAGCTTAAACATAGTCACAAGAATCAAACTTTCATCACCAGTGCCCTACTTGGCATGAAAACTATGGCAACACAACCTCATTAATATTTTTAATCAATGAAATCGACTAAACCAATGTCTAACATTCAAGGGAGTATGGAAAACTAGGATAGACAACAGTAAGCATAAGAACCATGAACACTCATAAATCAATCTTCCTAGTCAAAATTCATCCAGACCAGTAACTCAGAGGCAACGATTTCATCGATCCAATGTAACTTGCAAGGTTGATCAAAAATGTTAATTTCAATAAATCATTAGCCAAG
>LPNX010958111.1:326711-338963 GCA_001517045.1 Pseudotsuga menziesii | reverse complement strand
TTTGTCCCTTTTAAAAGTTAAACATTTTATCAAACAAAATAGAATTTTGTTTGATAAAATAATGATTTTAAAAGGCTGTTGAGCAGGGGCACAACAGATTGGGATTGGATGATAGCTAAAGCAGAAAAAAGAGTTAATAATTGGAGTTTTAGGTGGTTATCTAAGGGAGGTAAACTAATCTTGGTTAAGTCTGTTCTTGAGGCCATTCCGGTCTACTGGATGCATTTTTTTATTCTAGTTGGTATTATTGAAAAAAATAGGAAGATATGTTTCAAATTCTTATGGTCTGGTAATAATGATTCTGCTGGCTTACCTTGGTCTTCTTGGAAGGCTTTGGCAAACCCAAAATCTCTGGGGGGTTGGGGGTTGAAAATACCTGCTTTATTTTCTAAATCTCTTGCTGCAAAGAGCGTGCGAAATCGTATTCATGGAACAGGTCTTTAGGTTCAGATTGCGCTTCAGAAATATATTAGGCCTTTATCATTGTTGGATTGGATTAGAGTCTTTGTTAAGAAAAAAGGTATATCCATATGCTGGAAAGTTGTTCTTTGGTCCTTTGATCTTATTGGACAGTTTCTTGTTTGGAATTTTGGGACTGGAGCAGAAGTTCGTATTGGTATGGAACCATGGATTGGTTGTAAATGGAGACATAGTTTACAATCTTCTATGATTGATAAATTACACTTTGCTGGATTTTATTTTCTGAAAGATATTGCTTGTCCAGGTGTATCTATTCTAATGGATCAGGGGTGGCTTAATGCTGACATTCTTGGATTGTGGACCAGGAAATCATTTCCTGGAATGTTTATTTGGCTTTGCTAAATTCCATTCATGTTAGATTATCTAATGAAGCTGATATGTTGGTACAGAGTCAATTTAAAATAGGTAAGTACAATCCCAAAGCTGGTTATTTACATCTTATTCAGGATAGGAATGAGATGGAAATTTCTTGGTAGTGGAAATTGCTTTGGAAGCTCAAATGTCCTCTAAAATAAAAAAATCTATTGTTGGTTTTTATTTTCAAGGAAAGCTCTTACCTGGGAAGTCTTGTGTAGAAAAGGTAGGGAAGGACCTGGCAGGTGCTACCTTTGCAAAATGGAGGTTGAATCTAACTTTCATATTGGGGTTGAATGTTCTTTTACCAGAAGGGTTTGGTCTGATATTGAATCTAAGTTAATGATTGATAATCTATGGCATGGTAATTTGGTGATAAACTGTATGAAGAATCAGTGCCTCAATGCTGAGGCCAGACATATCAGATCTTTACCTGTCATCATTTCTTGCTTCATATGGAAGGCCATAAATCAGTGTTGTTTTGATTATTTAAATCCTATGCCTTATCAGGTCTCTTCTTTTTGTTTGGGTTTATTGAATTCTTATCCACATACTAATAGAATTATGGATATCATATTTGTTGTTGAAGAGATCATTGATAAATCTTCCCCATGGGGGTATTTTGATGGCTTGGCAGCCGGTGTGCCTCATATTTGTGGTGCTGGTGGTTTACTTTATATATCTGATGAGCATTATTTTACTTTTACAGCTGGCCTAGATATGGGTACCAATAACTTTGCATAGTTACTTGCACTAAAGCTTCTCTTTACTTTGGCCCAAAACCATGAGATTCATACTTTGTAGATTTTTGGTGATTCTCACTTGGTGACCAATTGGGTTGTAGGCAAGTACAGAATTAAAAATTTGCAGCTCACTCAGGTTTTGCATGAAGTCATCAGAATCTCTGATCTTTTTGAAAAAGTGGCTTACAAGCACATTTAGCGAGAAAGAAATTCTAAAGCAGATGCTTTAGCCAAAGAGGGTGCAAAAGTTCTTGAAGGGCATTGGCATATTCATGAGTTTCGAACATCAGAAACATATGACTCTTTTCAGGTGTTTTAGTTTTGAGGATGTTGATGAGATGGGGTTAGGGTCAAAGACTGATTTTGATGAGTCTGAACTTTATTTTGTGTAATTTTGTGCAGGTTTATGATATTTTGTGTATACCTCGATGGTGAAGACATTTTGTGCAGACTTTGATGGTGATGATATATTTTGCAAACTTATTTGTGCAGACAATGTGATATCTATGCAGACCTTGATGATGATGATTTGCACCAGAGTCTAATTTCTTATCAGAATTTTTGAAGATATCTTTGAAGTGTGGAGTTTTATCTGTATATTTTGAATGTGACTCTATAAACCTTTATGTGTGGATTTTGTTCTTGGACTGATATAATTTGATGAGCAATCAATTATGATCTTTTGTAAAAGCTTTTTTGTTGTTGATTTAAAAAAATAGCCATGTAAAAAAAAATTAAATTAATAACCTTTAATGCTGAAATTAAATTTAATAACATGAAAACTAAAAAATCAAGTAAAGATGCTTGCTCAAATTAAATTTAGGTGAATTTTAATTTTATTGTATTATTCGTATTCGCGGGACCTGGAATTTAAAATTTACTGACAACATCTATATTGGCCATTGGATCCTCATCCAAGGGTTGGAATTGAGTTGTGTTTACCATCGTCGGATTTGATCCAAGGGTTGAGGTTAAATTTCCTATTTCGTAACGGCTAGATAAGGGAGATCGTGGAAAGGATCGGATCCGATATAAAACTTTCCGGACCCAATTCAATTAGGTTTGTTTGAGACGGAGAGGGCTCTGCTCCTCTGTTCTTTACTCTGTGCTCACGTTGGCTGGCGTTGTTTTGTTTACGCTTTTATGGTTGTGCTGTGTATATGTGTTTATGGTTGTGCTGTGTATGTGTTATGTATGCCTGTGGGTGTTGTTCTGTGAGTGTATATGTTTGGTTAGTGTTTGTGTTGTTCTGTGATGGACGTATTATGTGGTTTGGCTTTCTGTGAACCCTGAGGAAAACATGGCAGTGGAAGTAAAGAACGAAAATCTGACCACGATGAGTGAGTATTGTATTTTAGGAAGGATTTATTTTCCATTGTTTTATCGCTACTTGATAATCTGATAATTTGGTATATTTTACAAGTTTCTGCTTTCGATTTCTATCTTCTGAACTCTGGTGTTAAATTTAATAACAGAAAAGAACGGAGTCAGATATTGTGTTGGCCATACGCTTCTAGCGGTGGAAGAAGAAGCCGGTATGAGAGCGCGTAGACCAGAATTAACTACAGAGGAGTCAACATATTGGAGTGGCTATGGCACCGAGAGACAATAAGATCGGAAATCATCTTGTAGGTACATCTCCGTTTTCCTTCACATACGTGTATTTTCTACTTTGAATCAATTAATCATGATAAAATGATGCTGTAAAAGAAAGAAGTTAATAAATGATTCTATCTGCATATAAATTTTGTAGAGGAGATTAGATTGGATAAGTTTCTTGAATTACCCTGTCAACAAATTTATGTTTCTTAGATAATATTACTTTAATTTATGTTTCTTGAAAGGGCGGGATCCAGATCTTGATACTTTAATTTATGTTTCTTGAGAGGGCGGGATCCAGATCGCACGAGAATGAAATTCCATGTAAATTAAAATGGAAGATGGATGGATTCCATTGCGTAGTCGTTGCCCCTTTACCGGCCAGTGGATGATCCGTGAAATGATAAGTCACTCCTCTTCTGGCCCTCATCCCCTACCCACTACCTGCTAGTTTAATTCCTACACACGTCACGAGTTCAAAACCCGGAAAGAAAGATTGAGAACCCAAGAAAATCCCCCTCGGCGATTCTCAACTAACATCCATCCCGCCAATTTTAACATCAATTTATCCCTAGACCTTCAATATAAACATTAAGAGGGCCACGCGAAAAGAAGGCGACGCTTCCAATCAGGCATCGCCATTACCGCGCTGCTGATTGTGTAATAGCTCCTGTGGCGCCTCCGCTCATCTTGTACCTTCAACCGCGTGTCGGAATCAGCAATCGAGATAAGATAAGCTCAGGGCTTTTGGCATGGCATAAGCCCGCATCCTGGGCTTTCCTCGCATTGAACGACGGCCGCCAGACCAAACTTACCGGAAGGACCAAAGGCAATTAGCCAATGAAAATTCCCTGCACTGGGCAAGGAACAGAGTCCACTGTTCAAATATGATCTGCACTTCTAATGATTAAGGAGCAGAGTCAACTGTCCAAATTTGGATCGAGGGGCGCAGCCTTCCTTCTGTAGTTGGAATTCCGGATGAGCCCAATGATCGACTTTGTTCCTTGCGGGTTGGATAGAGAATCAACAATCCACGTGTTCTGACTGTTTCTTTTGTGAAATCATGAATTAAAGAAACATTCAAAATCAGAAATCTAAATGTTTTTCTCTCTTATCTACATTTTGGATTATTTCGAAATCTCAAATTCTTAGTCTCTATAAATTACATTTTCATTAGGATTAATTCCCGAGCTGGATATAAAAAATTACTTTAATTAGAAATCTAAAAAATTACTTTAATTAGAAATCTAAATATTCCTGACTTTTGTGAATTTCCCTGCAGAAACTTAAATTGATGAACTAGTTAGAAATCAGAATATTCCTAAATCTAAATATTTCCGAGGTTTGTTAATTTCCCTGTAGAATCTTAAATCGATGAACTGGTTAAGCATTAACTGCACAGTAAAGCTTTGTAAAGTTCGGGGGTGGTCGCGGTTGTAGGTCTCATCGCTGTTTGAGTCCCGAGGTCGAGACTTCCAAGTTCCAGCTTTCAAGTAGTTAGCCTCCAAGGACCGCTCTGACTGTGTAATAGCTTATGTGGCGTCTCAGCCGTTCGGCTTTTTTTCTGCCGTAGGTTCCAAACCCGGGCACGCCGGTGTGTAATACTGCAATCTCTTGGTCCGTATGCTTCCTCTCTTTCAATTAGAATTTCATTAAATTTTAAACCATCGTGGACTGAACGTATCCTCCAGGCGATTTGGACATTAATCCTACACGCATCACGAATTTAAAACGCGGAGAGAAAGATCGACGACCCAAAAACTTCCCACCCAGCGATTCTCAATTAACATCCCTCCCGCCAATTTTAACATTAACTTATCCCTCCTTCAATATTAACATTAGGAGCGCAGCCTACAGGGAAATTTCATTGTCTAATTGCATTTTCTCCTTCCCGTAAGTTTCGTCCGTTTGCCGTTGTTCAATGCGAGAAAAGCCAAAAGAATGCCGAGAGTGACTTCCAATCAGGCATCGCCATCTCGGTGACGTGGACGTATTAGCAGGGACTGGACTGCTGACTGTGTAATAGCTCCGGTAGCGCCTTAGCTCTTCTTGTACCTTCTACCGCGCCCGTCATCATGTAAAACTGCAACGTAAGTTTCGTCCGTTTGCCGTTGTTCAATGCGAGAAAAGCCAAAAGAATGCCGAGAGTGACTTCCAATCAGGCATCGCCATCTCGGTGACGTGGACGTATTAGCAGGGACTGGACTGCTGACTGTGTAATAGCTCCTGTAGCGCCTTAGCTCTTCTTGTACCTTCTACCGCGCCCGTCATCATGTAAAACTGCAACCTCTTGATTTTCCATCAAATGCATATAGAAATCTGACTGTTTCTTTTGTCCATTATAAAATGAAAGAAATTGCTGGGCATCTGAATGTTTTTTTAAATGTATTCATTTAAGTTCAAATCGTGAATTGTATTATAAAAAAACATTCAGAATCAGAAATCTGAATGTTTCTTCACTCACTAAATTTTGGTTTATTTTGAAATCTCAAAATCTTATTCTCTGTAAATTACGTTTTCATTCGGATTAATACCTGAGCTGCATTTAAAGAAAAAAATCACTAGAAATCTAAATATTCCTAAATCTAAATATTTCAGAGGTTTGTTAATTTTCCTGTACAATCTTCAATTGAAATTGATGAACCACTTAAGCATATCTGCACGGTAAAGCTTTGTAAAATTCGGGGTGGTGGCGGTTGTAGGTCTCGTCGCTGTTTGAGGAATCTCGAGGTCGAGACTTCCAAGTAGGCAGCCTCTGAGGACCGCGCTGACTGTGTAATAGCTTCTGTGGCCCCTCGGCTTTTTTCCTACCGTAGGTTCCAACCTCAGGCACGCCGTTGTGTAATGCTGCAACCTCAGGCACGCTTATGTGGCGCCTCGGCTTTTTTTGCTATCGCACGTTCCGCTCTTTCAATTAGAATTTCATTAAATTAATCGACGAGTTCTGTATTTTAAAGCATATTTAGGGATTTGAATGCTTCTTTCATGTCCATTCATTAAACTCAATTTTTGAATTGCTCCTAAAGAAACAATTACAAATCTGAATGCTTCTTCACTATAAATTACACTTTCGTTAAAATTAAATCCATGATCTGCATTCTAAAGATAGAAATCTCAATGTTTCTGGCCAATTAAGTTTAATTATGAATTGTGCCTTGGAGAAAATATTAGAAATCATTAATTTTAATCATAAGTTTTGAAGAAATTTTAAAAATCTTAATGAGTACTCCATTAAGGAATAAGCTAGCTATGGAGCAAACCTCCCTCCATCTGACGGAGGAGGAGCAAAGTCAATGTTGCCTTTGCTCCTCCTCCCTCCGATGAAGGGAGGTTTGCTCCATAGCTAGCCCACGCCCTCCATTAATCTTTTATTAATTTTAATTTTTGAGCAGCATTTAGTAGAAATATTTGAATACTTTATAAATTACACTTTTATTAGTTTTGGTGCGTGACCTGCATTTTACAACAAATGTTTAGATATCGGATGCTTCTTCTCTGTAAATTTCTTCTCTGTACCTTCGGAGAGCATTGCTTAGTACAATTTGCTTACTCTTATTGACATATCATTATCTGTCCCATTTTCTTAGCGACATATAAGCAACATCATGTTCGAATATTTTTTTTCCACCTGAATATAAACAGGCTTGCTATTCTGTGCAGAATCAAAGGGCCACTGACCTTCCAATGTCGTAAGCAACATCATGTCCTATTATTTAGATGATTAAAGGAAACATTATGAAGTTAGTTTAAACACTTTTAACTTCAAAATTCAAGTTATATTATTTAGATGATTAAAGAAAAGATTATGAAGTTAGTTTAAACACTTTTAATTTCAAAATTCAAGTTATAGTTGATAATTTTGAATCCCTGATTCCCGGCTAATTAAAACACAATTAAATTCTAATTTTATAAAATAAAAATATCAAATTCTAACTTTAAAAACAAACAAACGGTCAAATTCAAATCAATTTTTTTAAACAACTTCCTTTAAACAACATTGATGTGATGATTACAAGGACCCGCCAAGGATCGAAATGAGAGCTAATCGTGGAAGTTGGGAAAAGGTACCATTGCTCATTGTTTTTTAAGCACTTGAGAAGAATATTGATCAGATGGTGTGTTGGTTCCAGTGTTTGGAAATGAGAGTCAAATCTGTCTCTACAGCTGCTTAATATATCCACTTAATCGATTTTAGGCGTTCTGCGGATAATATTAATCCAACATGCCTAGATCAATATCTGATGTCAATGCCAGTGTTAGAGCTCGCGTTCCTCATGTGATTGCGACGAGATTGTGTTGTGGTGTTTTAGCTCACCATAGTATTTGTGATCATGAGATATTAGTTGACGTAGAGCGTTTATCCTATTTCGGTAACATGATACACAAGTCACTGGATCATTTTCTTGTCAATGTTTCAATTTCATTTTCTTGTATGTCAATTTCAGTGACCTCAATTTGTTTTTTCTATTTTATATGCTTCAACGCATTTATTAACACTTTCCAATGATGTTGTGTTGACGGGTTTAGTTGTCATATCATTGTATAAAAGTTTCTGCATAAATTTAAAAAGTAATTTGGAGATGTGCTTTTTTCTTTTCATAAAAAAAGATCTTATATATTTGATATATAATATAGGTATCACCCGAAAATTACATAAGGACGACTTGACAACACTTGTCCATAACAGTATTCACATCTACTCACTAATTTGGAGATGTGCTTATTGTCTTTTCTTCCGTGTAATTAATATATGATTTTAGTATGTGATTTAATTTTAGTCTTGATTTAATATTTTTGGTTTTAAATTTTTTTTTTTTTAATTTTAATATACAATTAGCAAACTATTTTGTAAAACAATTTTGTACAATTTTGTGATGTGATAACCAAAGTCATAGTTTTTATGTAGTATTTTTTATTGGATGTACATCATTATTTTTGTAATATCATCTTCTCAGTTTTCTCTACGTAAAAGTGTAAGAAAACTCATTTCATTTAAATATTTGTCTTGGAAATTTTTTAATAACTTGTAGTCTTCTTAGGAACAATGTTTATTTGATTGTTTTGAAGATCATACATATTATGTGAATCAATGAAATCATCTAGTAATGTCTTTGTCACTTATTCTTTAGTGTTTTCATCATTGTTGTTGTCAACTTTCTTATAAAAAAAAATTCATATGCATCTTTGGTCTAATTGAACATTTGTTTCCAATTGTCCTTTATAAGAAATCTCTATTTTATACAACATGGTTTTGCGTAATCATTTCAATGCCTTTATGACCATGTGTACATGGATCCGGCCAAAAGAATAAACATGTGTAGCATAGTCTTTTCCTTATTGCTATTGCAGTTGTATAATTCTCTTTTATGTCATGAGGCAATGCATGTTGAATTCGAAATGTGTCACTAAGCACATTGCCCTCTATTTTTTTCCTTGTTCTCTAATTTGCAAGAAAGGTAATCTCAATGATCATAGTCTTTCCTCTAGTTCATCCAGATCCTTCAGTATGCATATACACTTATTTTTCCTAATATTTTGTGGACATGCAAATTTGGGAATCTTATCATTCGACTAAGTGTTTTGACAAGGTTTACAAGCATATTGATTTTATTAATTGTCACTTATGTCCGTTGGGTTTCCTTCTTCTAATTCAATGTCAAGTTTTTGTGTACTTATTTGTTTAATACATGCCACATCTTTTCTTTAAAGAAAGTGTGACTACAAATTGAATAGTTATAAATAGGCATGTCAGCAACATGTGTTTGGAATGCTTGGTCATCTATTGTAGGAGGCATGTTTTTTTTTCTTTGTATTTTGATAGGGAAACATATGTCTTTCTTTTTTGAATATTGTTGTCTTCTTTGCATGGTTAAAATTCTTCACTTATAACATTTTCACTTAATTTTTTCCTTTTTATTTTAGCTACTTTAAGATCAAATGTCATTGTCTCTTGTTGTGGTACAACACTGCTCCTAATCTTTAATTGTAGAGATAATTTTTTCTTCTCTCTATTTCTTTTGCAATGAGATAAGTTTCTCTTTTCTATTTATTTTGCTAGGAAATAATGGAAAATGTTCTATGTTTATTTGATATTGAATAACATTAAATATTTTGGGTGTTAAAAGAGTGGTTGTCTCAGTAGACCATATATGTATTTTTTTGTTCCAAATATAGGTTAACCAATCGAAAACAAAACCCACATTCTATGTTTCCTTTCTGCTATGGCAACGCCAAATGTACAACATATGCTTTTCCAATTTGCTACTCTTGAAACATTTTTTTGTATATCAATTTTGATGTATTGTTGTAAGCATCTAATAGGAAAAAAAATTCATTATGCACTAGTGCATTACAAAAAGTTTGTTCCATTACTCGTCGCAAGAAAAGGACATCATATTTTCCATGCGTTAAATTACAAATTGTTTCAAAACAATTTTCACCATAAGCACCAGTAAATTCTTGAACTCATTCAAGTCCATTTGCTAGCATCTTGCTTTGTATTGGTTTCCATTGTTCTATGTTTTCATATTTCATACTCTTTTCATTAATGTGACGATATTGATGATGCCAATTTGTCTTTTGCACATGAATGAGATTCAAAATGGCCAACAAGAGGGTTGTCGTAATGAAACAATATGTCATGTATGTTGTTTAGAGTTGAATTGAAGTGTAAGTATGGCTTCATCTGTGTCATTGACCACACTCTTATTGGTATGTTGGGTCATTTTGACAACCAGAAATCGTTTCCCCAAAGTCCTATTTATTCTTGTGTTGGAGCAATCAAGATTGATTTTGACATTTGTTGCAAATAAATCTTTGTATCATTGATATTACGCATTTCTGTCAATGAATATTTGATTAATTCATGTTAATAAGATACTAGTGCCTTAGCATCTTTTTTTTGTAAGCAAGCTTTGAAATATTCTATTGTACCTCCTCTCAATTCTATAAATGTATATCTATTATGTAGTACTTGGAAAGCATCAAACAACCTTCAACAATATATGCTTAGTTGTCTAAGCCAATATTGGCTTCATTTTTCTTTTATCAACTTTCATTCATCACTGGGTCTATCAAACATTTTGACCTAATTGTTTTCTATGGGGATTACAACAATGTTTAGCTACAGCTAGTGCAATGTTTAGGAATATTCTTGATATATCTCAAAGTTACAATCCTAAACTTTTAAAAACTAGTATGCATGTTTAGAGTTATGGAGCAAACTATGTGAAATTGAATATGCATTTAAATGTAAACAATACCATTTTTTGTAACTATAGAATGAAAGTCAACAGGTTGAACTTCAAGGAAAATAGTATGCATGTTTCATGGTTTCCTTCCAAGCCTCAATCCATCCATTGCACCAATGATTATGACTAGCCCATTTACTAGCTAGCTCAATAGGAAAGATAATGACCATCCTAGGAATAATCAATCGTACCTGCCGAAGGAAGGTAAAATGGCTAATGGTTGGGATACTTGGGTCCCTCAAAGATGTTCCATGTGTTACTCATGCAAACATAGATATGGATAATGAAGGTGTGGAATTCAATGCCTTTCTAACGCTATGTGGTTTTCTGAGATTTATGTGAGTAGGCCACTAGTTAAAACAACTTTCAACTTTGAAACATGGGCAAACATTTAATTACATTACACTCGATACGCATGCATCCCTAAGTGTGGCTAGTGGAGGTGTCCATTTCAATGCTAAATGGCTTCCTGATTATATGAACAATCAAGGCATTAGAAGAGCTGAAATATCCCAAGTAAGGAGATCTGCCTTCTTATGTTTGCACTTGCTTGTTTCCTGTAATCCTGAATTTATTTGCTTGTGGTTGTTTTGAGAATATTATTCCTTTCACTTAGTTCCTTTGGCTTACTAGTTTATTTTGTTGTTTGCAATCTTCATGTAACAGTTTGCTCAAATCAGTCATAGGTAATCATGTATCGTAAGTGATATAACTTTGATCTTTAATAATGCTGAAGGTGTACTGTAAAGGCTTAAAGCATGTGGATACTAGTGATATAACTTTGATCTTTAATAATGCTGAAGGTGTACTGTAAAGGCTTAAAGCATGTGGATACTATGGTGTATATGACTGCAACAGCTGCAATAACACGTATGTCAAGTGTACATGCAATAGATACGACAACCCTCAATTTATAGAGTTCAGCCAAGCAGTAGTCCAACTTTAATCCATGTAACAACCCAAACAATCCATGCAATCTCAGTCTGCCCAATAATAATGCTATGCTGCTGGTGTATATGGCTACAACAGCTGATCACTTGAAACAACTGTCACAGGTCCAATGTTTACAGACACGTACTTTCTAGATGATCACTTATGTGTCACCCTACCCTTAAACAGTGAATGAAGTGTATTGTGATGGCTGTAGCAGCTTGATACAAACACATAGGTTTGTGAATATGCTTCAAAGAGAGAGGGTTGCTTGAGTACAATGCCCAGCTAGGAAGAAAGGTATCCCACTGGAATGATCACGTCCCCCTGATGTGTATGCAGACCTCAAATAGTGATGGAGGTAAATCGCTTGTGGTTGTAACAGCTTGATGTAGACGTGCAGATTGTTAATATGCTTCAATGGAGTGAGTTACTTGAGTATAACGCCCAGCTAGGAGGAAGGGCATTCACATAGACTGTTCACACCTCTTTGAGTGTATGCAGACCTTTAGGATCTGAACACGAACTCTTTAGCATTCATCCTTCTTCCTTACTGAAATACCTGAACCATCTTTTGTGATGCTACTGGCATATAGAGGCGCCCAGCTAGGAAGAAAGGTATCCAACTGGAATGATCACGTCCCCCTGATGTGGATGCCTTGTTTAATAAATAGCGTGCTACAAGGGAGATTATAACTTGCCAACAATGAGAGGTATATCTGTTGTAAACAATGGATCAACACCCTACGTCTCACCACTCAGTAATATGTAATAAATAACAGCCTTCTCCAAGTGTGCATGCAACAGAAATCTCAGCTCTCGAATGGTGACTTAAGCCCAGCAGTAAGGTCTTGTCCAATCCAAACCAACTCATCCAAATAAGAAGAGGATTAACC
>LPNX010958111.1:284712-326591 GCA_001517045.1 Pseudotsuga menziesii | reverse complement strand
ACACGTCTTCATTTCAATAAATATCTGCTCTAATCAGTGGATTGTGACCCTTTGTCCAGCATTCAACAAGGAATAATAACTCGTTGTTTTCTCCAAATTTGTTAACCATGTCCATTATGAAGACGCCCTTCAATGTCACATAATAAACTCCTATGCCCTAGCCACTTCCATGCTGCCCAAAATTAAGGAGATCGCTGGTGTATTTAATGGTTCCAGCTCCCAAGGAAAACCATGACCTCAGCAGATGAATACGCAGCAGTAAGAAATATGTCCCAATAAACAATTAATATATCCTTGCTCAGTCAACAATAAAACTCTATTGTATGCAGCCTGCCTTCATGAACAATAATACCACAACTTCAATAAATAACCAATAACCAAGCAGCAGCCAGAAGAGGATCGCTGCTCCAAACTAGATGAAGTGGTTCGCTGCCCTAAATGCCGGAATAAGACTAGGACAGATGTTTCACTGCCGAAATCCTGTTAGCTGAAGACTCTGTCTCCAACCCCAACTGCTGTGTTGCACGCTGTGCTGCTATCCAAGAGCTCCCAAAATAATCATAATCAAAAGTGTCGTCTCCTCTCGCTTTATCCTCTATTTATAAAGTTCAACTGCGCAAAACCTAATCTTTGACCTAATTAGGTCACTTTAACTTCTAATTTGCAGTTGACTTGCATGCATGCGCATGGAGACTTAATTGGGTGCATGCATCATTAAATAATGCTTAGATGTCATGTATGTCACTTTTAGGGTTTGCATGCATCTCATTTTTAGGGTTTGCTGGCATCTCACTTTTAGGATTTGCATGCATGTCACTTCTGAGCTTTGCATGCATGTCATTTTTAGGGTTTGCATGCATGTCACTTTTGGGAACATTACACCCTCAAAGATGTTCCATGTGTTACTCATGCAAACATAGATATGGATAATGAAGGTGTGGAATTCAATGCCTTTCTAACACTATGTGGTTTTTTGAGATTTATGTGAGTAGGCCACTAGTTAAAACAACTTTCAACTTTGAAACATGGGCAAACATTTAATTGCATTACACTCGATACGCATGTATCCCTAAGTGTGGCTAGTGGAGGTGTCCATTTCAATGCTAAATGGCTTCCTGATTATATGAACAATCAAGGCATTAGAAGAGCAAAGCACATGTTACCATTAGGGAGTTTTGAGGTCTAAAATGGGCCTCATAAGGGAAATAATAAATAAGAGTTCTAATAATAAAATAAGAGTTCTAATTTTTGGAGGGAAAAAAGAAAAAAATACTTTTTAATTGTATTTTTGACATATCTCCTTATCGGTTCACCCTAATTTCGGGTTTGGGGACTCGTTGGATCCATAATTTAATATTAAAATGCATTTTTTATTGAAGTTTTTATTTTTGGGTCTCGTGGGCACCCCAGAAGTATGCAGTGTGGGTATGGGTTGGATGCGAAATTAAATTCTACATCCAACGAGTCACCAAGCTTGAAATTTCGGTGAACCCACAAGTAGATATGTCAAAATTATGATAAGAAAAAGTAGTTTTTTTTAATTTTTCCCTCCATTTGTTTTACAAATTTTACCCTTATGGTTGAAATCATCATCTTGAATCCTATTGGTTCTTATAAAGTGAATATTAATGGTACAATTTTTGTTTTGAGGCCCATTTTTAACCTAAAAACTTCGCTAATGAACAATTTTGATACTTTTTAGTTTTATGATTCTTGTATTTTGACATTTTTTTAAATCCCTGAGCACACAAACATATCCAAGTCTAACAGTTGTGATATAATGTGATATCCAAATCTTGGCAATTGTTATATGTCCTTCCTTACTGCAACTTCATGGACATCCATGCCTAGATTTAGTTGATTTTGGATTTCAACATATCAACTATATGGTCAGAGTGAACATCGACAAATTCATGCACATGAAGAGAAAGTAGTTGCGACACATGGGTAATCCTACAACTTTTGAACCTAACAAGTTTGACAACATTGAATGATGAATACAATAGTAATCCAAAGGTTAATTGTCAAGTCTCTTTTCTCTAGTTTAATAGTTATTCCCTTTCTCTTTTCTTTAATAGACGTTGCCCTGGTGAAAGAGTTTCATCTCCCCTTATTGTAGTTGTGATCAGTGTGGCACATTTTAAAATAAATGCATAAAAGTCCATTGATCACTATGCAACAATCATAAAGTAACAAAACCCTAGGGTAAGTTGTGCAAGTAAAAATATGTCTGTAAGTAAAGTATCCAATAGCAAAATCCGTCACCTTCATTGTTGCAACTTAAATATTACTTAATAGTGTTCCTTCACATAAAAGTAGCTTTGCCACATATGCTTCCATATTAATCTTTCACAAAAATCATTGAAACCTATAGAGCGTTGTGAAAGAGTCATTAGTCTCCAAGTCTCTAATATTTACAACTGCTGAAAGATTGAAAATAGTCGATCTCCTACCATGGTGTTAATGAAATTTACCTTAGAATAACAATCATCAAACACGATATTACTCTAGTTACTTTTAACATAACAATGACTTAACCTAATAATGTTCAAATTGAAACTATATTAACAACCATTGGTCATTTGGTTGTCTATTTTTACATTTTTATAATTTAACATAGGATTAAGAATCATCAATCTCCTAGGACTTCATTAATGGAAATTACCTCTGGATAAAATTCATCAAACAGATTATTACATTCTTTAATTTTAACATATGATTAATTTCACCTAATACCATTTGAAATTTAAAATAAAGTAGCAAACACATACTATCTAGCAAAATATTACCACATGTACAAGCCATTTATCAGCTCTCATTGTATAGCTGAAATCTACCTTCCAAGAAAGCAACAATAAATTATCCTCAACTTTCACTCAAAGTTTCCTTGCCTTACTCTATAAATTTCTTACAAATGTTTTACTCTAACATCATTGACCGTATAAAATGTTTCAAAAGGTATTCTTGACCTTATTAAGATATTTATTAGTCCTCGTTACACTCATCCTTACTTAACTATTTAGAATTAATCAAAGCTAATAAATTATCAATGGCCTAGCATGCCACTCACAAAATTCAGCTCTATATAACAATCATTTTCATCATCTGTCAAAATGGGGTCAAAATTTTGTATTTAATAAATTATATAAAAAAAAATGTTAATTATAATTTGATTTTTTATCATCTTAAAATTTTCAAATTGTTAAAAATTAAATAAATCTAATATTTAATAGTAAAAATATTTTAATTAATAATTAATTAATATATTCTTATCTATAGAAGGAATAGTGATTAACATAGCAAGATTCCAGCATAAAATCTCCCTATACATCTTAGGCTATGGCAAACAAAGATAAGAAAAATATGCATATGTTTTGTGTCATGTTTATCACTACACTTGGGAGGGAACTGGTTTCAAGGTAGAAGTTTCTCTAGAAAAGTGACATACTTCATATTTGTAGGTGGTTAATGCAATTGAAGGAATAGTGAATAGTTTTTTCAAAGTAAACAAGAAGCAAAAGTATATTGCATTGTTCTTTATCCTCTTCTAAATGAATATTTATCCTTTTAAAATTATTATGTGAAACTTCTATAAAATTTTATCCTATATTTTTTACATGGCATTCACTTTAAATATCAAGCCAGAGAGAATTTTAAAGTTCAAAATCTTTCACTTAAGATTCATGATAGTAAATGACTGAAAACCTTCAAAATTTCTAATTTTCATCTTTTTCAATGTCTCAAAATGATCCTTTTTAGAAATCATAAAAGTTCAATATAGTGTAATCATACCCTCCTCCACATGTATCTATAAGTCAACCAACGAAGGTAAAAACATGATCAAGAAAAAACATAATCGCAGCCTTGGGCAATCCTCTCTAGCTTAGGGCTCCAACCTTAATTTCTAGCACTAGAAGTAGAATCTCTGCCAATTGTTGGAAGCTAAACAATCAAATTCTCCATGCAAACATGTTACATGTATTGGCTTGTCAAGTCCTAATTACGTTGTTTTGTGATGACAATTTTGAGACTAACTAAACCTTCACCATTGTTAACAGCTGAAAGAGCCTTTGTTCTTCCAAGCTATGAAAACATTTTTTCATTGTATAGTAAAAAATCTACCTTCATAGAAAACAAGGTTATGTTGCCTAATTACATTAATGCAATGTATTTGAATTGTTGTCATCAAGAATGATAGGAGTCATGGAATTCACCAATGCGTTTATTTTTATTTTTCTAACATCATAATTGGATGTTTTCTATTTTTGAACTAGAAAATATGGAATTTGTAGGGAAATATGCAGTTTGCTAGTAGAATGATCGTATACCCTCCTTAAAAGCTTGACGAATTTAAAATTAAGTCTATGAATGGTCCATGTTGTGTTTTGCAAGCATGCACGGTCATAATCACACCTCTTCTATAGGAATAGCTTGAAAACATTGAACTCTACAAACTTGTGGATTGGGAGGAGAGAACTTGCAAATGTTTACTAGCTCTAGCTTGAAGACGGGTAGTGCCCCACCACTGTAAAAGCCCCTTAGGAAAGTGAATATCCCCACAGTTATGTACCTTAGGCACATCTACTTCACGATATACAAGGTAGGATTATGTACCTTCTAAAGGAGTGTCTTACATTTAAAAGAATTACTATTAAGGATATAAAATTTGGTAATGGTAGTGAAAGCCACAAGAAGAAGAAGTAAATATTATAGCAAACATAGCTTAACAAACCATAATCAAGAAAAGAATTGCAGAAACATTATGATAAGGGTTTCTAGCCTAAAATGGCTTTACTGTTCTGAATTTCATACCTAGAAACCCTAATTCACTTCCAAGTTGGAATGTTGGAAAGTGTTTCTCCTCTAGCACAAGGATCAATGCTACACATAGTGAACATGATAGCTATGAAAGTAATGAACACAATAACTAGATAGCAATGAAAACGCAATGAACTGGACACAAACTCCAAGCTTGCGCAATTGTAAAACATTCCAATGCTTTCGACACTATCAAATATGACACTCTTTTACATGTATGCAAACTATTCTCCATTAAATGTACACTTAACATTTGTATCTTACAATAGTTATTATTCAGATTTCATCTTGCATCAATTATGATCCAAATCCTACAAAATAGATCCCATCTTACAACATTTATGATCCAGATCTAACAAATCGCACTTAGATATGGAGATCATGTAGTTAAACAATCCACGTTCCCAAAATGTATTAATATGATTGAAAAAATAATAATATTATCATTTTTTATAAACTAGTCGAGGCTCTATTATTATTATAAAAGACGTATACATACATTAAAAGACAAGTACTCTTATCACAATTATCAAAAACTCAAAATTAACATACTTAAGGAACCTAGATTTAATCTTCTACATTTTCTTCGGGAGTACGAGTTTCAAGAACCTGATTTTCCTATTTGCTTGGATGTTCTTCAACAGAGTGGGCTTTGTCGAGAAATTTCATGGATGTGATAGCTTTGGATATGATATTCTACTTCTTGTCTAGTATTATGTTGAACTTGAGTTTTACTGTTATGGTTTATTAATTTTTCTATCGTCATGACCAGTTCATTCATTTCTTCCCGAATATCCAAAATGGATTTACTCATAAGAGTTTTTATTTGCCACTACAGTGCTATACTCTTGAGATATTGGGTATCCAAGGCTTTGGGGTTCCCAAGATCTTGAATACATCCCTCCATGTTTTCCTCAACTTCCCTTTCTAGAGTGCAATCACGTTCTATTTAAATCTCTCATCCTAATTTGCAATTTTCTGTTGACGACAAGTTGGGGTGAGATGGAAATACATAGCTCGATGGTCCTAAATTTCTCTCACCCCAGATGATTATGGCTAACTGGACCTTTGCACTTATGAGGGTTTTGGGGTAATGGCTTTCTAGTCATGGTGAAAGGTGAATGGATGCTAACATTAAGGGAGGGTTCAAAGGTCAAAGGGCGACCGATGGATGAAGTTGAGAGGATTGAAACTTAAAGGGCCGGAGAGCGAGGGAATTAAGAGGTTAGAGACCTTGAAATTGAGAAAAGAGGTGGAAACAATACATCTCACCAGAGATGGAGCGAAATGAAAGGTTATAGGAGTGTCCTTGCCTATGCAAAGCTTTAACAAAGAGGAGGGACAAGCAAATGGAACAAAAGGGATTAAGCCATTGAAGTTTATCTTGGCAATTAGAAGTCCCTCTATGTACATTGTTGCAGCCATCGTTTCCATAAGCTCATATCTCAAACATCCGGTAGCTGTTGAATTGCCCCAATCATTCTCATTATGACGGATTCCAAAATTTGAATGGTCGTCTTCAGAATGATGAACATGTCATGTCCTTGTACCTACCCCTAGACTAAATCCAAGAATGAAGATGGGCTTCCTGAAACTGAATTGGGCAATCGAAGCATAATTACCTCCATTAATTTCTCCATATGTCCCAAATTGAACCATGATTTTCTTGATTGTCGTTTTGCAAACACGATTGTTCCCACTCTGGCATAGATTGGATATTAGGTTTATGATGCATGTGGGAGTGAGGTGGCAGCAAGTTCCTCATGCAAGTTGAATGCATTATAGACCTTATCCTCTCCTGGAGAGACGCCCCTATATCAGCCTTCTCATGTCTGAAAGCCACTCGATCTGGGGTAATAATTGTATTATCATTAATTAAATATGTACTAAAAGATCTTTTTGTAAATTTAAAAACAATCCATGTTTCCAATATGTATTAATATCATTAAATAAATAATTGTATTGCCATTAATGAATCCTATACAAGAGTTTAGAGTTTCCAACTGTGGATATGTATTTATCATTAATAAAAAATTGTATTGTCATTAATAAAATGCACGTACTACAGCCAACTTAATACATTAAAAATTATTAATACTTAAAAAATTATATGTAACATCGTTAATATAGCTGCAGTAAGACCAAGTGGCTGCCTAATATTTTCTATTCTCTTTTACTTTTTAATTTATTTTTATTTTTATGACAATTTCTCATCCCAGCAAGGGAAAATTGTCACTACATACATACATTTCCACCCATCATAAAATGAAATTATTAAATATCAAATATTAAAATGAAAACAAGATAATAAATTTAATACAAACACATTTAAAAACTTTGCATAAATATTTTTGCTCCTAATGCGAAGTCAAATGGATTTTACGATCAAATCGGTAGCTATATTATCTCCCTTGGCAACCAAGAACGACTAATAGTAATAGCTAACACATACTAACAGAAATCCAAAAACAGCTCAAAGCGAGCAATTGGAAGCCCAGACAATTCCAAATGTAATTTCCATTTACCACATTTCCATTTATGCTAAATAGAAAGTACATTTTTATCCTTGGTAGAGAAGAACAGGAATCCAAAATCAAGAGTAGATTGCACTCTACAATTAGTCAATCAGCATAAAAAGTAATGAAGATAATCAGCATTATAAGAAAATATGGCATTGTATTTTCATTTTCCTCCTTAAAAATAGCCAATCAGCATAGAATAATTGCAAATCGTTTTTTGTTAATTGTACTATAGAGCCTTCTCGGGCATTTTTCCATGTCGTCTGTTATGCCACCCTCTGCACTATGACTAAATTGTAAACTCCATGACCACAGAAAAGAAATCAACAGCTTTTCACATATCTTCATCAGAAAAGATTCTCACTTGTACTATATGGGACCTTTGGAAGATAGTGTTCCACGTCATATGCAACGGTATTTCGTCGCTATAGAATCCGTATAACTTACAGGAAAGAACAAGCATTTGCTTCCGTCTGGAAAGATTCATCTAGTGCTGCAGTACCTCTAGTAACGTTCCCCATACTTCGTAAATCAATGGTCCATGGAGATGATCATTTGTTTAATCATGTCAATA
Source organism: Pseudotsuga menziesii (assembly GCA_001517045.1). Classification (NCBI taxonomy): domain Eukaryota; kingdom Viridiplantae; phylum Streptophyta; class Pinopsida; order Pinales; family Pinaceae; genus Pseudotsuga; species Pseudotsuga menziesii. The sequence continues at coordinate 318,680 of LPNX010958111.1, read as the reverse complement.
AATTAACCGAATGACATAAATTGACATATCATAATTAATACTGGAAAATGACTCTCGTGATGAAAAGGTAATTCAATTTAAGACATAACCAAGGACAACCTTGCAGTGGCCCATATAGGAAAGCAGCTTTTCATACTCAGCAATAACCACAGGAAGGTAAGCCACTTGATTGTCTCATTAGACGAATTAAAGAATCAATTCTCTGGACATTTCACTGTCCAAATTCACAAGTATCTAGAAAAGCATGCTCAATGGAAATTTTATGTCAGTGAAAACCAGAAGAGCATTGACATTAGCCATTGTCTGCACTGTCATATGCATTTGACTTGTGTTTTGGTGTAAACGTAAAGCCTGCTGGAGCAGGGCCGAGCAACATCTCAGAAATGCGCACCTGTTGATGCACATAAAAAAAAAAATATCAGAGACAACTCTTATTTCCCCTCCCTATTTTTGTGTTGATGTTTCAAGCATACGAAGAGGAAGAATATCACTAAGACATACCCAATCAGCTGCACTATCCGAAGCCATCAATGACTCAAGATCATTCCTACCAAAATAGCTTGGAAGCCTCCAGTTGATTCGTTGTGGTACAATATCTAAAAGGCCTACTGGTATATACCTATAATAGTAGCTAAGCCACTCCAAGAAAAAATGACGAGTAGTTTCCACACCTGCAATAAGAAAATTAAGAGAATCAGTTATAATATTTGTTTCATATGGTTCTCGTCTATTTTATTGCTTTTGAAAATTAATGACTCGTTCCTGGTAGATATTCCAGAATTGCATGTCCAGATATATTTCTGTACGTTTCATTTCACATGTTTAAGATACTGTCACTATAGACAGGATCAAATCCTAAATGATTGCTATTATTTTCAGCAACAGATTTAGAACAATATCATATGCTGCCATAAAGATCAGAACTGCACAAATTTTGCAAAATCTTAGTTTGTGAAACTGTTACGAGTCATCGAAGTGTTGGAATTTTTCGTTTCTACTTTTAACAATTACATTACATTACGAAATCCGTCCCTCTAACTTTTGCAGCAATCCTTTCTTGCTACTTGCCGATTCCCTTGTTGCTGCATACTTTCCACCCCAAGTGAAACAAGAAAGAACCAACCCCCTGTGCTTTTAATGATACCGTTAACAATAATTTGAAAATCGATCACTTTCCCTTTCATAAAGAGTTGAGAGTTGGACCTTTTTTATCAGAGCCCCAATGTTGAAGCCCAAAACGTACAAAGTCTTTTAAAATATCAAATCTTTCCCCAGAGCTAATGTCCCAATGCCTTTGTTCCTTGATTTCAGTAAATATCCATGGCTGCCCAAAAGACAAATTCAACCACACATGACCAAATAATATATCAGAAACCAAACATATCAGAAATATTATATTGATAATTGGTTAGCAATGTTACATTTCCATCATGGCACTAATTTTTACCCACAGTTTTGAAAAAGAGAAGGGAAGAGAGAACCAACATTGAATGTACAACACTACAAACCCCCAGATTTTAGCAGGATAGAGATCTAATTTTCTAAAATAAAGAAATATGGCAGCTAGAAATCTTAGCCAGTGACCTAACAAACCTTGATTAAGGCTCCTCGAGCAACCATGCATGTTGAAAGATTTGACCCATTCTTCAGATGTTCGTTCCAGTCTGTGTATGCCAAAATATCTCCATTTCCCACAACCTGCAGATCATCAGGTGCTTGTCTTGCACACTGGTAGATGTAATCCCAATCTGCAAGCTTGCTGTAACGTTGTTGTCGAGTTCGCCCATGTATTGTTATAGCTGCTGCTCCCGATTTACTGATACCTGGAATCAGTGAGTGGACACAATTCTTTCCTTCAAAATAGCCTGTTCGCACCTAATGAAAGAAAATATGGACAGTTTAGTCTTATTCTGTACTAGAATGCCATAACTAGATTATAATAAGCAGAACTGTTTCTAACCCATATTTCAGGGCAGTAAATTAAATTAACTAGCTCAAAAAAGAACAGTTGGAACACAGAGAACAATGAATGGCAGGCCCCCAACATTATAGAGACCCAGTTACTGTAATTAGGTACATTTGCCAATGGTTTAGGGTATTTATTCACATTGTCAGATGTCAATAAGAAGAAATAAACTTCACCCAAGCAAGGGAGCCAAAGGTGGGGATACTTCCCAACAATCAATCAAAATAGACTAATCCATTGATAGTGATTATACCTTAACTGTCAAAGGCTTTTCCATGATTCCAGCAGCAGCTTTAATTGTGTTTTGCAGTCTTGTAGGTTTTGTAAGTAGAGAAGAACCTGCTCCTTTGTTCACCACAATGTCTATAGGGCATCCCATATTGATATCAATAAAATCAACAGTACACTCCTGTTCAATTAGCTCCACTGCATGTGCAACCATGTCTGGATATGCACCACAAATTTGTACACCAAACAAATCTTCACTGGAATGTCGTCTTAACAATGCCCATTCAGAAGCTTGTCCCTGTTGCATTAGGAGGAAATGATTCATATTAGGACTGACAACATAGCCTCCTGATCTTATTAAAGAAAAATTATACTTCATGTCCCATCCAAGATATAGAAACAAACACACTCCATATGATGCTTCCAAATACAGACTTTTATTTTTAAATCAAGCAAGTGCTTTGTAAATTAACCCTAAGAGCAAACGAAACTAAGATTGATCCAATATGCGAAGTCAGATCAAGCACATAGTTCATGCACAAGCTAAATAACTATAACCAAGGGAAGATAACTGTCCATGCTAAGGTTTTGACACCCCCTACAATGGATCATTTAGCCTTAAATCATTACCTTAAAATTTCAGATGAATATCTTTAACATTCTGGTCTGTTGCATATATCTCTGATTCCTCCAGATATTTCCAATTTTTCAGAGTTTTTCAGGTCCTAGTTTACACTTGCCGTTATTTTCCAATATTTTCCCCGATATTTCAGATAAATGTACTTCTGGACACTCGGAGATATATTCCCAAAACCATATTTGCAACATTGCAAATCATGAGTGATAGAGCATCATGTAGATGCAATGACAAGCATTCTTAAAAATGTGAAGAATAAATGGTTCTCGGGGCCTTTGCTGGTAAGAAAACTGATCAATAAGACCTAAAATTTATCTTGTTCTCATTCTGTATTATTCTGACCTCTCCAATTGTTTGGAAAGAGAAGCCCAAGTTCAAGCCCAAGTTCAATCCAAGCTATTATGTTTTATGAAAATAATAGGATTTAAAAATGAATGAAACTTTAAACTTTATAGGGTAAATATATGGTTCTTGAGGGTGATTAGAAGAATACCTTACCAAACAAAGGAAGACCGCATTTCATGACTGTCTACCTCAATTCATGCAAACAACAACCTAAACAGTATGCAAACAAATATGGCACTACACATATAAGAGAAACATGTAAAATATCAAAGTGTCTTGTTATAAAAATTCAGCAAGAGAAAATGAAAAATTAAAATTGAGGATACATATAATCATAAATGTCCTAACAAGATTCAAATTTTCAGCAAATATTTTTGGTTTTCCTTCTTGTGGTACTGTTATCACAGATATATTGTAGCTGGGCTACCATGATGCAGCATACAGATTTGTCTCTCTATTTTTCTGAGCCAGACATTCAGATGGGGTCACAACATGGATCATCATTTCCAGCACGAGCCATTCAGAGCTTTTATTCAGTCGCAGATGCAGAGCATTTCCTTGCCAGGACTGAGATCTCCTTGTCCTTTAAGATGACTTCAGTGGTGACTTATTTCATTCGAGCAGAGCAGCAGATATGGTACACAGTTTACAGATGGGCATATCAGGTAGAGACATGTATATGGCTCATAGGTAGGGGTTTTGCTCTCTGATGTATACTAACACCTTTGACTTGTTATGCTATGATGATTATGGTGAACTATGCTCATATTATATGACTAACTGGTCATTAACAGGTGTTGAGAATGATTGGAGTATCTAATGTTGAAAACTATTGCTTATGCTATGCTTTACACAATTTTTAGATCTCAGTGTTATGCTGGTTCCATGTATCGCTTGTCCCCATCCATCCAGCTCATCCATGATTGATTGTTTCCCATTACCTATGTTTGATTGAGACCTATGATATTGGAGATCTTTTTCCCCATCTTGACCCTTGTGCATGATCGACTCCATGTTTTTATGTGTCTCTGGCTATGAAGTATGCGGCTTGGTCAGGGTGGCCAAGTTCACCGAATGATTTTCCTTTAGTCCTCAAAACAAGTGCTCTAGCCAACAGTGTTTTTAGACATTAAAGCATCGGAACGCATAAAATGATATATCTAAATGATGCAAAAGGCATGCTGCAATTAGTAGTGCTTTTAAGCACTAATACCTGTATATAATTGTTATAAAGTAGTCAGTGGCCAAAGGATGAGCACTCATTCATTGTATAATGTAAGGATCATTTGTCCCCACAAGGGCAACAAGCTGAGGCAAACCTGTTGGGGCGATGGATGCTCGTTGGCAGCGGGGGCTAGGCCTTAGTCATTTTTTGGAACCCAAAAGGCTTTCCAGGGCGCCTACTTTTGTAGGCTGGCTATTATCTTGCGTTAAATGCCTTAAAGTTGAAAAGTCAATGGCCAAAGGATGAGCACTCATTCATCGTATAATGTATGGCTCATTTGCCCCTACAGGGCAACAAGGTGAGGCTAACCTGTCGGGGTTATGCCTTTGTCATTTTCTGGAAGCCCAGAAGACTTTCCAAGGCATTTGCTTTTGAAGGTTGACTAGTGTTGCAAATTGTTAAATCTTCTTAAATGGAAAACTTGTTAGAGCCTGAAGGAAACAAGCCCAAGTACTTTATCCATTTGTGAGACACTACCATCCCCTATTGCTACCTGTCATGCATATGGCATTATGGTTCTGTGTACTCGTCATCATTCAGAGAGATCACATGGTCAAAATCAACTAAAGGTCATCACCGTTTTACTTTAGCCTAGTTTTCCATCCTCACCCAGCACTAACAAATTGTTTAAACTTTGTAAGTATGGCATATACAAGAGATTTCCAGAGGATTCAATAATTACTCAAAGACATAGGTATATCTTATTAATTATTATTATTATTATTGTCACCATGATTCTAAATGACATAATTTAAGTTGGGTTTTAATATACATCTTGGAGCAGTTCTTACCATTGGACGCATGCAGGTTCAACTCAGTTCAATATCTCACCTCCAGTTTGGGTATTTTGACTACAAAAATTAACAACGCTTATATTCACTCCAGACATGCCCAGGAACAATACTGCAGTCTCAGTTTTCACCAAATGGTCACAGTTATTGAGTTCCAAAGATTATTATTATTTTTATTTGACTCTGGCCATTATTTTTATTATGAGATGATGATATTTATGGCATTTCAGTGGATTAGTGTGTATGAGTGTAAATTTTTCTCGGAGGTCTCCACTCGCTCTGAGAAGTTAGGATAATCAAACTGGCAGCAATATTCACTAAATCAATATGAACACTACGTCAAACTATTTAGAACTTGCAGCACAAGGAAACCCTTACTCAATCAGGCAATCACATGAGACACGTAATTTTACTCAATCAGGTTGTAGCCTATAAATCAGGGGGTTGTAGCCTCCTTACAGTTGCAGCTAGAAAATTGAAGTCTTTGTAACAAGGGGGGTTGTTGCCTCCTTCCAGTTATTTCTGGAAAACACAAAACAACATGGGGTCCATCATGCATAGGGGTCAAAGTGGGGAAAAGGATCTTCAATCTCACAGGTCTCAGCCTTAAGTAAAGGAATAAGATGATACAGATAAGAATGGATGTAGGGAAGTCATGTAACAAGGTGGAACCAGCATAGCAAGATAAACTAGGTTTTCTGCAAAGCATGGCATAAACAACGGCCTTCAACATAAGATTCTCCAACCATTCACAACACAAGTTAAGCATTAGAAAACAAATCATATAAGCATAGGTAATCATAATCATCATAGCATAATAAGTCAACAATGCTAATATACATCATAGAGCAAACAACCTACCAAGAAGCAATATACCTAATCTCACCATACACATGCCTCTACCTAAAGAATCAATCTGTCAACTTGTACCATCTCTGCTGCTCTGCTCAAATGGACTATGTCATCACCAAGGTCAGCTCAATGGACTAGGAAATCTCAGTCATGGCAAGGGAAAGCTCTGCATCTATTGTTGAAATAAGGATGTGAATATGGTTCATGCTACAAAATGATCCATGTTGTACCCCATTAAATGTGTCTGGCTAGGAAAATAAAGAGAAAATCCATACGTTGCATCATAGTAGCCCAACTACAATATATGTGATAACATGTACAAAAGCCTACACAAAACACTTATAAAGAAGCAACATGGAACTTGTTCTTGGCTGCCACAAAACTTCCCCTTGGTACTTGCAGCTGCCACTTGGTCTACAAAAAAGACACTTGTGGGGGCATAAAATGAAATAAATAAGAACGAAGCATGTGCCTTTTAAAGGTTGTTTGTGAGTTGTTCAGATAGTCGACAATGAACTAAAAGTGTAAACTTGAGTGATTTACAAGATGCAAACTTGAAACTTCTTCTTAGATAGATCTATTCGTGATTTTCAAAGAGTAATGGAAGATCTATGATATGCAATCTAATTATTGGAATATTATTTTATATGAAAATAGATCAATAGTAATTAAATGAAATAGTTTCTTTTAACTTTGGAGGATTGAAAGAGAAAAAGAAGTGCCAACAAGAATGTCAATGGAGTCACCAAAGAGCAACTAAGAAGGCCTTATCTGAAAGATTGACAAAGAAATGAGATTGCTCTAAGCTAGCCTCAATCCTCTCGATGACAAAGGAACCTGTAATCAAATAAACACTTGTAAAGAAGATTGTATATCTTAGTTTTCTCTCTTGGGTGTAATCTACATGCAAGGGGTTAATATAGCACAATCCAACATGGTAAAGATACTAAAAATAACCACCTATAAGCAAACTAACAATGAGATTAAGAAAAAGCATATACTTACACTAACCTCATCCAACTAGGTAATAATACCCTTTTAATGGCCTATAATAGAGAAAAGCATTACAATTGTAAAAGATACCAGTTACCTTAGAAGCACAAGACAAGTAATCATCCACATATCAAGAAGCTACTCCACATGTGGCCTCCAAAGTCTTTCTTTATGCAAAAAAGAGAAGTTACATAGCCTCAAGCATCAACCAACAAAGAAAAGAGAGGGGAGAGCTTGCTTCAATAGCAAAATAGGAAGAGGGGGGCGAATTTCATGAGGTGGAGTGAACTAGAGTCTAGAGTGTCATGTGACACCTCATGAAATTAACTAGAATGCAGTTTGACACCTTGTTAAGTTAACCAAAGCTTAAAAGCTCCTCATGTGCCACCTAGGAGACAAGGAGGGGACAAATAGGGATTGATTGAGACCAAATCTAATAAGAAATGACACCTCACTCAAGGATGGCGAATTAGGGTATTCTTTTCTACCAACCTCCGAAAATTACTCAATTTGTCTTATCTCCATGGGGTGTGCAAGGCTAAATGAGGGCGTCTAAAGGGGTTGGTGTATTATACTAAGGTGTTTTGACACCCCTTCTAATTATTTTAATACAATTTTAGAGCATTAACCTCCCCCCCCCCCCCAAGAAACAAATACTAACCAAAAAATACAAAATCATGGGGATGGACTTATTAATGCATGACAAAAGACCAAGAACTGAGTCACCAACCTATGGCAAATGCATAATTATGCTCATGGATTTGGAGGCATAATTGAGTGAAAAAACTTTGACAATATAGATCACTGGTATCTATATTTATCTCAGTAAAAAATCACTATACAACACCTTTTACTATAACTATCATAGTTGGGCTAGACCATTTACACATAATGTCATGTCATTTTACAATTATCATCTTTTGACCATGAGCAAAAGAGATACAGTGAACCAAGAAGAGGCAAACAAAAAAGAGAGTGATGCTCGGCAAGGCCCTAACCCTACTATTCTTTCAAATCATCATCTTCGTCATTAGTCTTTGTGATCATCGTGATGCAAATTGGGTGGTAACATGGTCCACATGCACCAGTCATCAAGGGCATTGAGGCTTAGACTAATTTTTGTTATGCAACCAAGTCTTAGAAATAACAAAAATAGACCAAAAGAGAGCAATCCACGCCTTAATAATGAATAACAAAGATGAATAACAATCCTCTTCGAGAAAGGAACCTCCTTACACAATGTATTGTGTACCGAAGACAAGACAATATACAATGATTACTCAAATGAAAATATCTTCTTCCTATATATAGGAGACAAAGGTGTACAATAACAACTAATAGACCCAAGCCTACATCAATAATATGTAATACACCACCATATAGGGGGAAATGTGCCCAACATTTAGAACTTAACATGCCCCTCCCCTTCAGACAAGCGTTGTCCTCAATGCTTGGGTAGTTGTGGATGCATCTATATGAAGGCATCATCTTCCCATGTTGAATTTGCAGCCGGTAAGTTCTTCCACTTGATGAGGTACTCAATAATGGCTTGATTTCGTAGTTGTTTGGTCCTTGTTCAATGATTTGTTCAAGTTCCCATATGATTTTTCCTTCTTCAAAACTCCTTTGAGTGTGATGTTGATCTACCTGTTGTTTCATCCTGTTTTTGGACATCTTCAATATTTGGAGACTGCTTGCTGGTGTTCTATGCAATCTACCACTACTTGAACTATAGAGTTTCATTCTTCAACCTTGATTGGAAGATTGTTTTATGGCCAACTTGGACTGAGATAAATTTAAAATTTGATCTCCTCTGGGTCTGCAACTTCATGTTGTGGTGGCTTGATGTATCCTCTTTCTGATGCCGCAGGTTTGACCTAATTTGGATGCTCTAGTAAAACTATATTGCAATTCTCCTAACACTTCTTATTTTTGGCCTATCCAGAAGAGCGAACTTGTATACCATGCCAAGTGTCCAATATTTTGAATCTAACTCTAAAAACTCTACCACATCCACAGTGGTCAATGTTATTTTTGATGCAACAAGTCTCACTCAATTTAAATATCGGATGCTCTTAATATAACAATTTTACCTAGAACACTTCTTTTCAAACCCTGATTGGAAGACTGTTTTAGGGCAGACTTGAAACTAATATAAAATTGAAATTTCAACTCCTCCAGGTATGAAACGTTGGCCTGTTGTATCCTGATGTGTCCACTTTCTGACGCTGCAAGTCTGACCTAATTTGGATGTGCCAATAAAAATTTATTGTAAATCTCCCAAAACTTCTTATTTTTGTCCTATCCAAAAGAGATAACTTGTATGGTATGCCACATGTCCAATATTTTGCTTCTGTAGATAAAAATCCTACCACAAATACCTTGGCATGTCTTCTCTCGAATGCAGGTCTCACTCAATTTGGATCTCGGATTCCTCAGATATGACCTTTTTCCCCAGAACACATGTTTCAAACCTTGATTGGAAGACTGTTTTAGGGTTGACTTGTAATTGAGATAAAATTTGAATTTCAACTTCACTTGGTTTGAAACTTCGGCCTACGGTACCCTGATGTGTCATCTTTCCAATGTCGCAGGTTTGACCTAATTTGGATTCTCAACAAGAAAGTTATTGCAAATGTACCAAAACTTGTTATTTTCTGCCCTTTCAGGAGAGTGAACTTGTACGGTATGCCACATGTCCAATATTTTGTTTCCACAGCTGAAAAATCTAGCACAGATACCCTGGTCCATCTTCTTTCGGATTCAATTGGTCTCATTCAATTTGGATCTCGGTTGACTCAGATATGACTTTTTTTCCCTCGAAAACATGTTTTAGACTAGGTTTTGGACTAGTCAAAAACCTTAGATTCCTCTGCAGTTATCTCTGAAACTATAATGGATCAAGATATAAATTTCGGACTAGAGATAGTTAGTTATGTTTTGGAAGTGGGTTTTAAACCTAGATCTCTGAATCCTTGTGGAAAAAAAGCTGTAGCGAAAATTCCAAGATGACTCGTTTTGCAAAAGCCAGTCCCAAGGAAAGAGCTTTGATACCAAATGTTATGCAACCAAGTCTCAAAAATAGCATAAAAATAGCAGAAATATACCAAAAAAGAGTAATCCACGCTTTAATAATGAATAACAGAGATGACTATCAATCCTCTTCGAGGGAGGAACCTCCTTACACAATGTACTTTGTATCCAAGACAAGACAATATACAATGATTACTCAAATAAAAATATCTCATTCCTATATATAGGAGACAAAGGTGTACAATAACTAATAGGCACAAGCCTACATCAATAATATGTAATACACCACCATATATGGGGTAAAGTGCCACACTATAGGGGGAACTGTGCCCAACATTTAAGACTTAACAATTTTCCGCATTCCACTAATAGGGCACATTACTTGATTTGCTTATAGTTTTGTGCATATGGATCAACCACTGATTATTATATTATTTGTTGAATTTGTCTAGACTCTCTCATGTAGGATAGAAATATAGTAGTTGTCTATGCATTCCTAGATTACATCTCTAGGGTTCTAATATGAATATTATTCTTTTATTCATGGAAATTTTGAGCCTAGAACTCTATTTAAGCAAGGCTTCTTAATTTGTAATGGTTTCTGATTGTTAGGGAAACTCTTAGATACTGTTTTGTGCTATTTAAGATCATTTTGGAGAAATTACTTGTTGATTTTGATACCGTAAATTAGTTTATGGTTTGTATTGTTGGAGTTCAACTTGTGGAGTAGCCATCTAAATTGGTAAATTGAAAGGTAGAATTGTTAAATAACCAAATTGTTTCTTCTTATTGTTCATCTAAGCCGAATGCAAGTATTTTTCTAGCATTGATTTGTAGAAATAATGTTGGACTGTGTTGATAAAACCCCATAAAAGTAGATCCATGTGTAGAGAATGTTTTCCTATACCACCTGTTTAATCCAGAATTAATTTTCAGACAAGAAATTGGATAGTAGATCATATCATATATAAGATTGCATATCCCTTTCTTCTTGAAAGACAACCTATTTTTAATTTGTTCTTTTATGACAGCATGTACCCAATGCTTCTAAGACACTTGCCCATCCTTCAACCAGAAGAAAAATTAAATAAAAACATTTCCTTTTTTGTTTTGATTCCAGATCTGAAATTTATCAAAGTTAAATCAGAATTACAGATCTGCAATTCTGCTGATGTTATTTACACTGGTTAATCAATCCCAGCCAAAAACTTTATATAATTAAATCTGAAAGTTAGATCACTTATTGTATGAGATAAAACCAGATTTGATTCCAGCCCTGGTACTCTTTAAAATATGTTTATGGGCCTGCTACAAGGGCCATTTATATCTGAAATTTAACCTAAAATATGTTTATGGGTCTGCTACAAGAGCCATTTAAATCTGAAATCAACCAAGAATTTGACCTCTCTAAATTCCAGTGTTCCACGGGGACACGTCTCGTAGGGTTGGGGATGTGTTTCCCACGTTTGCTGCGTCCTGGAAACTTTGGGACTCCTGGCGAAACGTTTCCCCCTCCTCCATGCCTCTGAGATTTTTTATATTTATGTTTTCACATTATTTTCACTTTTTACAATCCCTACTTGTACTACTTCCAAAAATAACAATATATTTAGTATTTACATTGCACAATCATAAATATACATCAAATGAATTGTTATTTTTCATATTTTATTTTACTTTTATAATTTTAAAGACGTCCCCTCATCCCCCCTGAATTTCCCTAAAATTTGGTGGTGGTCTCCATGCGTCCCGAAAGTGTGTTTCCCTGCTCCCCGCCCCCCTGTCCCGGAAACTTGGGGTAACATTGCTAAAATCAGAGTTAAATCAGCTATTATGACACACATAAATCTGTAAGTACAGCAGTTGTATAAAGTTTTTAAAATCTGGAAAAGTGTGATATATCTCCCAAACATTGTTGATTGTTGATCAGAGAGTGAAATTATCACCCAAGGGAAGCCTCCCTTGTGCTGAATTAATTCCCAGCCTAAAGTGTAGAAAAGGGATAGGTGAGGTGACAGTGGTCTCCCTTTTAGTTACCTTGTCTATCAGAGAGTGAGTCAGGGCTTTGTAACCAAGGGTGTGAGATGAAGTTGTAACGAGGAACGCTAAGAAAGATTTGCACTAAAATAGGCTTGGTACTAAAAACAGATCTAATGTTCATCAACGTACAACATCATAGGACTCCAACTTCAAAGAAAAACATCATCACTGTAAGAGGTGTATAGCATTTCAAAGGACCACATCCATCCTAGCAATTCACCCTTATTGAACATTCTACTATATAGATCTGAATGGGTTGTGGTTCAAATCCCAAGGATAAGCCCAAATTCAATGCATGACACAAGCAAACCCAATGTTAACAAATACTATCAGTGCATACAAGGAATCTGGAATGTAAAGTTAGAACAAGCTAAACAGCCAACCTGTAAAAGATTAGCGCACATGGCCATTTCACCACAAGTGATATCTGCACCCAAAAGTTTGCACAATCTTCGAAAAGGAAGATTGCCTACAGTTGTAAGAGGTGCAAGATACATCTTCCCTCTGAAATCTATAAGCTTCTTTTCTCGCAAATTCAGTTTGGCATCTTTATCAACTTCAGATATATGTATCTCATCCTTCACCAAAAAAGGTTCAGATTCAGATTTGAGCTCTTCCTCAATAAAATTTGTTTTATGCTGACAGTCAGCTCCTGAAGAAAAGATTACATTTACAGAGTTGTTAATTTATAATCAGTAAACATAAGACAAGTTGCGACTAACTCTGTCTGCATCAAGGACATAAGGCAACAAACTTGAGAAATTTTTAAAGGCCGTGGAAAATGAAATTGCATACCATTAGTTATTGGAACAGCACAAATATCATTGATAACATTATTGTCATCTGCTATCCTTGACTTTTTTGGCGGCGGAATACCAATGTTTAGTTCAGTGTCCTCATCTTCAACAGAGAAAACCAGACTGTTATTCTCATTAGATAAAGCACAAGATTCTGTATCCATTCTATCTACCTTCGTCGAAACCTGTGAGTCATCTTTAGTCCCCTGATTATGAGCACCATGCTGTTGTTCAGCCATTTTTACCAACTTCGGTTTTCCTTTTCCCTGTAGTTCAGGCAAGCTATATAAAGTCAAAGATAAAATGCTAAAGAAAGAAAAATGAACCTCAAAACATGCTTGCAACCATCTCTGCACTATACCTATTATATATCTTATTATCTTTAAAACATGAAACCAACATGAAATTTAAATATAGCTTGAATCTGCTTATGCAAAGGATATAGTAGGGAATGGGAAAATAATAAACTGATGGTGTCTAATGAACTAAAGGACCAACCATACTAGAAAGCAGCTCCGAAAGGCATAATGAGGATCAAAATTAGCGAAATCATCACAGCATGCAACAGAGGGGTCTCAGCAATTGAAGCAAGAGGTTCAAGTCATTAAACCTAGAGGTTAGTCTGTTTCAACTTTCATTGAAACACAAATAGTCACATGGATGGGATGTAGTTTAAGGAAGCAGTTCTGAGCATTTAAAAAATAAAAAGACCGTCATTTCAAGTTTCATTGAAACCCATATGTCAAATGGATGGAATGTAGCTTAAGAAAGCAGTTCTGCGCATATATAGCAAAAGCACCTTCATTTTCTGGAAAGAAGGAACAAATGAAAGTATGTGAAATCTCACTATTATAGATCATATTTATCCTCTTTGTTCAACGAGGAGTCAGGACATATTCCATTTATACTCCTGTATGATTTCTAGATATTCATAATAGAAGCAAGTACCATGCTTTGATAGTGATAGCAATGCACCTGTAGGTTGGATATCCACAAGAGTGGGAGATCTGAACCCAACTTCTTCACAATTTGCCAATACATGTGCCTCAACAAAATCAAAACAGAAAGGATGACAAATGAAAATCTGAAAACCATATTTTTGGATCTCTTCACTTTATTTTAAGGTTTTTGACTCTTTTCAACATCTGATCCATCTCATTTTTTATTTTTTTCTGTGATTGAAGCTATAGGCCTATCACTGGAAATGCCCCAAGGACTCTCTCGCTAAATAACATCATAAAATAAGGAAATAAGGGGCAAAAGTCTGCAATGTATCTCTACTCGATCAACAATGAGTGTGATTATTAAGTAATGTTTCTGGTGATACATTAGCCAGGCTGGGAGACATGTTTGACTTGTTTGCTGCAAAATGGGTCAGGGGAGGAAGGGTGATGTGATATACATTCCTGTTACGGACCTGCAGATGTACAGAGAAGTATTTGAAAGGTCATGTCAGTACATTATAGTTAATTAATATGTTATTTATTACTATATAATATATATTTATTAATATTATATTATATTATTTTTACATAATATACCATACATATATTACAAGCTAAGTCACAAGGTTCGCCGATTTTGAACCTTGAGGTTCGAAATTCGGCGAACCTCAAAAAAAAATTGGAATTCGTTGAGGTTCGGCATTGAATTCACTAGTTATACGTCAATTTTGGCTTCGCCGGGTATACACCAGTATAAGGGTTTCGAATTTGCCATTTTCGGTTGTGAGGTTCGCATGTAATTCACCGGGTCTGCCCTCGAGTCTATTCCCTCACATCCGGTCTCCTCCCTTGCGCAAGGTCTCTGCTTCCGGAAGGTTCGTCTTTCTATCTACTTCGGGCCTCTTTCCTTTTAGCAATAATGAGAGAAGAGACTGAGGGCCGGGGTATCATTTCCACACATTTGCAGTTGAGCCGATGCCAATGCTTCCGGAAATAGCGACAATGACCATAGCTATCTGACACATTCGACAGGCTGTAACTTCTGAACCGTTTCACGTGTTAGGTTAAAATATTAGAATCATTGAAATTTGCATAGGTTATAACTTAGACATGGTAAATATTTTAAATATATATGTATGCAAATTGAACGTGTTTATAATGTATATTAAATTAGATTAATATGATTATAACTTATATGTGGTAAATATTTTTAATACATACGTATGTGAATTTAATATGTTTATAATGTTTATATATATATATATATTGGAAAATGTATATAGACAAACCTATGTCGAACTCCATCCGAACCTCATCGGAAAATTCGAACCTGAATCGAACCTCAAGGTTGCCGAACCCGAACACGAACCCGAACCTTGTGACATAGATTACAAGTTGTCCCCATTAAAAATGTTTTGACCTCAAAGCATCCTTCGCAATGTACATAATTTCAACATCAGCAAAAAATTGGCAAGGGTCCTAAATACAACTTCTTGGCAACATTGGCAAAAAAATCGGCAAACTGTAGAAAACATTAAAAAATACAAAATATATTTTTTTTTTCAAAATTTTGAACATATAATACAACAACAACAAATAAACACGTTGGCACATAAATATGGAGAAATCACTACTAATATATAGATGTAGTGGATGCCAAATAAGAAAATGATACATCAAAGATTCAAAGATTAAAAAATTTGAAAGTTTCAACACCGGTTGGCAAATGAGATTGAATCCTTGCTCCACTAAAAAATCCTTGATAGTGATGACAATGGTTGTCTAGTTACCTCTACAATTAGTGATGATACCACAAACCCTCTCCCTTCCTTCTCCAAAAGCCCTGAGACAAAATGACAATGTTTTTAATCTCAGAACCGCACTTTGAACCGGCCGAGGGTCAACTCGGCTCGGAATCGGAACTGGCAATGACTCAGAGCAGTTTGATTTCAATGACTCGGAGTCTCTAACTATTAAACATTTAAAAATATATTAAATTTTACAATTTTAATGAAAAAAATGTATATTAAAGATTTCAAGATATGATAACAAACCATTAAAGACATAAAATGCAAAGTCTACTCAAGTACATACCATGTAAGCATGAATATATCAAAATGGCACCAAATGCAATACATATCTGAATCAAAATTGAAAATACATAACCATCAAAATCAATGCCTATATTGGTGTAATGTTCCCAAAAGTGACATGCATGCAAACCCTAAAAGTGACATGCATGACATCTAAGCATTATTTAATGATGCATGCACCCAATTAAGTCTCCATGCGCATGCATGCAAGTCAACTACAAATTAGAAGTTAAAGTGACCTAATTAGGTCAAAAGTTAGGGTTTTCGAAGTTGAAAGTTATAAAAGAAAGATAAAGTGAAAGGAGACTTTACTTTTGGATTATTATTATTTTGGAGCTCTTGAGAAGTAGCACAGCGTGCGGCCACAGCAATTGGGGTTGGGGACGGCGTCTTTAGCTAACGAGATTTCAGCAGTGAGACATCTACCCTAGTCTCCTTCAGGATAAACCATCCAGGTTTGTCACCGTATCTATTGCATTCATCATTATTCAGTATTCCAGTATAAGTCCGAAAGTTATTGCAGATTCATCCGTACAGTTGGGGGCATTTAGCTAGGAAAACCCTAGTCATTCACCAAGACTCTGGATCACTATATTTCTTCCGCATGCGGCCTGCATCCTCACTGATAGGATCACTCTACTGCATTGTGTAATTATCAGCTATCAGATTGTCCATTTGAGGCAACTAGCAGCAGATTATAGGGTTGTGGGGGCGTGAGCAGCAGACTAGGAGATCAATTCGCTAGGGCATGTGGGAGGTCAAAACCCTTGCATGCTCCGACCATCCTCTCCGACACTGGCATACCTTCCTTCCGACTTATTTCCAGCTGAAACAGACCATCCCTTCAGCAAAAACGCCGCACTTGTTTGATTCAGCGATTCGGGGATATTGCAGCAAAAACAAGGCTTTTTCTTCACCAGCTCAGCTCATCTTGCATGTGTATTCTCTCTGGAGCACATTCAGTCGGCTTATCAGTGGTAAGTGTTCATTCTATCCTGCAAACCCTAACCCTAATTTCAGCTATAAAATAGGAAAATTTTGCATGGCAGTTTGCATGCCCAGCTATTTCAGTAAAATTGCATAGAAATAGAAAATATCAGGATTTGGGATATTACAATTGGGATCCTATTCATCAATAGCACCCTGTTCCCCCCTCCTCTAGGATCTAGCCCTTTCCTATACCTTGAATCTTGAAGTTGATCCTCCAAGGACATTAGTCAACACCTTACAATTTTGATGAAACCTCTTAATCCAGGTGTTAAAATGATGTAGAAAAAGCTTCCTATGCTTTAATAAGTGATTTTGTTTGACTAAAGGGTACATTTTTATAAAGGTTATGACAAAGGAGTTCAATCAACTTCAACAATCAAGCATCAACACCACCACCATCTAGGTACATAGAGAGTTTGATGTGCTTGATTAAATTCCAACCTTACCCTCATACATGATACAATCCAATGGAAACATTGCAATCCTAAAATCCTGAAATAATAAGTCTGTCAAATTTTGAATGGGACCCAAAATCCTACCTTTTGCATATTAATTATGATGAGATTGAAACAACTCTCAAGCATCTTGAAACAATTAATGGTAATGTTAAAAATTTAAGTAAAATGATAGAAAATGAAAGATAAGGAGAATGTCACTTTTACTTCAGGAATTTAACATTGCCATTTAATATTGTTAACTTCAATGTCACTTGTACAAAACTGGTCAATTTTTTTTAAACCGGAGCTTTTAAACTATGAAAAAACCAACCTAGCAATTTTTTGGGTCATGACACAATTTTTTATGAAAAATCATTGATTTTTTCTAAACATTGAGGTCCAATTTTTACAAAAAATCGCAATTTTTTCAATTGAAAAAATTCAAAAAAATCACAATATTCGGCGATTTTATCTTCATTGTTCCTTAGTTATCTGGGTTATAAAGGGAACAAAATGAAGGCAGAAATATAAATGGAAACATAGAAATATTGCAAATAGCATAGTAATACAGAAAAATTAAAAAAAAAAAACCTACTATTAATAAAATGAAAATGGAAAAAAATTGGGAGATGCAAATCCAGACAAACTAGCTAGAATGGCAGTAGCTTATCTATTATCCACAAAGAGAGCTTTTCATTGAAGAAAGATGTGTCGCCTATGCACAATTGCAAAAGGACATTACAAGAGGGCCTATTGTGCCACACTTTGTGGGGCACCCCTTTTTCCAAGGATGATGCTTGCCAAAAAAACATCATGAGAGCTATATTTGTTGCTCTTAAGCCTCCTCTATGAGGGAACACATGATGTGTGATGATCAAAAATATTGCTAGTATTGTGATGTTATGCCAATGCCAAGTCACGATGATGTAATGAGGTACTAGATATTTATATGTTTAAGTTAATGCATTAATCGTCTGATGAGTATAGCTAGAAGTGTCACACTTTCAAGTTGACGAGGGTAGTAGATCTTTGTTTTACCTGTGTACCATTGAACTTTCATAATTTTTAGGTGTCTTGCAACGACATGTACCCCCTTCTTTAGGTCCATATTTTGGCCATCCACCTGTTTCCGCCTTTCACACACCTGCGGGGGCGTGGCATAAATCTTCAAGCCACTCAGTGTGTCCTTGGGGGCAAGTCTCGAGTTAAGCCTATCACCTTCTTCTTGACTCCTTCATTTAGCTCAACTCCTAACGAAGCCAAGGGAGGTAGACCCTATTTAGTTGCTATGGTTGTTAAGGCTTAGTGTAATGGTGAAGATTGAATTATTTAGGAGTTTGATGAAAGTAAATATCAACACAATATATTGCAAGAGGATTTAAACACAACAACATAAAGATCCATGCATGATATATAAAGCACATAAAAACAGATGATTATATAATGCAAAGAACCAGTGCCAAAATGGAGTCCACCGATAAAAAGTGTTGTTGTATTGTTTAAAAAAGGAAGGTGTTGCAAGTGCTCTTGGTCAGTTTTAAATTAATGTGGAGATGAGTTGATTAATTTATGGGGAGAAGGGAACTCCAAATATACCCGAAGGTAGGAGTATGTCCAAAACCGATATCCGATGTGGCTCCCCGCAAGGAAATTGTGGGTTGGTTGGAGTCTCGGGGACGTGTTCAACACTACACCAACAAGGGTGTGGCCTAAGGGTGTCTCGAGGTCACTACCCAGTTGTTCCCGCTTCCTTTGTGGATTTTGCCACCGCAACGGATTAAATCAAGGCATTGGATTTTCACTTGAGAGGTTAATTGAAAAATGAGAACTAATTAAAGCTAGTCACCCGCGTTGCTTTTGATGTAACCAACTGTTCGATCGAACCGCAGCGGTGCAGAGCATACACAACAGAGTCTAGAAGATTTTAAGGATTTTAAGAATAGTTTTGTTTGTTAAAAGAAGAAAAAGTAACCTCCAAGAATCTCTTTCGGTTCAAGTGAACCTCAATCAGGAAAGCGAGGAGGGGTAGATTTTATTATGTTTAAAGTGAAATTAAATTTAAAATGCAAAAAAGACAAAGCAGGTTGTCTAATTAGTCCTACCACGCATCTCTTTCCCCTTTCGGGTCGCTCAAGAAGTCGTAGGGTAAGCTGTAGTATTACTTTGAATATGGAATGATATGATAAGATTTGAAATATTAAACAAAGTATACTATCCTACAGATGAATAAGACAAACTAAACTAAAGCAAAAAGAAAAGAAAAAGGAAAAGTGAAAAAGGGAAAGCGAGCAAAATCTTCGGTGACAGGTTTTGGGTCTCAGGTTACAGGTTCACTGTACAGAGCTTCAGGATCACAGGGTTCACCAGTTCTTGGTACACTAGCTTCTACTTCACAAGTTACAAGGGTTTCTACCTCTTGTAGTTCATCAGATGAGGACAGACCAGTGTGGGAGCAGTCTTCAGGGAAGAAGATAGCCTAAGTGGCTTCAGGACACCTTGAAGGAAGCCAAGGAGTTTGGGACACCCAGGGAACCAGTGAGGGCTATTCAGATGCCAGACAGATTGGGCATGGCATTAGTGGCTAGTCTCCGTGTTTCAAAGCCTTCTACTTTTGAAGAGGCCTCCCAGCATCATGTTTGGAGAGATGCCATGATGGATGAGTATCAATCCATCATAAAGAACGATGTTTGGGAGATAGTTCTAAGACCTGAGGGGAAGTCAGTGGTGACTTCTCGTTGGCTTTACAAGCTAAAACATGTTGCAGATGGTAGCGTGGAGAAGTACAAGGCTCGGTTTGTGGCACAAGGTTTCTCACAGGTTGAGGGAGTTGACTATGATGAGACCTTTGCTTCGGTTGCTCATTATACTTCCATCAGGGCATTGATTTCCACTGCTGCGGAAATGGGTTGGAAGATCCATCAAATGGATGTGAAGACCACATTTCTCAACGGAATCATAGAGGAGGAGGTGTATGTTGAGCAACCTCAAGGCTTTGAGATTCATGGGAAAGAGTCTCATGTGTGCAAGCTAAAGAAAGCCTTGTATGGGATGAAGCAAGCTCCTAGAGCTTGGTACTCCAGGATTGACTCTTGCTTGCAGCGAATGGGGCTTCAAAAGAGTGAGGCAGATTCGAATCTCTATTTCATCTGGTTGGAGATGATCCACTCATTCTTCTGTTGTATGTGGATGACTTTTTTATTACAGGAGGAGAGAGACCTATTGGAGCTTGCAAGAAAGATCTTGCTTAGAGTACGAGATGACCGACATTGGGTTGATGCACTATTTTTTGGGATTGGAGGTTTGGCAGGAGCCTGGACATATTTTCCTAGGACAGGGAAAGTATGCAATTGATATTCTGAGGAGATTTTGGATGGAGGATTGCAGGTCGATGTCTGCACCGATGGTCACCAACTGGAAGAAGCTTCATGCTTCTAAGGGAGAGTTGGTGGATCCTACACTATATCGTCATCTCAATGGTTCTTTGATGTATCTAGTCAACTCTCGGTTAGATTTGTGTTTTGCAGTGAACACTCTCAGTCAGTTCATGGTTGAGCCTAGGAGGGTGCACTGGGTTGCCACAAAACATTTGTGATACCTTGCAGGGGCAGTGGAGTATGGTCTGGACTATAAGAGGTCGGATGGGATCAAATTGACTGGCTTCACAGATTCAGATTGGGCAAGCAGTGTGGTAGACCAGAAGAGCACTTTCGGATGTTGTTTCAGTTTGGGCTCTGCAACAATGTCATGGTTTAGTCGAAAGCAAAAGTCTATTGCTTTGAGTTCTGCAGAGTCCAAGTATATGGCAACCAGTCAGGCCAGTTGCGAGGCGTTGTGGCTTCGCAAGTTGCTGGTGGATTTATTTGATCAGGAGCTGAGGCCTATGTTGATTTACTGTAACAATCAGAGTTGCATCCATCTCTCTGAGAATCCAATTTTCCATGGCCGATCAAAGCATATTGAGATCAGGTATCATTTCATTCAGGATTATGTTTAGAGAGAAGCAATGACATTACACTACATTTCCACTGATGAGCAGGTTGCAAATATTCTGACGAAATCTTTGGCGAGGGGCAAGTTTGTCTTCTTCAGAGACAAGTTGGGAGTGATGCAGAACACCTTCCTCGATAAGAGGGAGTGTTGATTTTTGTACCTAGAAAAGTGCTCCCCTAGGTGACTTTTGCCTTAGTTGCTTAAAAGGGGGAAATAAAGTGACCCTTGCATTAAGAAAGTCCCTGGAGGAGCTTTATGCTTCTCGGCTTCTTGTAGCGTCTCTCGGTACCAAGCAGGTCTCCTTTTGGAAGGAGGAACTTCAAGTAGTTCTTCCAATGGACTGTCAATGTTCTCAAGAACATCTGGAACTTGAAATGAGCATTTAATTTGACTTTAGAGAATAAAGTCACTTTTTGGAAAAATGAGATTTAATGAGCATTTAATCTCATCCACTCATCTAAGCCAATCTCAACCGTTGGATTAGAAGACCATTCACTTACCCTAGCATTTTAACCAAAAAGGCAAGGAAAGGCAAAATGCATTTATCTTTTAAGAAGAGAGTGAAGGAGAGAGCTGAGAGAGAGCAGAGCCATTTTCTGAGAAAGAGGAGAAAACTCCAGCAGCACCAAAGTTTTTCTCTTGGCATGCATTTTGAGGAAAGGATAGCAGCAAGAGAGGGCACGAAAATCAAGTAGAGGACAATAGCATTTATTGCTGGTCCATACGGTACAGTTTTCAGTGGGCACGATTTTTGAGGCAGATTTTTGGGCACAATTTTCGAGAAAAAAATTCCTGGGCACACAATAAGTTCGTGCGGTCTATCTGTACAGGCCATACAGTCCATACAACGACACACAAATCAAGCAAAAAACAAAAAATTTCTAAGTTTGATTTTCCCTATTTGGCACAAAAAACGAGGCAAAAAATTCGGATATTCAGTACTGCTGTGTATGTTCATGTGCCAAAAGAAAAGAGGGCTAAGCTAGAGCCCTCTCGTAAGAAAGGTATCTTTGTTGGGTATAGTGATTGCTCGAAGGCTTATCGAGTATATATACCTGGATAGAGGCACAATGAGGTCAGCAGAGATGTGATCTTCCATGAGGAAGCGATGTTTCGTAAAACACTAGAGCTTTCATCGAAAGATACAGTTGCTCCACTTGAGTTTCCAAATTCAGAAATTCAGAGGGAGGAAGAGGAATTTGATGATCAAATTCTAGATGTTCCTGAGAACACTGAAAGTCCACTAAAAGAACTACTTGAAGTTCCTCCTTCCAAAAGGAGACCTGCTTGGTACTAAGAGACGGTACAAGAAGCCAAGAAACATAAAGCTCCTGCAAGGACTTTCAGAGAAAGCATAAGACCACAGAAGTACTTCGGTATTATGAGCCAGCTTATCAATTCAGAACCTTCATCATATGAAGATGCAGCAAAAACAGGTATGGGTTGATGCCATGATTGAAGAGTATAAGTCAATCATGAAGAATGATGTTTGGGATGTTGTTCCCAGACCTGCAAGAAAGTCAATAGTAACTTCCAGATGACTCTATAAGATCAAGCACGCTGCAGATGGCAGTGTGGAGAATTATAAAGCCAGATTCGTAGCTCGTGGCTTCACTCAGAAAGAAGGCATTAACTATGACAAGACATTTGCTCCTCTTGCCAGGTACACTACCATCAGAACCATCATTTCACTTGCTGCAGTTTTCAGATGGAAGTTACATCAGATGGATGTAAAGACAGCCTTTCTCAATGGTAAGATTGAGGAATAAGTTTATATTGAACAACCTGAAGGCTTTGTTACTCATGGGAAGAAGACCCATGTATGTAAACTGAAGAAAGCCTTGTGTGGACTGAAACAGGCTCCGAGAGTCTAGTATGCCAGGATTGATGGATTTCTCCATAACTTGGGGTTTTCCAAAAATACAGTTGATTCTAACTTGTACTTTAAAGTTGTTCATAATCATGTCTTGATACTTGTTCTATATGTAGATGACTTGTTTCTTACAGGTGACGAATAGTTGATGGACCAGTGTAAGAGGGAGCTTACCTCTGAATTCGAGATGAAAGATCTCAGATTGATGCATTACTTCCTTGGCTTAGAAGTCTGGCAAAAGCCAGGTGAGATCTTCCAGACACAGGGAAAGTATGAAGTGGACATCTTGCAGAGATTTGGGATGCAGGATTGCAAGTCCATAAGCGTACCAATGACTACCAACTTGACAAAGTTGCGGGACTCAGCCTCTAGTTCATAGAGTGTGGACTCTACTCTCTACAGATAGCTTATTGGTTCCCTGATGTATCTCGTGCATACGAGACCAGACATCTGCTACACAGTGAATGCACCAAGTCAGTTCATATCAGATCCGAAGCACATACACTTGGTAGCTGCCAAACATGTACTTAGATATGTGTGAGGTACTATCACGTATGGGCTCAGGTATACTTCTAGCAATGGAGGATTGTTATCTTGATATTCAGATTCAGATTGGGCTGGCAGTGCAGTTGACCGGAAAATTACCTCTGGTTATTGCTTCAGTATGGGATGAGCAATGATCTCTTGGTCCAGCAGGAAGGAGGGTTCCATAGCTCAGAGTACAGCTGAGGCAGAGTATATTGCTGCAAGGAAGCAGTTTGGCTTAGAAGGTTGTTATCTGATCTGTTCGAGGGAAAGCTTGACTCAACGATCATCCATTGCGATAATCAAAGTTGCATAAAGCTTTCAAAGAATCCAGTGTTTCATGACTGATCGAAACACATTGAAATGAGGTATCATTTCATCAAAGACCTAGTGCGGAGAGGTGCTCTGAAGTTGCAGTGCATTCATACAGATGAACAGATTGCAAACATCTTGACCAAGCCTCTAACAACATCAAAGTTCGTGTACTTTCGTGACAAGCTTGGTATGGCAGAGAATGCCTCTCTCGCTGAGAGGGAGGGTTGATTTTTCTGAGCAGCATCAAGAGCCCTTCTCTTAGGAGAATGGGACCACCTGGTTCGAGACCACGGTGAAGACTCAACCCAGTGTTGAGTGACCATTACGTTGAATGGTAGATATCTGGTCTGGGACCATGATATAGACCCAACTCTACCCTGGGTAGACTCAACCTTGTGTTTAGTAGACATCTGGTTCGGGACCACGATGTAGACCAGTCTAGGACTGGTAGACTCAGCTTAGTTCTGAGTAGCCATTCTCTTGGAGAATGAAGACACTGTAAGCCCTAGACTGGGTCTAGGCATGTTAGCACTCTAACCCTTGATCTATGGGCTTGGTGTGCTTCTCCAAGGATTAGCTACCCTTGGTCAAGTTACCCTAGTGCCAGATCTAGGTGTCACACAGTGTGTGAGATAGAAGCATTAATAACTCTCTTGGTTTATGATGATGTACTTTTGAAATAAAAAAGGACCACAGATAATGACCATAGGGGCACTTGGAAAAAGGCTAAAGTCAAAAGTCAAATTGAACAAGGACTTTTGTATGACAGGAAAAGGACCAAAGGTGTATGTAAAAAATAAATAAGGAATTTTGGTAAAAGTCAAAGATAAATAAAAAGACCTTTTGGTAAGAAGGTAAAAGTGACATTAGGAAAAGATTAAAATATTATTAATTTTATCTTTCCTAATTTTGTCCACTTACAGGTTTTGTCCACTTCTGTTCATTATTATACATAAGTTTTGCTCTCACAGGTGAAGATATTCTTTTATTACAGAAGATTGGTGTTTTGCCTCAGCTAGGGCATCAACAAACCCTCAGCCAGGGTTTTAAGCTTCAGCAAGTTTTTGACAGTCATCTTCAGCTTCAACATTTTAATTTTTCCAGGCAGCCCACACTCTCTCTCTCTCTCCTCATGGGCTGCTTGTCTTTTCTCTTTTCCAGGCTGAGTATTCTTTTGGGCAATCTTGCTCTCTTTTCCAGGCAACATACTAGGGCTCGCCCTTTCTCTTTTCAGCCCACAGGCAGCCCATCACAAGCCCTAACGTGAGGGTTGAAGATCCCGTGAGTACCCTTGGGCAGCTTCACAGGCTTACCCGTGAGGGTTTGGCCCTCGGGCAGCCTAAGGCAGACCCCAACAGGGCTGTCGTGTCCACGAACAAAGGAAGCAGACCTCGGGTTGGGCTGCAAATCATGGGCAGCAACCATACAGACAACGGGCAGAGGGCTGCAGTCAACAGGCAGCAACCATACAGTCAACGAGCAGCAGAACAATCAACGGACAGTCGTACACTAAGATCCGTACGGATTCATATGGTTGTACCGTTGTACGGCAGCAAGGTACAATTAGTCAGGTATTTTTAGATCTGACGTGGACATTCTGATTTTTGCAAACATGAGAGAAAATATCAGTTTTTTGAAAAAGCCCTAATTTGGGAAATTTGTATAATTCTAGAAAATGTGGTTGTAATTATCAGTCTGAACTTTTACTGATAATTTTTATTGTGACAGTTGGGTTTAAGGAACTTTTTGAAGAATTTCCTAAGTCATCTCATTTACGAGATGAGCTATTAATGCTTTTGGGGTTTTTGTCCTTTGAAGGTTTCCCTAGTGAAAAAATATTGTGTCCATGTGTGCTGATGTGATGAATGTGTTTTTTACTGCACTGTTGATTTGTTTATGTTTATCAACGCATTTTAAAAGTTTATGCTAATGCTAAAAATTCAACATGGTATCAGAGCTTAGCATGTGAAAACACAGTAAAGGGACACTGTTGTTGTTTCTCACTAGATCTTGGAATAAGATTTGCAGATCTAACTTTTGGCTAAGTGACAGAGATGGCCATCAATGGGTTCAAACCGGAAGAAAAACTCTATGGTTCAGCAAACTTCAATTCCTGGAAGGCCAGGTTGACAGCCATTCTAGATGAGAATGACTTGGATGACATTGTTCTTAATGTCACAGAAGAGCCAACTACAAATGTTGGCAGGCTTTCCTACAAGAAGAAGCAAGGTAAGGCTAGAAGAGTCATTTATGATTCTATCAGAGAACAATTGATGCCTAACATCACATCCTTGAAGACTGCTAAAGAATGCTATGAAACATTGGTAAACCTCTATGAAAAGAAGGCTCCCAGTCAAAAGAGAGTCTTGAAGAAGAGGCTACGAACTTTGAAGTTGAGCAAAGATGAAAGTGTTGGTTCCTTCTTCACCAAGATCAAATAGGTAAGAGATCAACTCCTTGCTTTTGGTGTTACTGTTGATGATGATGATCTTGTACAAACAGTGGTTGATGGTCTCCCAAGATATTGGGAAACCTTCATGGCATCCGTCTATGGACGAGAAAATTAGCCAACCTTCAAAAGGCTTTGGCATGATTGCTTACAAGAAGAAGGATCACTGACAAGGTAATCAAGCAGGATAACCTTGCACTTGCAGCAAAGACAAAAGAAGTTCAAGAAGCCTTTCCCTTAGCAAAAGAAGGGTTTAAACCTCAGGGTAAGTTTTCTGACATGTCTAAGATTGAATGTTATACTTGTCACAAGTTTGGACATTATGTTAGAGACTGCAGGCAGAAAAAGAAGAAACCCAAAAGAAGGTTTCAAGCATCTGCTGCAGAAGCAGAGGAAGAAGAAGATGAAGAACCAAAGAAGAAGAAGAAAACCAAGGCTAATAAAACTGATGAGCCTAAAAGAGAGTACTATTTGACTTCTGCTCTACTTGATTTTTTCTCAGCGTGCTCCACTTCTTGGTTGGTGGACAGTGGTGCCTCCAACCACATGACAGGTAACCGTGGTACCCTCACCAGTTACAGAAAGAAGAAGTTCACCACTCAGGTAGAACTTGGCGATAACTCCACTTACAAGATTGAAGGAGTTGGCTCAACTTCACTTCAACTTGACTTAGGTACAATTCTTCATGTTGATGATATTCTTTATGTTCCTGGTTTAAAGAAAAATATTTTATCTGTTGCTGGTTTAGAAGACAAGGGCCACATGGTCCTCTTTATGGACAAGAAGGTCTTTTTATGGGAAAAAGACACAGATCTAGACTCAGTAGTTCAGATTGGGGTTCGAGAGGGAGACCTTTACAAGGCCTCCAAAGTTTCCACTCATGCTTTGGTACATCACACAATTTATCCTTATGAACTTTGGCATGGAAGGCTTGGAAACCTTCACTACACAGCTCTCCCAGGATTGCAGAAGATGGTCACAGGAATGCCAGAAGTTTCTCCAAAACATGAAGGAATCTGTAAAAGATGTGCTCTAGGTAAGAACACTAAGAAATCCTTTCCCAGAAGCAAGAGTAGATCTAAAGGCATTTTGGATTTGATTCATTTTGACATTTGTGGGCCCGTGTCTTCACCCTCCTTGAGTGGGTGTTTATATTATATCTTGTTTATTGATGACTACTCTCGGAAGTCTTGAATTTACTTCCTTAAGGCCAAGAGTGAAACCTTTGATAGGTTCAAAGAGTTCAAGACACTGATTGAAAATCAAACTAGCAGGCACATCCGTATCTTGAGATCAAATAACGGAAGTGAGTATGAATCTAATGAGTTTGATGATTTTTGTCGAGAAGCAAGAATCAAGAAAGAGCTAACAGTGCCTTACAACCCCCAGCAAAATGGGGTTGCAGAAAGGAAGAATAGAACGATCTATGAGGCTGCTAAAGCCATGATCACTGATCTAGATCTGCCTTTGTCTTTATGGGCTAAAGCTATCGGAACTGCAGTATACATTCAGAACATAAGCCTTCATGCTATCTTGGGTGAGAAGACTCCTGAAGAAGTCTTCACCAAGAAGAAACCTGCAGTTGATCACATGAGGACATTTGGTACTCATGTGTATGTTCATGTGCCAAAAGAAAAGAGGGCTAAGCTAGATCCCTCTAGTAAGAAAGGCATCTGTGTTGGGTATAGTGATTGCTCGAAGGCTTATCGAGTATATATACCTAAACAAAGGCACATTGAGGTCAGCAGAGATGTGAACGTCCATGAGGAAGCGGTGTTTCGTAAAACACTAGAGCTTTCATCAGAAGATACAGTTGCTCCACTTGAGTTTCCAGATTCAGAAGTTCAAAGGGAGGAAGAGGAATTTGATGATCAAATTCCAGATGTTCCCGAGAACATTGAAAGTCCACTAGAAGAACTACTTGAAGTTGCTCCTTCCAAAAGGAGACCTGCTTGGTACAAGAAGCCGAGAAGCATAAAGCTCTTCCAGGGACTTTCAGAGAAAGCATAAGACCACAGAAGTACTCCGGTCTTATGAGTCAGCTTATCAGTTCAGAACCTTCATCATATGAAGATGCAGCAAGTAAACAAGTATGGGTTGATGCCATGATTGAAGAGTATAAGTCAATCATGAAGAATGATGTTTGGGATGTTGTTCCCAGACTTGCAGGAAAGTTAGTAGTAACTTCCAAATGGCTCTATAAGATCAAGCATGCTGCAGATGGTAGTGTGGAGAAGTATAAAGCCAGATTCGTAGCTCGTGGCTTCACTCAGAAAGAAGGCATTGACTATGACGAGACATTTGCTCCTGATGCCATGTACACTACAATCAGAACCATCATTTCACTTGTTGTAGTTTTTGAATGGAAGCTACATCAGATGGATGTAAAGACAGCCTTTCTCAATGGTAAGATTGAGGAAGAAGTTTATCTTGAACAACCTGAAGGCTTTGTTACTCATGGGAAGAAGACCCATGTATGTAAATTGAAGAAAGCCTTGTATGGACTAAAACAGGCTCCGAGAGGCTGGTGTGCCAAGATGGATGGATTTCTCCATAGCCTCAAGTTTTCCAAAAGTACAGATGATTCTAACTTGTACTTTAAAGTTGTTCATAATCATGTCTTGATACTTGTTCTATATGTAGATGACTTGTTTCTTACAGGTGACGAACAGTTGATAGACCAATGTAAGAGGGAGCTTACCTCTGAATTCGAGATGAAAGATCTCGGATTAATGCATTACTTCCTTGGCTTAAAAGTCTGGCAAAAGCCAGGTGAGATCTTCCTGACATAAGGAAAGTATGAAGTAGACATCTTGCAGAGATTTGGGACGCAGGACTGCAAGTCCATGAGCATACCAATGACTACCAACTTGACAAAGTTGCGCGACTCGACCTCTAGTTCATAGAGTGTGGACTCTACTCTCTACAGACAGCTTATTGGTTCCCTGATGTATCTTGTGCATACCAGACCAGACATCTGTTGCACAGTGAATGCATTGAGTCAGTTCGTGTCAGATCCGAAGCACATACACTTGGTAGCTGCCAAACATGTACTCAGATATCTGCGAGGTACTATCACGTATGGGCTCAGGTATACTTCCAGCAGTGGAGTATTGTTATCTGGATATTAAGATTCAAATTGGGCTGGCAGTGCAGTTGACCGGAAAAGTACCTTTGGTTATTGCTTCAGTATCGTATCAGCAATGATCTCTTGGTGCAGCAGGAAGCAGGGTTTCATAGCTTAGAGTACAGTTGAGGCAGAGTATATTGCTGCAAGTGATGCCTGCAAGGAAGCAGTTTGGCTCAGAAGGTTGTTATCTGATCTATTCGAGGGAAAGCTTGACTTAACGATCATCCATTGCGATAATCAAAGTTGCATAAACCTTTCAGAGAATCCAGTGTTTCATGACAGATCGAAACACATTGAAATGAGGTTTTATTCCATCAGAGACCTAGTGTAGAGAGGTGCTCTGAAGTTGCAGTACATTCGTACAGATGAACAGATTGCAGATATCTTGACCAAGCCTTTGACAGCATCAAAGTTCGCGTACTTTCGTGACAAGCTTGGTATGGCAGAGAATGCCTCTCTCGCTAAGACAAGGACTAGCTCTCGTGACAAGCTTGGTATGGCAGAGAATGCCTCTCTCCATCCTATTAACATTATTGTAAGGACTCTGCATGCAGAGCTGGACAACATGGTTCATCCCAAAGTCCCATGGAGCTCATCTACATGAGGTAATGAAATCCCTCCTAATGTATTTTGATGCAAGATTATGAATAAGCTACACTCTCAAAATCTTGAAAAACACACATTGGCGGGGTATTTTGTGGGACGTACCCCACCAGATGCCATTGCCATAAAGTGAAATCCCACGACCCATGGAAATGTCGAAACACCCTAGTTGTATTTGTCAAGTGGCATGAGAATTTCTCCACAGAGGAAGCCTCCTAGCTTTACTATCCCGTCTAGGTAGAATTCTCAGGCCCCCTTGCAACCCAGTGACTTTCTAGAGTGTATTTTGGCACAAAATCGAAGTTTTGTTTGCCATGAACCAGACCAGTTTTTAACCCATGCCCTCAAAAGTCGATTTGTCTTAGAGTTGATATTTCCAAAGCTTTTAAAAAATTTGTTGTTGAAGATTGTGTAACTTCAGAAGATATTCTTATTGTACTTTTATTGTATTATTGTTGTACCTCCTTCGGGAGATGTTATTGATGTAATTGGTGATGTAAAACTCTTATAAGAATCAATGCAAACCTTCCGATGTAATTCGGGTCAATAGTACCCAACAGAAATATTATATAAATGTTAATTTGAGTCTCCCAAGACAAATCGGCCTAGCAAAAGTAAGAAGTCGGCCCAGTTACGGAAAAAGGTCACACACATGATGTATCTAAATAGAGAGGGTGCACTTATCATTTCTACACACAACTCACTCAAGCAAGTGCGCATGAGAGAGAAGAAGCAGTTTGTTGGAGAGAAGAAGAAGTTGCTTTTGTCTTTGGGGTTTATCTTATCTTGGTTTGGCATTGCACTTGGTGACGGAATCTATACTAAAGAAATTGTTGTGTTTTCTCCCTTGTGATTTCCGAGAGGAAAATCTTTGTGTTCTTTTGTGTTGTTGTACTTGTCTTTCTTTAAGTGATCCTATTGCTTATGGTTATGATGAAATAATGCTACTTGTTTGAAGATCTAATATAACTATTAAAAATCTAACATGGTATCAAAGCCACCCTGAAACGAGGCATTTGCAGTCGTAACAACTGCAACAACTGCGATTTCCGAAGATCAGGGCTCCATGTTTTCTTTCTTTCCATCCACGGATCAAGCTCGACTTTTGCATCATTGAACTTTCCCTAGAAGGGTGTGTTAGAGATTTAGCTCTAGAGGCACTCCACATGTTTCTGTCTTCTATGCAAAAGTGACCATGCACTAGCTAGGCTACTTTACTTTGTAATGTTGCTTTATAAAGTTTAAAGTGACTCTTATGTAAATGGGACTTTTTATAAAGTATTCCCTTGTTTTAATTTTATAGAGTGACTTTATGAGATAAAGTGGACTTCTTCCATAAAGTAAATGTGACTTTGTTAAAATTAAATGTAACTGCTTAAAGGGAGAAAGTTTCTCAACCCTTGATCTTGAAAATGCAAGATTTAATCTTGGCCTTTGGATTTAGGTAAGGTGAAAAGTCACTCTCAAGTAATAAGAGAGAGCCTAGGGTAGTGTGCAAGACAAGTTGAAGGAAAGCATTTCCAAGAGTGAGCATTTGGCTGAGTTATTTTCAGAAAGAGTGGGGGCTGCAATTTTTCTCAAGTGGGCACGAATCCCAAGGAGAAATTTGTTTTCTCAAGAGGGCACGAATCCCAAGGAGCTGGGCAGTTTCCAAAGGCTTTTATTTGGGCATGATTTTCGAGAAGATAAAAATTTCTTGGGCACGTAAGTCTGTACAATCTGTTGGGCACAGAAATCGAGGTGGGAACGAAAATCGAGAAATTTGGTACAGTCATTAATGCTGAAACAAATGTTGCTGTAAATTTATTTTTTGTGTAATAAATGCTGCAATAAAATTTCTCTTGGACTAGTTTTCCCGGAGTGGGGATTTTCCAGGATCACATTGACCAAATTTATGTTGTTTTATGGGTTTATCAGTCTGCTATTTTTTATGTGTTTTTTTCCGCTACTACAGACTTAGTTTCTGTATTTCAGCTTGTTGGGTTATTAATTTAAATGCATGAGAGGTATTTTTATTAATGACAAGTTTCAAGTCTAAACTCTGGGTAAACTAAGTGTTTGACAGAAGTCTGAAATTTTTGACAATATTTCTACATGCTATGATGGTATTAGAGCTAAGGCTTTGTGTTTACAGCTGATTGTGGGTACAGCTGTAGTGTTGAGTTGTTGGAAAAGGGTTCTTGTTTTTTTCTAACAACTTGTATATTGGAAGACCTTATCTGGATGTGACTTGTAAATGGTGGGGAAGAGTGAAGATATTGTTCTTTTGGTGGTCTATTTTTTTTCTTTGATAGCAGAGATGGCTGCATGCATCAGATATGAGGATCGGTTGGATTGTATGTCCAACTACTTGTAGTGGAAAGTCAGGATGACTGTTGTTCTCAAAGAAAACAGACTATGGACCATAGTTAGCACCGTGGTAACTCCTCCTGTTGATAATGATCCTATTGCTTTGGATATTCATGAAGTAAAAGAGGCCAAAGCCCAAAAGATTGATTCTAGATGGTATAAGGGACCACCTTATACCACATGTAGCTGAGAAGAAGACTACTTATAATATGTGCACTACATTGAAAGGTTTGTATGAGGCTAAGAATGACAACCGGATAATGGCTCTCAAGAAAAAATTGCATGGAACCAAGATGGCCATGGGTAAGAGTGTAGCTTCTTTTCTTACCAGGGTGGCCCAAATAAAAGATGAGCTAGCTGCAGTTGGAGAAGTCATTTTTGATTCTGAGTTAGTGAGGATAGCCTTGAAAGGCTTCACTAAGGAATGGGAAGTGTGTGGTTACTCAAGAAAACCTTCCAGATTGGAGCAGATTATGAGATGATTTCACTCAAGAGGAGATTCGAGAAGGATCTCAAGGCAGTGGACAAAAGGAGGGTGATGGTGAAGAGAATGTTGCTCTTTCTGCTAAGAGCAAGAAGAAGTCCAAGAAGGACTTGAGCAAAGTTCGATGTTTTGCTTACTGCCAGTATGGACACTTTGCTTCTCAGTGTCTTGAGAAGAAGAAGAAGAAGGAGGAAGATACAGGTGTTGCTTCTACAATAGAAGAAGAGGACTTTGCAAGAGGATTCGAGAAGGAGTTCTCGTTGTTCTCCCTTATTTCTAGTGCATGCAGCAATGGAGTAGTTCAGAATGGTACTTGACAGTGGAGCCTCACGTCATATGAATGGAATATGGCATATATTCTGTATCATTTCCAAGACTGGTCCTCACCAGTTCATTCAGTCAGGCATGCACGTGCAATGCGAAGAGTTCGAAAAATCAAATTCCAACTTAGTCATGGAGGATACATAGATCAAGATGGGCTCCTCTTTGTTCCAAGGATGAGGGTAAACTTGCTCTCGGTCTCAGCCTTGGAAGATGCAGGGTATTCGACATTGTTCCGGAGGGGACATATGTACATTTTTCCAGTGTTACACATGGACTCACCTCCCAGGGTCAGGGGTGCGCCCCACTCGCTCCCTGCGCCCCGGGGGCTCAAGGGCTCCTAGGCAAACGTTTCCAAGCGTCCCCAAAATCAGGAAACTCTCAGAAACGCACAAGGGGGCACGTCCCCCTGTTCTGCAACGCGCTCCGGTGAAGGGGGGCTCCCACACGCCCCCTCCTGAAACTCGGGGGCTCCTAGACGCCCCCATGCCCCCTCCTGAAACTGGGGGGCTCCCAAACAACCCCTCCTGAAATTAGGGGGCTCCCAGACGCCCCCCC